>VZRO01000187.1:102841-157748 GCA_013397915.1 Daphoenositta chrysoptera | reverse complement strand
CCCGGCCGGCCGTGCCGCTGTGCTTGCCCGCCGCCCGCTGGGAGGGCGGCTCGCCCCGCAGCGCGCCTTGGGCCCGCCGCGCCTGCCCGCTCCGCAGCCCCGTCACCGTGAGAATCGCCCCGCCGGCCGTCGGCATCGCCCGCTCCCCGGCGTGAGTACGGGGGAGACCGGGACACACCTGGGGGAGCCCGGCTATCAGCCACGGTGGGGACCAGGACACGCCGGGGGGAGCCCTCAGCCGGCTGTGCTGTGCCCAGTATCAGCATCACATCCTGAGTGCTACCATGTGGCTGGCAGGATGGTGCTGTCCAAACCTCCTGGAAGGACCGCGTGGGAGAGCCATGTCCCCGCGTCTGTGGGGGGATCAGACCAGGATTCCCAGCCTGCCTCACCCCTCACTCTGCTCTGTTCCACAGTCTGGAGCAGCTGGTGTCGCCTCCGGCCTTCCCGGCCCCCAGCAGCCCTGACCCGTGTGCGAAGGAGACTGTGCTGAATGCCATCAGGGAGAGCAGGAAAAGGGCTGTGGAGGAAGAGGAGGAGGAGGAGGACCAGACTTTTGGGAATGATCAGGAGAGCAAAAGAAGGTAAAAAGGCAGCAGTTCAAGTTGCAGCCAGTGTGTTGAGAAGGTCACAAATGGGATTCTTGCACCAGAGGTGTCAAATGGGATTTGTCCTAGAGCATGCCAGGCCCCATGAGACCTGGAGTCAGGGCTGGAAAAGTACTGTGAGAAGTGAACTGCAGAGGGGAAGCGCACCCCCATCCATCACCCAGCCCTTGGTGCTGCATCCAAAAGTCCTCCAAGGTTTTGATGTCAAAGAAATGTGATTTAGGTGTGGGTCCAGTGTGTTCCCCTGCCTGGCTGGGATGTGTTTTGGGAAACCTGGCTGGGAAGTGGTTTCTCTCATCACGGGGGTTTGCAGACTGGGAAAGCATGGTGGGAAGTGTTGGTAGCTGCCATGGGCTCTGTCCATCCATCAGCCCTGGGCTCCCAGGAGAGATGGGATTACCAGGTGGAAGCATTGCATTTGGAGAGCTCCATGCACTTCCCTTGTGAGCTCATCTAGCAGAGGGAGGTGAAACAAGAGTAAACAAGACACTGCAAGACACTGCTGCTTTTGTTACTTGAGGTCAGCAGCTTCCATCCCTGTGTTTGAAGGAGGGAGTGTGCTATGTTTTTGCCAGTGTCCTAGGAAGGACAAGGAGTAAATCCTGAGAGCCATGGCCTGCCAAAGCCTTTCCAACCACCCAGGCATAGCACTGCCTTGCCATCCCACCCTCCTGCTTTTCATAGAATCACAGGATGATTTGGGTTGGAAGGGACCTTAAAGCTCATCCAGTGCTATCCCCTGTCATGGACAGGGACACCCTCCACTATCCCAGGCTCCTCCAAGCCCTGTCCAACCTGGCTTTACACACTTCCAGGGATGAGGCAGCCACAGTTTCTCTGGGCACCCTGTGCCAGGGCTTCACCACTCTGGGGGAAGAATTTATTCTGTATATCCAACCTAAATTACTGTGCTTTCATTTTGAAGCCTTTCCCCCTTGTTCTATCACTGCACTTCTTGATGCAGTTCCTCTCCAGCTTCCTTGCAGGCCCTTTCAGATCCTGAAAGGGTGCTGAGATCTCCACACAACCTTCCCTTCTTCAGGCTGAACAGCCCCTGACGTCTCAGCCTGTTTCCATAGGGAAGATGCTGCAGTCCCCTTGCCAAATTTGTAGCTCTCTTTTGGACTTGATTGAGCAATTGCTGTGTCCTTCCTAGTTGTGTCCATGGAGGCTGTTCCATCTGAGCTGGGATGGAGAGATGAGACACTGCTTGGGCGGTGCCTGGGGCATTGTCCTGCACCAGGGTTGCTGCTGGAGGTGACCCAGGGAGCAGAGCAGGGTAAAGCAGGGCACACCATCCTCCTCTAGCACTGAATTCCCATCTTTGAACACTTGGCTCACTGGATCTGAGCCCCACAAGGGCCAAGCAGGACGACAACAGAATGGTAGCACTGACAGGATTGGCTCAGGGTATTTTTCTTTAAACTTTTTTTAATATGCCAATACACAGCTGTGCCACAAAAGCCAATTTTGAAGGCATTAATGTCTGGCAAGCATGAGGTATGCTTATAGGTAGAAAATTCCCTGTCCTTGGTGGACAGAAAGGAGCTGTGTCAGCTGGAGAGCGTGGGATCGCCTGTGCCTTGGGGTCAGTATGCTCTGGGCTTGAGGAGAGCGCCTGGCCAAGTGACAGGGCTGTCCTAGACCTTCAGCTCCATTTCCCAGCAGGGTGTCTTCTGTGATTTTGACACTTCAGATCTTCATGAAATCACAGTGGGAAGGACAGTTCAGTTTTTGACTTGAAGTGTCCAGGGCACTGGTTAGGAAGAGGTCGGAGGTGGGAGTTCAAGAGCTTAGGTCTGTTCAGAGAGACTCAGCAGCTTGTTTCTGGAAGTATTTTGGCTTCGACTAATGGATTAAAGCAAAGATTTGTATTTTTTTTTTTACACCAAACTACTGTACCCAGCTGGTAGCTGGGGGAGCTCCTGGTGTTTGGGGTGAGAACAGGCCCACAGAGAGAGAAAATGTGCAGCAGGGTATAGATTGGGGAAAGCTCTGTCGTGGGCATTGGGTGCCAGGAAAAAAGCAAGGTTTGATCTCTCTCTGGGTGTTCAACCTGCTTTTCCCCAGGCTGGAAGAGGCTTCCCCACTGTCACAGGCTTTCACCCTCTCTTCCCACAGGCGCCATGACAGCAGTGGAAGTGGGCAGTCAGCGTTTGAGCCACTGATAGCCAATGGTGCCCCTGCCTCTCTCATACCCAAGTAAGTGCCCAATGGGCGAAAAGCAGCTCTTGGGATGGGAGGGAGCAAATGTCTGTGCGATCTGGAAAAGGGGGCTTCGGTTTTGCATGCAGAGCCTGGCTTCGGGGCAGAGCAAGAGAGGCTGTGGTTGTGCCTTCAGTCTGTCATCCTATGACAGCAGGGCTGTGCTGCTGCTGAGGGTTGTTTCTAAGCCTTGTGCTGTAAGAAGGAGCAAGGGTGCCTTCCTCCACCTGCCCTGCATGGAAAGGACCGGTGGGCAGGAGTGGTGAGGAGCTCATCAAACCTTCATCCCCCTCCAGGCCGGGCTCTCTGAAAAGGAGCCTTGTCTCACACTGCCCTGATGACTGCTCCAACAAGAGGTCTCGCACCTCCTCCATGAGTTCCCTCAACAACACATATGCTGGCGGCATCCCCAGCTCCATCCGCAACGCCATTGCCAGCTCTTACAGCTCCAGCCGGGGCCTCACACAGGTAGGGACACTGTAGCTTGACATTCTTTTGGGATCACCCATGTAATCCCAGCTCTGGGCTCTTGAGGAGGCTGGTGTGGCTGGGTGCCTGGACCCAGTGTGGCTCAGCCTGGCAGTCTCACCACCCTGGGGATCAGGTGGGCTGTGGGCCATGGGCCAAGCAGCAGTTATCTGGTTTTGGGGGGAATCTCACGCTGAGCTGTACTGCTGCTTTTACACCAAACCAAGAACAAGACTGTTATCCCCTCCCTCCTCCTCCTTGCCCAGTCTGCTAGGCTGGATAGATCCAGGTAAAGGATAAAAAAAAAAGGTTTTGCTGTGGTGACATCTTTTCAGCTGGAGTCAGCAGTGTGGTAGCCATTGTGTTCCCACTCTGACCCAGGTGCCAGCTGCTGACTGCGATGGAACACTGCTTGTGGCCTGGCTGGGCTTGCACATGTGCCAGGGACACACAGCCATGGCCACTGGAGCTCTGTGTGTGTGGGGAAAGGTTTGCTTCAGGCAGTGGGAAGGAGGGGTTTGCTGGGGCTGCAGAGAGTCTGTCTCTTGCATTGGGATCCATCTGCTTTGAACTCCTGGCAAGGAGGTGCTGGCTCTGGTGCCAGAGCAGGCCTGCACACGAGGGTGTCAAAAGCAGCTGAGTGCCCTCTGCCTTTGTCACACAAAGGCAAGAGCTGGCCCAGCAGTGTCCTCCCTCCCTGTGCTCTGCCAGGGCTGTAAGGCCCTGGAGGCTGCTTGTTCCCTATGTGGATTCAGCTTGGGGTGGCCAGACTTTGTGCTCCCTAAAATGTGGAGGGGAGTTAAGTGCTGTTGAAGCAGGAGAGGCTCTGAGCTCATTGGGCCCAATAGCCATGGCCCTGGGCAATGGGGCTTAGTGTGGGTGAGCAGGGAGGAGCGGGGCTGTGCTCTTTGCCAGCCCCACATCAAATTACTGCTGGTATCTCTCTGCATTCCAGCTGTGGAAGAGAAGTGGTGTGAGTGTGACCCCGATGTCCAGCCCAGCATCCTCCCGCCCCCAGACACCAGAGTGGCCTCTCAAGAAAGCCAGGTAACCAGCCAGTCACCTGGCGAGTGCCTGCTCGCTGATGGCCAGCCAGCAAGAGAGCAGTCCTTCCCAGCCATCCTAGCATGCAAGTTCCACTTTCCACTGGAGCTGGGACAGTCCAGGCCCCTCTCCTAGACATAATGATCAGGAGACCCACCTGTGTCAATTGGCCTCCCTGTCACCTTGTCATGCTGGGGCATGTCCAAGCTATGCCACCCCTGACGCGCTCCCAAGCCAGGTCAGAGATTTAAGGGCACAGGTTGCTGCAATGGTGATGGTGCCTCGTGGCATTGGCATGGCCTGGGTTGCTGGTTGCTGGATCATTGGGAAGAGGCAAGCCCTGATTTTTGGCATCTCAAAGTTAAATGCCAGGATTTGTATTTCAGTGCCTGCCTTGGAGCACAGCCTGTGTTCTCCTCTTTTCCAAGTCTGAGTGGCCTCAGCTGATGTCAGAACTAAAACTGACACAACCACCTGGGTGGGCCCAACCTGTGAGGGGCAGTGACTCCCATCTGAGGACCCCAGCTACCCTCCTGAGGCTGACTCATCTTGTGGAGGGTGCACAGGCTCAGCCAAGCTGAGTCTGGAGCCAGAAGCAACTCCTCTGCCTGGAGCTTTTGTCCTGATACCTGTTCGCAGGAGGCAAATAAACACACCAGGGATCCTCATGCAAGTCGTCAGCATGTTCAGTCTCATCCTGCTCCCTGGGGACACGGCTGAGCCCAGGGTTGACCCTAACTGTCTCTCCTGCTTACACAGGGAAGAGGAGTCACATCGTTCTAACGCTTCCACCCCAGTGAAATCAGACAAGGAGCTGCAGACAGAGAAGGGTAAGTGTAGGTGTGCCCTGACACTGCACCCAGGTTGGATGGGTCACCAGTGCAAGCAAGAGATCAGGACAGGAGGTGGCTGAGGTCTGCAGTGGTAATGGCTTGAGAGATCACCTGGAAACTTGGCAGGTGCTGCTCCCAAGGCAATAGCACTTTTCCTGGCCTCAGTGACTGCCTTAGTGGGATTTCCAAGTGATAAGGGGATGCTGACAGTGTTGGGTTGCTAGCAGATGCCTGGGAGCTGGCTTGCAAGGGGTTACTCCAGCTCCTAACCCAGTATGGGTCAGGTGTCAGCCTTGGTCCACAACCTGCTGCGGCATGAATAGCACCCTGACCAAATTCCAGTCTGAGCTTATTCCAATGCTTCCTCAGCTGAAACAGAGAGGAAATCCTCTGTGCCAATGGCAGATGGGCCCCATGATACGGTGCCAGCTGTGGCATGTGGTTTGGGTAGGCAGTGTCTTGGCACCATCTATGGAGCTGGGAAGGGGCCACTGCCCCACAGAGCCCCACCAGCCTCTTGTCACAGACCTCCTGGATGTGAAACTGCTCTTCCAAGGCATCACAATTTTGTCCTCAGCTTCAAGCTGTGCCCCTGGCTCTGCCCTCTGAGCGGGGTCACCCAGAGAGAGGTCAGAAGGGACAGCCCCATCACTGCAACCAAATACCTCTCTGCCCAGAGCTCGGCCTGACTTGTCTCCTTCTATAGTGGTGGAATCACCAGTGTGGAAGAAGCAGAATTCCCTGAGCTCACCATCCACATCGGGGAGCAGTGGGAAGCGCAAGCGGAAGATCCCGTTGCTGTCATCTCTTCATGGGGACCAGCTGGTGCTGGTACGTCACTGTCTTGCAGCCCCTTTGGCCCTGCTCTGGCAATAGAATGTGCTCACTGCAATTTCTGCAGGGCTGGGGGCACACTGACCTGCCTGCCCTCAGGAAGGAGGCCCCGTCCTTGGCCGAGTGGGAAGTGACGCTCTCCCCAGCCCCAGTGTGTGGTGGGCTGTGCGTGGTTGTGCTGCCTGCTGCCGGACCAGGTAATGGCCTGGGGAAGGCCTGCCATGCCCTCAGTGCCACACCGGGGGCCCACCAGAGTTGGGGACCGGAGCTCCACGGTAGCTGCGGCAGGACCACCTGCTTCACAGGGCTCGCCACGGCCAGTCGCCAGCACACCTTCAGAGAGGCTCTGCCCGCTTCCCTTGGAAGGAGCTAAGCTGCTGCTGCTCTCTCTTGGCAGCCCCCGCCACCTCAGCTGGGCTACTCCATCACCTCAGAGGACCTGGATGCAGAGAAGAAGGCAGTGCTGCAGTGGTTCAACAGTGTCTTGGAGGATAAGGCTGGTAAGGATGGGCTGGGAATGTGGAGGGGTAGGAACAAGCCCAGGTCTGGCAGGCCGGCACGGGCCAAGGAAGCTCCTGGGCCAGTCCTGCCTTGGATCTGTGGGTGTTCTTGATGCCTTCTGACTCAGGAAATCTCATGCCTTGTGGTGCTGGATGAGGTTCCCCAGGGCTGTAGGGTGTAGGTGCAGTTTCCCTGCCTGGTAAGAAGCTCTGCTAAGGGTTTGTTCCTCACAGTCAGTTGTGGGTCCTGATATCTTGCTGTTTCCCTGTAGATGTAGTTCCCAGTACCACTGCAGAGACGATGCCTGTGTCCAAGCCGCTGGTGTTTGCTGTGACCTCCCCTGGGCCCACGCCTCCCTCTACAGCTCCTGCCCCAGCCAGCTCCTCACTCCTGGACAGCCTGAAGAAGATGCAGAGCAGCCAGGCTGTATCCACAGCACCAGGTGAGGAGGAGGAGGAGGAGAGTCGGCACAGTGGAATGCCAGCAGAGTTGGGCAGGTGCAACGGGAGCTCCTCGTTGCCTCTGCTTGACACAGCTGACAAAACCCTCTGTTCAAATACTCTGCTGGCATCAGAGCTGGCAGGCAGGGCTTGAGGGGACACCTTTGGGGATGCTGAGCCCCAGGTCCTGCTGGAGGTTATGGTAAGCGTGGAGGGTTGGGTGTGGTGGGTGCTGCTCCGGGAGCCTTTGCAGCAGTGGGTGGGTACCTGGCAGAAGGGTGAGCTTCTGAAGGTGCCCCCTTGTCTGTAAATAAGCTCTCTTCCCTTTCCAGACTCCAGTGAAGCTGCGGCAGCATCCCAACCACCTCCATCAGCTGCACAGCCACCTGCTCCCAGTGTGTCATTGGAGTCGAGCTCCCTGCCTGCCATCTCTCCTGACACCAAGCCCATGCCTGTGTCGAGCACACCTGCCCCCAGTGCCCCCCCTGCCCTGGTGGTGCAACCCTCCAGCAGCCTGGCCCCTCCTGTGTTCACTGAGCTGGGCCAGACCCCCAGCAAGCCTCCCTCTTTCCCAAAGCCAAGCATCCTGTTTGGGATGCTGAACACCCCTCCAGCCAGCCAGTCAGCAGTGACCACAGCCACTGCCATGCCCACCACGGCCACTGCTGCACCCACCACATCTGTTGCTGTGCCCACCACAGCCATGCCCACCCCACCCACTGCCATGTCCACCACAACCCCCATCTTCAAACCCATCTTTGGTGCTGTACTGAAGAGTGAGAGCGCAGCAGCCTGCACGGCTGTCACCTCCACCACCGCCACCATGTCTGCAAGCTCGGGCCCTGCCTCAACATCCTCCACATCCTCCATATTCAAGCCCGTCTTTGGCAGCATCACTGCAGCTTCATCTCCAGCGAAAGTATCTCCTTTCGCCTTCAAATCCACGGCACAGCCAGCCTCAGAGCCACCAACTGCCTCCACAGCTACTCTGGCAGGATTCACGGGTCTTCCCAACATCATCTTCACCACTGCAGCTACAACTGCCACCACGCAGAGTTCCTCCACGGATGCCACCATTAAACCTGTCTTCAGCTTCGGACTGAACCCGCCTGCCTCCACTGGCCCCGCTGCCAGTGTGACTGTCACTGCTGCCGCTTCCACCAGCACAACACAGCCCTTCCTGTTTGGGGGCCTAGCCAGCTCTGCTCCCAGCACAGAAACCAGCTTTGCCACCCCAGCACCTGTGTTCCAGTTCGGGAACGCACCTCCAGCCACGGTCACTGCCACCACCAGTGTCTCAGGAGGCCCTGCCTTTGGCCAGGTACCTTCAAACTCAACAGTTGCTTCCACCACTGTGGGCTTTAGCATATTTGGGAGCACTACACTGACCTCCTCGGCCCCAGCCACCATAGCTCAAGCGCCGCTGACATTCAGCTCCTCCATTTCAGCTTTTGGCAGTTCGTTCAGTGCCAGTGCAAAGTCACTGCCACCGTACCCTGGCACTGGGAGCCAGCTCACCTTCAGCACCAGGGCTGCTGAGAGCCAGCTGCCCGCCAGCAAGCCTGCTGCTGGCTCCATTAGCTTCACTCCTCAATTCAGTTTTGGAGCCCCTCTGGCACAGTCAGTGGCTCAGCCAGCATTTGGCAGTGGTGCCCAGCCAGCCTTCGGCACAACCAGTGCCCAGGGTTCCTTCAGCACCAGCAGCACCCAGGCAGCGTTCGGGACCACCACCTCGGTGTTCTCTTTTGGAACAGCCACCTCCACCACATCCAGCTTTGGTTCCACCACCCAGACCACAAGCAGCAGCACTGGCGCCACTGTCTTTGGCACCACCCCATCTCCATTCACCTTTGGGGCCACCACCCAGCCGGGCCCCTCCACCAGCGCCTTTGGGATGGGTACACCGGGCCTCAGCAGCGGATCCCCAGCCGTAGCCTTCAACTTTGGGGCTGGGCAGAGCGGGACAGCCCCAGCAGCAACGCCGTTTGGCTCATCTCTGCCGCAGAGTGCACTGGGAGCGCAGGGCCAGAGCACGCCCTTCGCTTTCACCATGACCAGCACTCCCAACAGCAAGCCTGCGTTTGGAGGTGAGTCTTCACGGAATCATGGAATGGGTCATGTTGGAAGGGACCTTAAAGATCATGTTGTTCTACCCCCCTGTTATGGGCAGAGACACCTGCACTAGACCAGGTTGCTCAGGGCCCTGTCCAACCTGGCCTTGAACATTTCCAGGATGGGATGGGGGCAAACAGGCCATCTTGGGGGTCTAGAGTTGGGCAGTAATATTCCTGATGGACCTTGCCAAGCTCCCGAGGTCCCCAGCCCTGGTGAGGCCAGTGCTTCTGCTGTGCAGAGCCTTGCCATACAAAGGGAAGGCACTCCCATCACTCCCTGTCAGGATCCTGGCTGGCTGGGGAGGGGAATCCCTAAACTCTGCTCATTGGCCCCTCTGAAGGCACCAGCTCCCCAACTCTGCCCATCCGTGTCCTGCAGGAGCCGAGATTGCCCCAGTCCTTAACAGCCACCTGGAATGCCTTGGCAAGCTAGAATGCTGTGAGCCAGTGACTGCCATCACTTCACACTTGCTCTTAGGGGTTCCCTAACACTTCAGATCCTCACTGGATATTCCCAGCTCCCATAGAACTGAAACCCACATAGTGAGCAACTCCTTGATCTAGAAAGGCCAAGGTCTTTGTTCCTCCCTGGCAAATCCTTCTGTGCAGCCCTGCTGTTGGGAGAGCCCAGGGATTATCCAGAAAGTGTAACTTCTGCATTAAAAGGGCTTTTCAGGAGCAGAGGCTGGTCCCGGGGGATGGATTGTGGTGCTTCAGCCCCCAGAAAGCATCCTGTGCCTCCTCTGGGTGCCACTGGCTCCCAAAGACTCTTTCTCCTTTGCCAACCCTGGCTCACAGTGACCTATTCTTTCCAGGAGCTCCTGTGCCAGCCTTTGGGCAGAGCACACCTGTCCCAGGAGCCATGGGCAGTGGAAGCAGCACCCTTTCCTTCAGGACACCCAGCACTCCTGCCTCAAGCTTCGGAGGAGTTGGCACTTCCTTTGGTAAGGAGGGAGTTGGTGCTCCAGCCTTGGGGAGGTCATGGTGTTTCCACGGGCTGGGAACAGTGCTAGGGCCAGGTGTGCTCTGGGAGATGGCTCAGGTGGTATCTGCTGGACTCTGGAGGATGCCGAGCCTTGCAATCCTCCCAGGGTGAGGATCGCACTGATCCCAAAGCTACAGAGACCTGAGCAACCTTTCTGCTTCCAGGTTCGTCCACCCCCACCTTCTCCATCGGGGCAGGATCTAAGATGGGCACTCGACAACGGCTTCAGGCACGGAGGCAGCACACCCGCAAGAAGTAACCCTGGTGCTGCTGGGCTCCGCTGGCCCACGTGTGGGGGGCTCTGGGCTGGAGCTGTCCCCATGGTGGGACCAGGTCCCATCCCTGACACCCACCAGAGACCATGCTGGGACGGGATAAACCAAACTTTTGTTACTTGAACAGTTCAGAGCCAAGGCTGGACAAATCTCTGTACATATCCGCAATGTTCTTTCCCTCAATTGTTTTGCCATGTTTAATAATGTGTATATTTCTCCCCATTTGCTTCTTCTAGCTGTTCCCATGCCCCTCCCCAGCCCTCAGCCAGCCCCATGGCCATGTCCCGCTCAGAGCCTGGCTGGTGACATGCTGTGGTTCCGAGCTGCTGTCAGACACCATGTTCACCAGGTCCTGAAATCTTTCCCATTGTTCATCCCATGGCCTGGTGAACACAGTTCCATCCCTGCAGCCAGGGCTGGTTCCAGCTTGGCATTGTTTCGGTGCCACAGGTGACTGGCATGGGTGCAGCTAGGTGACACCCCTCGCTGGGACCTAATGTCCTGTTACCTCCAGCTGAGGACATGCCATAGCCCGGGACCTGTGCTGGAGGCACGGGGTGAGGATGGGGGTCCCCCCACCCCTGTTCCATCCCCGCTGCTCCATGGGGCTGTGGGCTGCATCCACCCTGCTCCCGTGTTCTGCTTCATCCGTGCTCCTGTTCCTGCGCTCACTGAATCGAGTTTGGAGGAAGAGCTGAACCGTGTGTGTGGCGGCATGTTGGTTATGCCGGATTTGCTGTTTGGAGTTTCTTTTTTGCGGGGCACCAGTCCTTGGGGGGAGACGTGCCCTGGCTAATTGGGTGTTGACAGTAGCATCACTGCGTGGCTGCTCGTGCTGGGGAGTTGTCCCTTCCATGTCGTGACTGAAAGGCAGCTAGGACAGGGGGTTCCAATTTTGGCAGTCTCTCTCCTCCCTTTCCCTCTCTCCTAGTACCTCTTCCCCACTTCAGGGGGCTCTAGAATTGCTCACAGAAGGAGTCCAGAGCAGATGCATTCTTCCCTCTATCCCAAAAACAAGTTGTTTTTCAGTTTTTAGCTCATCTCCATCCCTGTGGGTTTTACTAGCTCCTAGGAAATGTGGTGCTGCCTACCCTGTCCCCATCCAGCCAGGAGTGGGAATCCCACCCTTCCCTGCCTTGGAGCTTCTGGGGAAGAGACTGCCAGAGCTGGAAATCACCAAAGAGCCACCCCCTGCCCTGCCCCAGGTGAGGGATGGGCACTCCATTCCCAAGAGTGCTTTGCTGCCGGGTTTTTACTCTCCGAGCCGTGTGAGTGTGTGTGTCTGCTGAGGTCTAAATTAAAAAAAAAAAAAAGGCAAAAAAAAATCACAAATATTTAAACATTTTTTAACAAAATAAAAATTTATTTTTATATTTAAGCTAAATTGCCTTCAAATTCCTTCAAGCTTGGTTCAGTGAAGTTGCCTGTCCCGCAGCTGTTAGTGTTTACCTGTTCCCACCCTGGCTGTGCCTGCGGGAATGCACTGTGCTGGGAAAGGCAGGTGCATCCTGCAGACTCTGCCATGCTTCCCCCGTTGTACATCAGTCCCTTCCTTTTAAATGTGATGTACGTGGATGTAATGAAACCTTTTTTTGTTTGTTTTTGTTTTTTAATTATTTCTCTGAGGATGAGGAGCAGGAGCTCTCATGTTATGGTGCTGAGTGCCAGGGTCAAGGCATCTCTCCCAGCAGGAAAGGCAGGTGATGGGCTCTGTGTGGCACAGAGGAGACACAGCCCCATAGTAAGGGGACATAAAGGACCTGCAGGTGCTGGTGGGGATGTTCTGGCCATCACCCACCAGCATGGCTGAGGGTGCAGTGGGCCGAGAGCAGCCAGGCTGGGAAAACGTGTCCTTGGTGTTGGAAGAAGCAGATGGGAAGGGGGTAGTGCCTGCCAAGATTGACCCTGGGCGTCCACCCGGTTAGGGTGCTGATTCAGGAGAGCACCCACTCACCATCCTCGAGGTGCCAGGATTTGGCCAGGTCAGCTCTGATGAGATGGGGTTGAGCTGGGACAAGGTTGAGGGCACCCTGGCTCTGGATGCTGCCCAAGTAGCTGCCCCATGTAGTCCCATACACCCGTGAGGAGCCAGGCTGTCCCTTCCCTGCCACACAGGCCTTGCTGGGAGAGCCCCTTGTGCCTGGAGGGAAGGCTGGGTTTTAACTGACTGAAGACTTGGATCATTCCTGGTGTGGCTTATGAGGATTTTAGTGTGAATGTGCAATTTTTGTTTCCTCGCTTCTTATGTCCCTGGTTTAAAATAAAATGACTGTGTTCACGTGGCTGTGCCGTGTGCAATTCCTGGGGCTAGGATTCCCAAGGCAGGGTGGTGCTGGCAGGGTTCAGGTCCAGCACCCTCTGGCTCATGTGTCCTTGCTCGCCCAGTTCAAAGACACATGGAGGGATGGGATTAGTAGTAGTAGTAGTATTTCACTTTTTTGCCCCCACTTTGCCTCTAGTATGAGCAGTGGCAATTTCAGGGCAGGACTGCACAAACACCCTGGAAAAGACAGTGAAGAGAAATAAACTTTTAATCTGCTTCATCCCTACAGTGAAATGCTCTTTCAAAGTTCCACATCAGGCTAGGGGTTGGGATTTTTTGGGGGAAACATGATAAACCACCCTTAATCCAGCAGGAGGACCCCAGCCCTGCAGGGTGTGGAGTGGGGCTTGCCTTGGGGACAAACCTAGGGTGCGGACTGGCTGCAAGGGGCAGCCCTGACTGAGCAGGGTGGTCCCAGTGTTGGCACTCAGTCCCCAGTGTTACAGAATTCTCACTATGACTGCAGCTGGCACATGATTTGTGTTCAGGCCAGTGTGTGTTCTCCACAGCCCCAGCTGTGCAGGGGGGTCTGTCCAGAAAATGTTTCACTCTTTCACCCACTGCTTTTTCTTCTTCCTCTTCTTGGGAGCTGCTCCTGGCTCTGTTCCCTCTCCTGGCTGTGGGTTTTCCTTGGCTGCTGCAGGCAGGGAGCTGTGGACAAGAGCAAACTGAGCTACACTCACCAGTGCCACAGTTCCTGCCCTCTGCTCCCACAGCCACGTCCCCTCACACCCTCCCCTGGGTGCCCAGTGCCCTGACCTTGGCCATGGTGCTCCCCAGAAGCAGCTGGAGTCCCCCACAGCCCCCTCTCACCTGGGGGCAGCAGCCCCCTCCCTGCACCGCTCCAGCACAGCCACGAAGAAGCCATGGGTGAGGGTCTCTGCAGGGGAAGCACGGAGGCAGCTCTCTGCTCCAGAGAAGGCAGTGAGTCCTCGGCAGGGCCAGGATGGGAAGGCAGTCACCAGCCTGCAGCATGGAAAAAGGGTCAGCACCAAACCCTGCCCTACAGCGCCCCAAGTTCCCTGAGCCAGACCCACCTGAAGGCCGAGCCCCACTCCTGCAGCACAGCCTGCACCACATCCTCATTCTCCTCCTGGTGTAGGGAGCAGGTGGAGTAGACGAGGCGCCGGAGAGCCGGAAAGCTCAGGGCATGGTTCAGGACCCGGCGCTGGAAGCCAGCCAGTGCCTGCAAGCGTTCAGCACTCGGGGCTGCCTCCTGGCCCGGCCCCCGGGTCACCATCCCTGCAGGACAGGAGTTGTCACCTGGGGTCTGCACACCCACAGCCCGGCTCCAGGTGAGCAGCTGGAGCCTAACATGTTACCTGAACCACTGCAGGATGGGTCGAGAAGGATGTGGGTCACCCTGCTGTATTTGGGGTCTCTGGGGTCCACAGTCAGGAAGTCCTGCTGGGCCAGCTGGCAGCTAGTGACCCCTGCCCGTGTCAGCAGCGTGTTCATGGCGGCCACGCGCTTGGGGTCCACATCAAAGGCAAAGATCTGTCTGAAGGCAGAGCCCAGCACCCAAGAGAGGCTGTGAACAGACCACCTGGCCCCCGGGAACACTCAAATACTGGGCAGGCAGACCTTGAGAGCTGCCTCCCCTCTGGCAGGGGTATGCAACAGGGTCAGGGCTGGGGGGCTGGGAGTGAACCCCATGTGACTTCATGTCCCTTCAGGTCCTTCCAGTGGCCCAGCACTGTCAGAGCCACCAGCTCACCTGAGTTGGTGACAGGCTGCAGCTCTTCCTGCCACCTTCTTGTGGTCTCTGTGAGCCCAGGGGGGACCAGGGCCACCTCCCGCCTTCCCTTCACCCCTTCACACAACCCTGCCCTCACCCCTTGTTCTTCAGAATGGCAGCCAGGTGGCTTGTCTTGTTTCCAGGGGCAGCGCAGGCATCGATGACGTGGGAGCCAACAACAGGGCCAAGGAGGAAGGCAGGGAGGCAGCTGGCCTGCAAGAGGGCAAAGACCATCAGAGAGGTGGGCAGAAACACCTGGCCCCTCCTCAAGCACAGCTGATGCTGTGGGGTCACAGGGACCACCATGACACAAGGCCAAGGCCACCACCACCCTCCATCAACAACCTTGCCCAACCCACAGCCCTCTGCTCCTCCCAGCTGCTGGTCCCCAGCTCCCATAGGGGGTTTTATACCCCAAGATTTCATCCTGAACCTTCAAACTCTGGAAACAAAGCCCTAGGGGAGTCCCACAGTTTCTGCTTAGACTTAGATGCTTCAGCAAGCTGAGCCATTGTGGAAGGATCTCACCCTTCACTCCTGTCTGTAGTTTTCTTGCCCCTGCAACTTTCTGGTACCCAGTTCCCTCACCTTGTCCTGCAGAACTATGTGTCCTGAAGTATACAGCAGGTTGTCATGGAGGTCTGTCTGCGAGGGGAAAACCAACAGCTCCGGGAGATGAAGATCCAACAAGAATTTTTTTCCAGAGAGGGCCTTCAGCTCCTCCACGCTGCCCATGAGACATAGGGAGCATGAATACAAAGTCCAAATCCCAGTGCTCACAGCAGAGCCCAGGCTGAGAAGCCCCTTCATCCCACAGCTCCTCTCCAGCTCCAGACAGCACCCACTGTGAGGGTGAGTGACAGCACCCACTTAGAGGCAGCATCTAAGAATGGGGGATGATGGAGACCCCAGCCAAACCACCCTGAGCACAAAGTTCAGCAACCCTTCAACCCACCATGCCTCATCCCATGCCACTTGCTGACATCCCAGAAAAGGTGGGCTAGTAGAAATAAACACCCACCTGGCTGCCTTGCCCAGGTAGGTGTATCCCTGGCGCTTGAAGAAGTCAATCACATCATCCACACAAGTCTTCAGGGTGTTGACCCGGACGTAGCGTGGGACCTGGAAGGCTGCAGGGGCTGGACAGGTCAGACACAGCCCCCCAGTGCTCCCAGCACAGGGTGCCCACCCGGCCCGAGCCCACTTACCTGCAGGGCTCACCGCCTGCTCCGGGGCCAGCAGGTCCTCGTTGCGGCTCACCTTGTGCCGCACCTTCATGCGGGCCAGCTCGGCCTCCAGCCGCGCCCGGTGCCGCCGGGCCAGCGCCTTCCACCGGCCCCCGCACTTCAGCCCCTTGCCGAAGAGCAGGTCATACACCAGGACCTGAGGGAAGGGGACGACGTGAGCCCGGCCCCGCCGCTCCGGGACAGCGCGGCCCAGGGATTCCACGACCCCCCGTACCTTCGCCAGCTGCGGCGGCAGCTTCTTCTCGGCCTGCAGCAGCGCGGCTCCATCCAGCAGCTTCTCCAGCACCGAGGCGTAGCGGAGGGTCTCGGACACCAGCGCGTACAGCTGCCGGACGTGCTGCGGAGCAGTNGCCATGTGCGCCCCGCGCCGCTTCCGCCGGGGCCTCCGGGGCCACAGGGGGCGAGCGCGGTCCCGCTCGGGGCTCGCTGCCCGGGGAGTGGGCGGAGGCCACGGAGCGGGGCGGGTGCCGTGCGGGCGCTGCTGGGCGGGCAGCGCCGGCGGAAGGACCCGGGTCAGCCCGGCTACACCATCGTCGCAGTGACCGCGGCCAACTCAGTCACCCCGGTCACCCCCATCACCCTGGTCATCCCGGGGATCCCGGCCACCTTGGCCACCCCGGCCACCCCAACATCACAATGAGCTCGGCCACTCTGGTCACCCCGGCCAGCCAGTGACCCCGGTCACCCCCATCATCCTGGCCACCCCATCATCAGTGAACTTGGCCAGCCCAGTGACACCAGTCAACCCCGTCACCCTGTTCACCCTGGTGATCCCAGCCACCCTGACCAACCAATCACACTGGCCATCCTGGTCACCCCGGCCATCCCAGCCACCTCCATCTGATGCATATATGACTTAGGTCCAAGTTGCAAAGTGTTTATATAGCTTAGGTTATAAGATATATATGTAACCTAATATCAATATAACCCCAATCATGACTTTTTATCAATATAACTCGAAGCATAACTTTCTATACTTATATAACCTAAATCATAGCTTTTACTTATGTAGCCTGAATCATAACTTTTGATACCTATAACCTGATACTTATATAACCTGAATCATAACTTTTGATACCTATATAACCTGATACAAATAACTTTTTATACAATGTAATGGGTAGTATACAGTTAACTAGTTGCTTAAATGCTGAATAGACAAAAAGAGAGAAAAAGATTCACCAGGTGTGTAGCTTCAGATATAGATAAGGGTAGTACTAATAAGAAGTTGGCAAATGCAGAGCCAATTAGCCACAAAACAAAGAATTTAGACCAGTTAAGACCGGAGACACCAAGAAGCACCGTAACTACGCACGCTCCGAAGCCAAAGTTGAAAAGTTCAAGTGTGAAGAAGACTTTAGAAGCCTTCATCAAAGACCCCCAAAGACCCCTGAATTAGGGGAGCGCAGGCGCAGTGAGAAGAAATTACCTAATAACCATGAGATCATACTATGTAAATTAGTTCCGGTGCATATGTGATGACGTTGTAATGACATAGCAATAATAAGCATAATTTACTGTATAAATATATCACAACACTGGACAAAAGTGGGAGAGCTAGGAGGAAGAATCCCCCTCATCACCGGCGCTGAAATAAACAACTACCTGCTCTATAGACATTGGTCTATGGGGATTTATTTCCAGCCTATCTTTCGGGCATCACATCACCCCAGTGACCCTGGTCACCAACCCCGGTCACCACCCTGGACACCCCATCCGGTCCCTGCGTGTGGAAGCATGCTGATATTACTACTGGTTGTTAGACCTTGTGATACCCTGTGGGTGATGGGTTCGTGGGGATTTACTGCAGACTTTTGTGATGTTTATGCTGAACTCAAACAGAGCAAAGGATGCCCAGCCCTGGAAAGAGGGGTCTGCTTCTGAAAAGGGATCTGCTCTGAGGAAGAGGGATCTGCTCTGGGAAGCTCAGAGCTGTCCATGGAGGGCAAAGGATACTCCAGGACACCCACCATAAGGCAGTATCCCAGCGACCTGGACATGGCTTTGAAACTGTCCCAGCACCGTCTGGTGTGATGGATCAGTCACTCCAGCACAACCAGCTCCAGGGACACCTGGATCCAGGGACAAGCAAGAGCTGCTTTGCAGGGTCTGAAGGGTTAGCAGTGGGTGCTGGGGATCAGTCATCTTGTACCTGAACAATCAAAGGGTTGTAAGAATCTCATCCTAGTGACAGGATTGGAGGGAATGGCTGGAGCTCTGTCACTGTCAGGGAAGGTTCAGCTTGGTAACAGGGAAAGGTTCTTCCCCTAGAGGGTGGGGTGGCACTGACCAGGCTCCCCAGGGAATGGTCACAGCCCCAAGGCTGCCAGAGCTCCAGGAGTGTTTGCACAATGCTCTCAGGCACAAGGTGGGATTGTTGGGGTGTCTGTGCAGGGCCAGGAGCTGGACTTGATGATCCCTGTAGGTCCCTTCCAACTCATGATATTCCATGATTCTACAATACTTGAACCTGTGGAAAGGCACAATCAGGAGCCCCAGTTTGGTGGGGATGCAGGAACAAACATTTACCTTGATGGTGGTGTATTTTATGCCCTGGCCAGACAGCTGCAAACCCATCATTAAAACTCCAAAATCTGAGATGATGATTTTAACCCATAATGGATTTGTGGCTACACCTGGCCCACACCTGGTCATGTGTCCTGGATCTGCCCAAGGTGTCAAGCAGTCACCCCCAAGCTGTTCCCACCTGGGCCCAGGCAGGGATGTCAGACTGCAGTGGAGTCCTGCCTGTGTGCCAGGGCTCAGACACAGCCAGGAGGGATTTTCTGCTGAAAAATCCCAGTCTTGACCGTGTAGGAATTCCCACAGATCTTTTTGTGGTTATCTCAGCCCATAGACATTTTCAGAAGGACTGGCATCACTCAAGTGATACATCTAAGCAAAAAGCAGAAGGAAAACATGATAAGCACATTTATCTTGGAGACCGGGGGGGGGTGCGGCGGCTGGATTTGGGAAGCTGAGGCACAGCTCACCCCCTTGAAACTTGTTTCCATATTCCATGCTCTGGGCCAGCAGCCCCAAAAGATACGAGCTGAAATCCCAGCCTCTCCCATCAGCCCCAGGGAGCACAGGACAGTGTGTTCCCAAGCAGTAAGGCTCAGGTAGCACTGCCTTCCCTGCTGTTTGCAGTGGGACAGAATTGCCACACTCCTGGGCAAGTCAAACACATGGCCTTGAGTTGAAGAAAACAAACCTGAAGTCCGGGACTTGGTTATTTCCCCAGGGACCAGAGCTGGGCTGGTGTGACACATTGCTGTGGGGTGAACCAAGGGAAGCTCAGGTGTCCACCAGACATGCCAGGACCCCAAGCAGAGGGACCAGCCTCAGGGGCGCCCTGTTCTCACAGAGAAACCCCTCCCAGAGACCCAAATAATACCCAACCACTCAGGTGGCCTGCACAGAATTCTCCAGCTCCACTTCTCCCAGTGCATGGATCCAATAGACTTTCCTCAGCTTCTCCCGGCCAAGCTGATGTGACCCGGTCAGACAAGGTAGCTCAGCCTCAGGATGCGGACCCCCATGGCTCCCCTGCTGCAGCCTCAGCCCTGCCGGGATGTTACCACTCCCAGGGAGAGCCAGGCAGGCTCTTGTCCCCCTGTCCTGTCCCCTCACGCCCCAGGAAGGGCTGCCTGGACCCACGTGGGGACACACACAGCACATGCCGCCCGTGTTTGCCTCCCACAGCAGCCAGGGCCCCCAAATCCCTGCAGGACTTCCCTTGTCCCCACTCCAACAGAGGGAATGTTCTCACCAAAGGACTTTGTTATCAGCTAAGTTTATGCTAACTTGACTCTAAGATATTGCTATCAACTAAGTTAACTTTGCTATTAACTGCTTTTTTGTTTTTGTTAAACCAGTGTTTTTTTGTTGTCTGCGGGAAACCTTTTATACTTTTGGAAAAAAACAGAAGGAAACCAAGCATTGCTCTTACTGTGTGGGTCAAGGCACAAGGAATTATTTTGTCTGCTAGTGAAAAAATACAGTTTCTCATATAATAACTCCTGGTTCATGGATGTGTTTGGCTTATGAGCATCCCGTATATGAATCCCATCATGAGCCCGTCCCCTGGCTTCCCTCTCAGCATCTCCCAGGGAGCTGGGGATGGTCCTGGCTTCTCCCTGAGGAGTGTCCAACTTTGGGAATGCAGTAAGGGAAGGATCAGCCTAGCGCATTCACCCAGCCTCACACTGAAGGTCTTTAGGACACACCAAAGCAGAGAATGCAGCACCTTCTCTCTAAAGTGGGGCTGGGGACAGGCCGTGGGGACGTCCCTTCCTTCCTTCCTTCCTCTCTTCAAAATAAAACCTTCTGTGAATAAAAAACTTGGGTTTATGTTCTTTTGTGGTTATCTCAAAAATTCTCAAGAATATTGGTTTCTTTCTGCTTTTATTTTGCATTCTCCTTTGTTTTGCACTTACACCATTTCAGGTGCCTGAAGACGGCTGAACTTACAAACTTGTTCCAAACCAGTTTGGATTTTTTACCTCTGGTGTTTTTTATTTGGGTGGTTGGTTGGTTTTGGGATTTTTGGTTTTTGTTTGTTTGTTTGGTGGTGGGGGTGTTTGGGGTTTTGCTTTTGTTTGGTTTGGGTTTTCATTTGATTGGGTTTTGGTTTGGGGTCTTTTGGGTTTTTCTGTAGTATTGTGGGGGGGGGGGGGGTAGTTTGGTTGGGGTTTTTTATTTTGTTTTTGCGGGGTTTTGTTTTTGTTTTCTGAGTTTTGGGTTGGTTTGGTTTGGGTTTTTTGTTCTAACGGAAGTGCGGAAGGCAGTGCACGCCGCGGACTACATCCCCCAGCGTGCACCGCGGCGCTCCGTGACGTTCCACCTCCTATTGGTCCAGAGCCGCGCAGGGGCACGTCCATTCCCGCGTGGCTCTAAAGCTGCGCGTTGGGACGGGGTCGCTGTTCGGAGCGTGATTGGCTGGAGGCGCCGCGCTTGGCGGGCGGTGATTGGCGGAGCGGGTGAGGCGCGGAAGAGACGCAGCGCGGCCGTCATGGCGGGTGAAGAGGGCGTTGGGGTTAGCGTCGGGTGGCGGGCCCCGGCCCCGGCTCCGGCCCCGGCTCCGGCTCCGGCTCCGGCTCCGATGAGGGCTCTGGCGCTGACTCCGGCCCCAGCACCGACATGGGCCCTGACCCCGGCCTCGACACCCTCTTTGTCTCTGGCCTCGGAGTCTCTCCAACCCCTGCAGGACCTGACCGGCGATGGAGGGGTGCGCAAGGAGCAGCTGCGCCCCGGCAGCGGGCAGCCCGTGCCCCCATCCGCCTCCGTGGCAGGTACAGCCGGGTGTGGGAGCTGCAGAGCCTCCTGTGGGCCGCGGGAGGTCCCGTGGCCATGGCCGGGCACCCCTGTTAAGGATGTCCCAGTTCTCTGGCACAGGTTGCCCAGGGAAGCTGTGGTTGCCCCATTCCTGGAAATGTTCAAGGCCAGATTGGAGCAACCTGCTCTAGTGGAAGGTGTCCCTGCCCATGGGCAGGGGGTTGGACTGGATGATCTGCAAGGTCCCTTCCAACCCAAACCATTCCACGATTCTCACAGTCTCGCCAGGGCTGGTGTCCTGGAGTGAGGCTGCCTGAGCTCGGCCTGGCTGCCTAGGGCAGTAATGCTGTTCCTGAATGCACAGGTAGTTCAAGCACCTGTAACCATCTCCCGAGCAGCTTTTAAACAGCAGTTGTTTAGTTTAATCTGTGTTCAGCAGGATGAAGAAAGTGAAAATCCTTGGAAGTGTGGGCTGGAGTGAGGGTTTGGTGCTCATCTGTTGTTGCCTGTGTCTCGGTATGAGGTTTGGTCTGTGTGGCTGGACCTGAAGCAGGTGCTCAGGGAAACAGAGCGGGCAGAGCCTGTTGGGAAAGATCCCCCAAGCCTCTAATGTTGGTGCCAGTGTCTGGCAAAAACCACAAGGATTTTAAAGTGCTGATGTTAAATCGGGTGTGTGTCTATTTCTCTCTCTCCTCCTTATCAGTATTTTAACACTTGGGATACACTGTTTAACTTCTTGTGGCTGACACATTAAATGAAAAGGCATCTTGACCTTGAGGAAAGAAGGATTTCTAGGGCCCACCTGTGCTCACAGAAGTTTGAAGTTGGAAGTGGTTCCTGAAGTGCAGGGCCCTGGTGCTGTGTCAAGAGTGGCCCATTACGGTGTATTTTCTGAGGCAGAACTGGAATTACAGATGCAGAGCTTGCGGTGGTGGTACATTTCCCCCCTTTTCCTCTTTCCATAGCTCCAGCTTTCGTTAGGGAATGCTTTTTAAGTATTTCTGCTTATAACTGGGGGCATTTTTATTTGCTCAGCTGAAGTTTCCAATTCTTAAAAGTGCAAAATCATATCTCTTAGTTAGCTCAGGACTGTGAAGCAGCTCCTTTGTCTAGGAGTGATGCTAAAACACACAACACTTGGCTGCTTGGATGTGACCAGGTTTTTGGTGTAAAACACAAGGGTTTGTGCTGCCTCTGCTGTTCTATAGGAGAACAGAAAAAGAGAAGCAGGATAACTGGGTGGTTACACCTCCTGGTGTGCTCCTGATGTTGCTGTTATGGGATATGTAATCAAACTCTTGCTTTTCCCTTCTCCCCACTCCTCGCTTTGGGCTGCACAGTGAAGTACTCCGGGTACCTGGGAAATTGGAATAAGCTCTTCTGTTCAAATGGAAACAGCAAGTATCCAAGGCTGATGAAACTTGGAAAAGGTAGGTTTGAGCCACAAACTTTGTCCTGGGGCTTGGGATTGTATTAAGACATTTTGTGATCCAGGGTTGTATTAAGCCATTTCAGTTTAAATGCTGTTTGGTGTCTTTAGGTTGTTTGAAACCTTTAGCACTTGTTCATGGAGTCCAAAATCCTCCTGGTTCACATGGGAGATGGAATCTGGACCTGCTCACCTTCTGCCTGGAGGTGGTAGGGAGGTGTTTTTTCCTGGACAGGTCTTGGAGCATGCTGGTCTAGTGAAAGGTTTCCCTGCCCTTGGCAGGGCTTGGACTGGATGATGTCTAAAGCCCCTTCCAACTCATCTCACTCTGGATTTGTGATACCATGTGCTCGGTCCCGCAGCAGGCTACCCCAATAATCCCTACTGGAGCAAGGAGCTGTTGTAGTTGCTGAGACAGGAGCTCCCAAGGATTTTTTCTTTCTCCTTTTCTGTTTAAGGAGAAATCATTGTTTGGTGTGTGAGGGGGGGTTGGTGTTTGTGAACCTTACTTGTTCCACCCTTTGTTGTGACAGACATCACACTGTGGGGACTGGAGATCGGGCTGCTGTCTATGACCAAGGGAGAGGCTGCACTGTTCATCCTCACTCCAGAATACGCCTACGGCCAGCGGGGCTGTCCTCCCTCCATTCCCCCAAATACCACGGTCCTCTTCAAGGTGGAGGTGCTGGACTTCATAGACTCAGAGGAATGCGACGCATTCTTTGAATTGACTTATGTGAGTTCCCTTAATAACGCTTGAGACTGGAATCTGGAGGGTGAACCATCGTTGTCAGGTCTCATAGTTACTGTGACTTGTGTGTTGCATTTGGGTGAATGCAGGTGCAGGTTTCCAGTCCCTGGGCTCCCAGCTCTGCTCTGATCCACATACCTGCCCTTTGTGTCTCTCCATGCCTCGCCCTGTTTGCCCTCCCATGCAGAGGGAGAAGGCGGGTGCTGCCTTTGTTTGCTCCTGTGTGCTGGATGGAGTTAGTGGAATGGCTCTCATTTATTTTTAGTTTTACCAGAAGCCTCATGGTTGCACTAGAGGGCACCAACTTCCAGGAATTTCTTTAAGGAACAGTAAGGAGCTGTCTGTAACAATCCTCTTCAGTCTGCAGTGTCCCAGCGCCCTGCCAGCCCCCACCCTTTGTCTCTGCCTCTTGGCTCCTCTCCCAAGTGTTCCTTCCCTGTTTTTTCCTCCCTGGTGAGTTACGCTGCTGTTGTTAATTCACCTTTTCATGTGGCTTTGAGCTGTGCTTGTGGGTCAGTGAGTGGAGGCAGAAGCTAATGGGGGAGGCCCTCCAGCTCCCTCCAGCCTCTGCACAGGCAAGTTTTCCCTCAGAGCCCTGTGAGCAAACCACACCTGTTGCACTCCCTCCTTGCCCCTTGCCCACCCTTTTTGGCTGACTGACCTCTCTCTATGAGCTGGTTCCAGCTTGCAGACCCAGAAGAAAACCTGTCTCTCCATTTTTATCTTTTTTTAAAATTATTGTTGGGGTTTTTTGTTTTACTGCTTGGTGTCTTTGGGAGTGTCAGGCTGTCTCAGAACTGGCCTGAGAGCAATTAGAGCAACGGAACCTTTCAAGCAGCTTTGTGCTAGTGGCTGCATTTGTGTTAACTCAGCTGTGTGCTGAAAGAGTTGGGCAGGTTTTAAGGACACATTCTTGCTTTTTTCAGTCCCCTTTTGGGGCCAGGGAGCTTCCTGACCTCTTTACTAGGAATAAGCAGCACAAGAACACTGTCGTGTTTCAGTCTGGCTGGGGAGATACCACATGGTGGTGGCCTGGCCTTGGCAAGGACCTGGCTTCTGCTCTGAATAGGAGGGGGCTGTGCAGGAGTATCCTGTCTGAGTTCTCCGCCTGTTTTCTTCTGTTTGAGCTGAAATTCAGATATTTCTTCACCCAGGAGCAGCAGGATAGAATTCCTCTAGAAAAGGTGTTGAAAGTGGCAGCCACAGAGAGAGAGTTTGGCAACTACTTCTTCTATAAGCAGCGCTTCAAGATTGCCAAGGACAGATACAAGAGGGTATGGCACCAGGAAAATGTGGGGTGTGCTTTGGGAAAGCTGTGAAAGAAGGGATTATTTTAGCTCACCACAACAGGTACAGGTTAGAGATCAAATAACTTTGTGGTATTTTTTAGGCATAGTTTGTTACTTAAACAGGCCTTGCACACCTGGTTTTCTGTGAGCAGCAGTGGTAAATGAAGGAATAGTCACAGAATCATTTTGGTTGGAAAAGCTCTCTAAGACCACAGAGTCCAACCATCCCCAGTACTGCCAAGGCCACCACTGCCCCATGTCCCCAAGTGCCACATCCACAGGGCTTTTAAATCCCTTCAGGGATGTGGACTCTACCACTACCCTGAACAGCCTGTGCCAGGGCTGGACAACACCTTCAGTGAGAAATTTTCCCCAGTATCCAACCTGAACCTCCTGTGCTGCACCTTGAGGCTGTTTCGTCTTGTCCAGCTACCTGGGAGCAGAGCCTGACCCCCATCTGGCTGCACCCTCCTGTCAGAGAATCGTAGAGGGCAAGAAGGTACCCCTGAGCCTCCTTTTCCCCAGGCTGAGCCTCTTCAGCTCCCTCTCCAGGCAGGGTAAATGCTGAGTTATTCTTAAACCGCAATGCATCTGCTACTTTTTCAGAGGTAGAAGTGATTCAAAGTTGCTTTTCCTTGGTATTTTTGAAACAAAAGTAATTTGACTTGCCTTCTTCCCTGTAAGATTTCCATATTTGTCCTTAAAATCTGAGTCCTGGGTGTAATTTTTTAAAAATTCTGCTGCTTTCCTTGATAAGTTCCTAAACCTGTGGTCATATGGCTGAGCTGACTAGTCATGCTGAGAATGTCATGCCCTGTATTTAGAGTTTTGAATGTTACTACTTTTTAAGTGACCTAGGTGAAGAGAAGCATGGGTGTAGCTATTGGATCAGATGAATTTCTCACTTTCCATGATGGATTTGTTGTTCACTGGCTGTTTTTCCCTCTCTGCTCAGGCACTCTCTATCCTGGGTCGCAGCTCTTCCAGTAAGGCAGAGCAGAGCCAGATCAACGCTTCCAAACTGCTGTTATTCCTGAATCTCTCACTCACTTACCTGAAACTGGAACGTGCTGACCGAGCTTTGAAATATGGGGAGTTAGCCTTGGAGATGGACCAAGGAAATGTGAAAGCGCTGTTCAGGTGTGGCCAGGTGGGCAAATAAATCATCATGGAACATCCCAGCCTGGCTGTAGGGGGAGCCCAGAATGAACTGAGGAGTATCACTGAATTCTGGGCTACTGCAGCAGTCAAGGTGGTTTGTCTGCATCTGCCCTTTTGGAAGGTCTGGCTCTCTGGAATTGCGTCACATGGAGCTTTGCCTGGGATATTCCTGAGTTACCTGGCTCTCTCTCAGGAATGTTTGTTGTTGCACAAGTCCTGAAGAAGGACAGTGGGTCTGGATTTATCTTGTGATGCATCTGTCTTCTTTCCATGACAGGCTTGTCTCTACATGAGAGAATACAGTAAATCCCGGGATTTCCTGGCCAGAGCTCAGTGCATCCAGCCCTTCAACCGTGATATCAACAATGAGCTGAAGAAGTTGGCAAGGTGAGAGCCCTCCTTTCCATCCCTGGGGAAGAGAGAGTGTTTGGACAGTCTGTAATACCCATTCCGAAATATTTAGAATGTTCAAAAGAACCCAAAACCCCAAACTATTGGGTTAAGAAATGACTTGGGAAAACTCATGTGGGGAAAACAGCTTGAGACATTTTGCAGGCACAGAAGCTGTAAGTGAGGAGCTGGGAACACCCACCCTTTCTGTATATTTCTTTGCTGGGATGTGTGTTACCTGATTTGTGAGGACAGGGATGTGGGGGCTACTAAAATGCCTCAAACCCAGTGATACAAAGTTGGCTGATGCTCCAGCTGTTAATGTTCTCAGTAAGTATGATTTTTCATTCCCTTTAAAATGTGTTGGTTAATTTCAGCAGCCTTTCAGCACTGCAATTGCTTCAATGCACAATACTAATGTTCATTAAAAGTGAATTTTTTACCATCTTGGAGATACATGAACAGCCCTGAAGACAAACTCTCCCTTTGCCCGCAGGCAGAGTACAGGACTATCCTGCCAACTTTAGTCATGCCCCAGCCACACCAAAACATGACTAATGCTTGTCTATGCCCTCATGGTGCTCTTCCTTTGAAACTGCCAGAAGCATTAGCTTTTTCCCAAAAGTGTGTGCTGCCCTCCTGGCACTGTTTACTGAGGCAGGAGCAATGCTCTCCTCATCTCTGGAGCTCACAAAGCAGCCCTTGAATACAAACCCTCTTCTCTATGTCACTGCCAGGCACTTGCAGAAAGGCAGCAGTAACAGCTAAAAAGAGTGGTTGGTGCTGCTGGAAAAGCCAGTCTGGTGGGCTGAGTGCCTTCTGCCAGGGGATATGTTGGTGGAGGGCTATTCTGTCCCGTGTATCCGTGTTGTCTTTAATAGTCTGTCATAACACCAAGTCTTCAAATTTGTTCTGTTACTTCTGAAGTACAAAGAGCTTGAAGGCAGTATTAGCTGCTGGTCTGGAAATTTGAAATTATTCTCTTGTATTCATCCTGATCTCCCACTGGGTATGGGGCTACCAGATTGTCCAGTGAGGGTGGGGAGTTCTAAACTAGATCTGTCTGACTGCTCTTGGAGGCTAATACATACACAGTGCTAGAAGGCCTGATTCTAGAAGCCTCATGTATTCATTTAGATTTGTTTGAAATATGTTGGTAGATAAAAGAGAAATCTTGCTAATGATGTTGAAGTGGTGCAGCTGGGAAGCAACAAGGCATTTCGGCCTTTGTCAGCTCCAGCTCTGGAGAGAGCGGCACATTCAGTGAGTGCATGTGTCAGAATTGAGTGCACGTTAAACCACATGTATTTGAGTTCCTGCCTGTTAAAACTGGTGTATTTTTTGCTTTCAGCCATGGAATGGTTTGGGTTGGAAGGGACCTTAAAGCTCATTCCACTGCCATGGGCAAAGACTTTCCACTAGACCAGGGTGCTCTAAGCCCCGTCTAACCTGGCCTTGAAACACTTCCAGGGATGGGGCAGCCACAGCTGCTCTGGGCAACCTATGCCAGGGCCTCCCCACACTCACAGGGAAGAATTCCTTCCCAATATCCCATCTAACCCTGCCCTCTGGCAGTGCGAAGCCATTCGCCCTCATCGTGTCACTCCATCCCTTGTCCAAAGCCTGTCTCCAGCTCTCCTGTAGTCCCTTTAAGCTCTGGAAGAGGCTCTGAGGTCTAACTGGAGCCTTCTCCAAGGGAACACGCCCAGCTCTGCCAGGCTGTCTTCAGAGCAGAGGGGCTCCAGCCTTTGGAGCATCTCAGTGGCCTCCTCTGGACTCACTCCAGCAGCTCCATGTCTTTCTGATACTGGATCGCAGAGCTAGAGGCAGCACTGCAGGTGAGGTCTTTTGCCTATGACAAAGAGTGGAATTAGTGTGAAATAGATGAAGCAAGTGTTACTGAGTGTTTTTAATGAGGCCTTACCTCAGGCTAGATATGTAATGTTGCCAGCCTGCCCTTGCCTGAGAACTCGTAGCATGATCTGACAAATGCTTCATAAATGGAATATGAATCAAAGTCTTGTTCTTAGTGGCTTTTCACTTCCTTACTGAGTATATTTATACTTTTTTAAAAGCAGTGTTGTGTGGTAATCAGCAAGCTCTCTTTTGCTGTCTAAAACAAAGCTTTGGAATGCATCTCTTTACCAGCTGAAACAGGTTCTTGGCAAAATTCCCTGGAGAACAACAGGCAGAATCCAGGGTGAGGGGTCCATGGAATGTCTAGTATCAGCTGTGGTGGTTTTGGTGCAAATTCTGCTGCTGGATGTGGGAATTCTATTGGAAGGCTTGCATTGCATCAAAAACAGAATGAAATGGGGTTCTTCCAATATCTGGCATGAATCTCTTCCTCCAAAGAAGGGACTCTTGGATTTCCAGCTGTCATAGGTGTGGGAATGTGCCACCCACAGGTGGGCATCCTTGATCAGCAACATCTGTCTGAGACTTACCAGGAGAGATTTGCTGTGCCAGGATTTCACACCGTCTGAGATTCTGGGCCCCAAGGGTGCTGAGGGCTGGGGCTGAGAGAGCCTGAGCCAGCCTCTCGCTGGGGCTGGTTCTGGTGAGTTGCACAAAACTCTTTGCTTTTGGCCTTATATGGCAGCAGATGCAGGAAAGCCGAACTTGTAGGCAGCCATGGATCCCTGGGACAGTGTTCCCAGACTGAGTCACCCTGCAGCTCAGGGATTCCTTACCAGTGAGGTGAGAGCACAGGGAGCAGAGGATGCTGTGCTTGGAGAAGTTCTAGTGGAGCAGACTGGGAAGCTTTTGCCATCCTGTGACACTGGCAAGGAAGAGAGAACAGAGGAGGAAACATCTGCCTTGTCATGCACTTAGTCCAGACACAAACCACTACTGTCTCCTGCCCACCCTCTGCCCAGATCCTATATCCGTGGTAGATATCCTGGTGTATGGCACTTGGACAATGTCTCCTGGGTGCTAAAAGAACTTGCATAAGGAGACACAAAAGTATCCCACAGCACACGGGTGGGGTTCCTCTGCACTGTCCCATGCTTCCAAAACTAGTGTAGAAAGCACCTGTCTCACAGAAGGCAAATAATCTAATTAGTCCCCAGCAGAGCAGAGGCCCAAGGTCTGGGGATGAGGCATGTCATTTCCAGCTCTCCTTCCCTGACATTGCAGAAAGAAAGGCTTGGAGGAGCTGTGTCTCTGCTGCCAGCACACTCTTCCACTATGTTAATTTATTTATATCCAGAAAATATCATCATTTTTAGGTTGTGACACTGAGGGTGGCACAGACAGTCTCCAGCCCCTGATGCCCTCCTGTGCTCTACTTTGCAGATACTACAAGGAGTATATGGAAATGGAGAAAGAAATGTGCTGCCAAATGTTTGACCCTCTCAATTCTTATGGCTGAAAAGAAATCAAGGTAACCAGGTTTTGAAAAAGGCTGAGCTCTCCCAAAACCTGTCATGCCTGTACTGTTCTCAGGTGGGGATCCTGCTTCTCTTCTGCATGGGAGGGTTTTGGAGGCAAAATGGAAAGTGGTGGGAGTGTGTAGAGAGGAAGGGCAGGATGGTGGGGTGGAATACTGCTACATCATCAGCTTGGAGTATCTTTCCTGTGAGGCAAAGCTTGTGTGGGACAGGGACCTGGAACTGCCAGCAGTTGAGTAAGTTCGGTTTGTTGTTTCCTGTGCTGCTTATCCCAGCTATTCCTGGTCAGAGCCAGGGGGTGCAATAGCTCTGTAGTCTTGTTTCTCTGCCAATTAAAAGAAAGGAAAAAAAAAAAAATAAAAGAAAGTTCCTGTCAAACTTAAGAATTGGATTTCTTCCTCCCCTCCAGCGCTTCTGTCTGGAGCTCCTGGAATGCCTCACTTCAGAAAAATCTAAATATTTTATTTCTGGGGTTTTTTTTAAGTATTAAGAAAGTCTGTTTGGATAGAAAATTTCAAATAGATGTTTTGGACTCTTTAAAGCCTTAAATCTTCTAGCAAAATTGATGGGTTTATAAATGCACAAAGGCTCTTTGATCATTCTTTTTTTTCTCAAAATCTTCAAGGGGGTGCAAGCAGGAATGGAAATCTTTGCTGGTCTCTTGCTTTGGGGGAAACCCTAGGGAAAGAGTTCTGGAAAATGACAGCATCCTTCTGTCATGAGCCATCCCCAGCACGGGGCCATCAGTTTGTTGCTGCTGTCTCTCCTGCAATACAGGGAGTACCTCTTTGCTAGTAGAAAATGAGTAATGGGAGCCTTTCCATCAGCTCTAATGTTCTAAGGTTGTCTCTGTGCTTGTGAGGAAGCTAAGGCAGTGTTTGAGGAAGAGGTTGGATGGGATGCTGCTTCCTAAAGGAGCACAACCTTCTTTTGGTTGGACATGCCTCCTTGTGAAGCCTTTACCCTTCCTGCTGCCCCTGTGCTTTGGTTTGAGCTGGGCATGTGGCCTCAGAGCACAAGTCATCCTGCCCTGGGTTTGGGATGGGACGTATTAGATGTGTTAGCAGGTGCCTGCCCCCAGGAAAGGAACTCTGAAAGGGAATGTAAGACGGATGAGGCCTTGTGCAGAAAGTCTGTGGTTCTGGACTTGGCAAGAGGCTCTGATTTTCCACTTGCTGTGTTTCAGGGAGTTGCAGTTTGGAAGCCTATAGGACCTTGGGTCTCATTCCTGGTGGTGCTTGACCTGGGAAGCTTCTTGTGGGGCTCTGGGATCAGCTGGGCCTGGTTTGTGGTGCGAGTTGGGGTGATTGTGGTGATCTGCTGGGGCACCAGACAGGTCCTTCCCCGGGAAGGTTATGTGGCTTCTTGTTTCCCAAAAAGCATCTTGTGAAGATGCTGATTTCTAGACATCTGGTGTAAGTAAACCAGTGATTTTGATTAGAGAAGGCTGAAAAGTAGAAAGGGGAAGCGAGGATCTCTCCTGGAGGCAAGCTTAAGGGCTGGGCTGAACTGTTTATCAGTCAGTTTATCCACTGACTCCTGTGTGTGGAGTTCTCCCACCTTACACAGATGATGGACAGCTGTCAGTCAAAAATATTTCCAAGCTTACTTGAAGTTGATTTTTGGTGAATTATTGAAAGGAAACTAAGTCTCCCAGATGAACATAAATCACTGAGACCCGAACAAAAATCTGCTGTTCATTTATGGCAAAAGAAGTCCTTTGCTGGAGGAGGTTCCTGCAGGGCCCTGTGCAAGCTGGCAGTTGGGCTGCTGCTTTAAAACTTCATTACACGTTCAGAGAGGAGCAAACCAGTTCCAGCAGGAGCTCCTGCTCCCTGTCAAAGGCACTGGGAATTGGTCAGAATTGAGGCAGAACATTCTTTAGTGTTTTCTAACAGCTTTGTACCAGTTAGGTTTAGGGCACAGGCTGTACTGGGGCAGTTTGGCAGGCCTGCTTCATCCATTCTGTGTTAGACACTGAGTGAGGAGATGGGCTGGGAATGCTGCCTGCAGTCCATGGTTAATGGTCCAGTGGAATCACAAAAGTTATAGAAAACCTCCCTATAATAGCAGCTGACAGGTGCTTGTGGACCTGTGGTCCAGCTCCTGAATGACTCAGACCTGTAGTTGTGGCATCTCTTCCTTCCTGAACATTGCTGCATCCATCCCTTGCTTCAGAGCTCTTTCCCAGGTGGGACTGCTGTGCCTTTGGTGAGCCCTGCTGTGTTCCAGGGACAAAGTTAATTTCTCTGCACTGAGTAATCCAGGGCTGTTTTGTATAATTGCGCTCAAACCTGGGTACACCTGAGCATCTTCCTTCTGGTATGTTTGCAAAGGATTTTGCAGTGATAGGACAAGGGGGAATGGCTTTAAGCTGAAGGAGGGGAGATTCAGATTGGATATAGGGAAGAAATTCTTCCCTGTGAGGGTGGTGAAGCCCTGGCACACGTTGCCCAGAGAAACTGTGGCTGCCCCATCCTTCGAAGTGTTCAAGGCTAGGCTGGATGTGGCTCTGAGCACCCTTATCTAGTGGAAGGTGTCCCTGTCCGTGGCAGGGAGTGGAACTGGATGGGTTTTAAGGTCCTTTCCAACCCAAATCATCCCATGATTTCTGTATCCCCTGCCAGCTGTAGAGCCCAGTTCTCTTGTAAATGCCACAAACATCTTGCTTAGAACACACTTCCTACCTTTTAAATGGAATTTTGGGTCAGAATAGTTCTTCCCTTTGGTGAAATGCAAGGCTGCTTGTGGTGCTTCCTGAGGGGAGTTCAGAAGTACTCAGAGGGAGAAATAGAAGTACAAGCTCCTTTTTAAATCCATCATGCTGCAGTTCCTTGTAAATCCCTTGGGTCTCATGCTGGCCACTCTCAGGGTTTGGTTTATTAACCTGCCTCTGTTCACTTTGTGTGGTGCAGGTACATCAAGCCTAGTTTCCTGGGATGTGCAGAACTGGAAGTCCTCCTTGGTGTCCTCTGAACTGCCCAACTGGTGGGCTGAGGCCTCTTGCTTTTTGGAGCTTTTTGTTCTGTTTTTATTTAAAGACCCATCAGAAAAACACCCATTGTTGTGTTGCTGTGGTCCTTCATAAGAGAACGAAATCATGAGGAGTGGGGACAAATTCCCTAGGAATGTCTGGATTCTAGTAGAGGCTCCTTGGTGATAGTTCTGTCCCAGGAGGATGAGTCTCTGAGCTCTTATTTTTGATTATAAATGAGCCAGAGTTGAAAGCTTGTCTCTAATACGTATCTCGGCTCAGTACACAGGAGAAGTGGTCCCAGGAGTTGGGAACATATGGGGGGATGTTCCAGTGAAAACAAACAAGGCTGAAATTATGACAGGAAACAGTAACTGAGGTCAAACTGGTGATTGCCATGAATACCAAGTTCTACCAGTTCTGGAGGCATTAATGGGTGAGAATTGGCTGCAGAACTGAGGCTGTGTCACCAGGTAGAAGTGACTATAATTTGACTTAAAATCAGCAGCAGTTGCTAGTTGAACTGATTTAGTAAACTGCAAGAGACTTACAAATAAACTGAGAAGTCTGTGCATAATACGGTCAAACTCCTGCCTTGGGAAAGCTCCAAACTTGGAATAAACAGCAACTTGCTCCTTCCCCTCCTACCCTCCCTTGTTCCTGAGCAGATCTGAAATGTACCTCCTGCTGATCTTGTCCCTCCCCTCTGCAGCTGAACAACAGAGAACCAGCAATTCACTGCTCCTTTAGAATATGCAAATTCCTGTCCCACTGAAGTGTCCTGTGCTGCAGAGGAAATTGTTAAATCTCTGCTTTCTGCTGAGCCTTGCTGGGTGAGGGGGAAGGCTTGAAGGAGGACTTAATTAAGCATTCTCCTTGTTAAGCTGAGAAAGGAGAAAAGCTTTAATGAGGTTGTTGGGTTGGGGGTTTTGTTTTCCCTCCAGCTCTCTCCTCTTCTAGCATCTTGTGCTTTTTTTCTGGGAATTTCTGCAGTTCCAGCCTGCAGTAGTACCTGTAATACCTCTCTGGAAGGTTCCTGGGCTCTGATCTCTTCTGGAAACTGGAGAAATTACTGTAGCACCTGGTTTTAGGGATCCCTGATATGCTTTCCCAGTGGGCGTACTGGACATGGTTCTGGATGCACTAGGGCTGGCTTTGCCCAGACTGAGAGGTCTGGCCAGGGCTTAGAAGCCAGATGATGTGAAATGGAAAGGACAGAGACTTGTGCAATATCCCAGTGTCCCACTGTGCCTGTCCTTCAAGGCTTTGGTCAAGTATTGGTTCTCCAGCCTCGTCCAAGGATGGGCCCTGGGCTGTTCTCTCTGATTTAGGAAGTGCCTAAAGCCAGTGATTCCCCTTTGAGCTCAAACACAAAGCTCCCAGGTGAGGTAGGAGCAGATTCCTGGCTGCAGTGCTGAAAGGAAACTTTGCTGACGGGAGGTTGGAGCCAGGTGGGGTTGGGCTCTACTCTCAGGTGACAAGTGACAGGACAAGGGGAAATGGCCCCAAGTTATACCAGGGGAGGTTTAGATTGGATATTAGGGAAATTTTTTTCATAGAAAGGATTGTAAAGCATTGGAATAGACTGCCCAGAGCAGTAGTGGAGTCACCCTCCCTGTAAGTGTTCAAAAAATGCGTGGATGTGGGACTTCAGGACATGGTTTGGTTGTGAACATGGTGCTGGATTGATGGTTGGACTTGATCTTAGAGGGTTTTTTCAACCTTTTGTGATTCTGTTCTCCTCCAGCTCCCACCTGCTAAAGATCACCTGGCACTGGTCCTGGGAAGGCCAGGCTGAGACCCCAGGGGATATCCCTCTGTGAGGTTTTACTTCTCAGACCCTTTGCCAGCATCTCTAATATAAAATATTCTGGTGTTACAAATCAGTAGAACATGAAGAAGGTGCTGGGCTCTTTCCATTCCCATTATAACACCTGGTTTATCATGCAGGTGGAGTTTAAAGAGAATTGGTTTGGTGTAAGATGGGAATTTCTTTATGAAGTTTTAGCTTTGCAGAGCACTCAGAGTCACTAGCCCTCACTTACAGCAGCAAGGAGGCACATAATTATCCTGAGTTTTTCTCTGAGTTATAATTTTTAAGGCCTCCTTTTTCTACCCCTCGAGTTGTGCCCTGTCTGGACACCAGTCCTGCTGCTTTGGAGGCTCCAGACTTTCCCTTTGAACTAACAGAAGTGATGTCTTTGTCCTATCTGTTTTTCTTAGTCTTTAATCCAGGGATTTTAAATTATCATGAATGCTTATTACTGTCCTGATACCCTTCAGGGGAAGTGCTCTTCTGATTATGAGAGGGTGTTGGTGCTGGTCAGAATCCTGAGGCCTGTCAGCTCTCTGTTCCAGTGAGCAGTGAAACACTGAGAAACTTGGGCAGAGTTTTAAATGCTCTAATTGGGCATTGCAGTAGCTGTGATGATACAGGCATAGCTAAGGTTAATGAAATAAGTGCTGAGGGCCCTCAAAAGTGTTCATTGTGGTTTTGGGAAACACTTCTCTGCTTGTGAGCTCCCAAACCTTGTTCACCTTTGTTCACTTGTGCATGGACTCACAGAATCTTTAAGGTTGGAAAAGGCCTCTAAGATCAGAGTCCAGCTGTTCCCCCAGCACTGCCAAGGCCACCACTAACCCATGTCCACAACTGCCACATCCACACGTCTCTTAAACCCCTCCAGGGATGGGGACTCTACGACTGCCCTGGGCAGTCGGTGTCAGTGCCTGACTAACCATCCTGGGAAAAAAACTTCCAGAATATCCCAACTAAACCTCCCCTGGCACAGCTTGAGGCTGTTCCCTGTTGTCCTATCCCTGTTCCCTGGGGGCAGAGCCCGAGCCCCCCGGCTGCCTCCTCCTGTCAGGGAGTTGTGGAGAGACAGAACGTCCCTCCTGAGCCTCCTTTTCTCCAGGCTGAGCTCCCCCTAGCTCCCTCAGCTGCACCATATTGGAGTATCTTGTCCATCATCAGCAGCACAAAGCACGTGATGGAATTGGGGGCTGCATCCCTGCTGAACAGCACCTGGGCATTGGTGGCTGTATCTGACACAGTGGTAGCAGCACTTTGCAAACAGATTATGTTTTCAGCTGTGGGCACCAGGAGATCCCAGCAAGGGCTCCGTATTTAGGGAATGAACTTTTGCAAAGGCTTTTTGCTTCAGATGCAGGAAGTGTCTTGGCACTGCTGAGAGGTGGTTTGCAGAGCTCAATATTTACTTCCACTAAGGACAGACATGACCTTAATGTGCCTCTGCGCAGCCCACCCTGCTTTATCAGGGGCTGTTGATTCCATAGAATGCTGAACATTATTGTCATAGAAGTTATCTGAGCTCTTGAAGGACTGGGAACTGCTCCAAGGATCAGTTTCAGCCCCATCTTGCTGGGTGAGGTCCTTCCTGAGTCAGAAGTGTGTGTTGAAGAGTTCATCCCTTCTTTCACATTCCCATAATCATTCCTCTTGTGAGACCTCTTGCTCTCTGAACAAGAAGTTTTGCTGTTTTGGCTGGGTGCTGTTTTAAGGGTTTGGGGTTTTTTTTAAGGGTGTGCTTGGGAAAGAGCTCTGCTTTCTGTTCTTCCTTTTTCCTTTATCTATCCTTGTCTTATCCGAGATCTAAGCAGACTTGACAGCTCTTGCTTCTATCACTTTAGGTTCAGGATGGTAGTGCATGTCATCAGCGCTCAGGGCCTTTGGAATCAAGAGTTGTTACAGATCTCTGGAGAATTCCTCCTGCCACAGAGCTGTCTATCTGGCATACAGGCAGCTCTTGTAACTCACTGTGGATCCTTTACAGAGCTGAGGATCTTGACAAATTGACTTGGAGAAAAAAATCCTGAGGAAAAAAATGTGTGTAAGTGCTGATCTTCAGATAGCAGTTGAAGTTCATGTAGCCTGACTCTAGAAAAGAGGAGCAGTGTATCTGTTCCTTCGACCTTCCTCTGTGGATTTGGGCATCTGTGATGGGGCAGGCTCTGACTTTGAATGTGGTAAGGGTGAGTGTCTGTGTGCTTGTGTGCTGCCATGCTCTGAAAATATATCCACAGCCACCTCAACCATTGGAGTGGCCACTTGAAGGCCTCACAGCTGGACATCCCTAAACAGCACTTAGAAAGAAAAGAGGAGAGTATGGCTGACTGCAGAGCCACTTCCACAGAGAGCATATAAATGGTCCCTAATTAGGGAATTTTCTCCCTAAGGCACCTTGCGTGGTCAGAGAAACCTCCCTAGGATGGCAATGCCTCATGCCCAGATAAACCAGGGCAGGCTGGCATTGTAAATAGCTGTTCCTCTCCTGGTGTCAGGGTGGAATGCCCAGCATGTCGTGTTATCAGCTGCTGAGAGCACTCTGGTGCTGCTGGAATTTCTTCCCAGCATTCCAGAGCACTGCAGCCTGTCAGGAATCTCTCGTGGGGTCCACGAGATTGTTCCTTCCTGGTCGCAGTGGTTTTTCTCCAGAGTATCATTCCAGAGTGGCAGTGCCTGTGGGGCTGGTCAGGCTCCGAGTGAAGAGCACTTCTCAGGCAGCTGCTATTCAAGGTTTTGGCTCTGCTGATGTGTGCACATAACATCTGCTTTCCCAGCCAGGCTCATGTGGAGCTGTGGTGTAGGATGTGCTTTATTCTTCTGTCTGCTGAGTCACAACTTCCCTTTCTTCTCCATGCTCAGTGTGAATCCCATTTAGATCTGAACAGAAGCAGTGAAGAGAAGGTGCTCTGTTTTTCCTAACAGAGGAGGCTGCATTTCTCTGAATATCCTTTGATGTCACTTTCCTGAGATGTAAAAGCTTTCCAGACTGCCACCACCAACCTGATTTCTTCGATACTTGCCTTGATACTTGCCTTGAGGTGCGCTCTTCTCTCTGAGGGTTATCCCAGTGCAGCACTGCTGGGAGCTGCTGCCTCCAGGCATGGGGGTAATGAGGGCTGAACTGGCAGGAACAATGTATAAGTGCACAATTCTGAGTTTTCCAGTTCCCTCGTGTTTTGACAGAAACTTTATTTGCTGTGTTTTGTGCTTCCCTGCAAGCCCTTCTAGAGATGGAGGCAGAAAAGGGGGAGCTGGGGAAGACACACTTACAGTTTTTTATGCAAAAAAAAGCAGCTTAAACAAATTGTAAGGCCTTAGTTAAGCATAAACTGTTAATTGTGGCTTTAATGCAGAGGAAAGGTGACTATGATGATAAATGACTCGTGACCTGGCCTGTTGTTCCCTGTGAATTGCTGATCGGCTTTGTAGTTCCAAAGGATGAGTTAAAATAGCTGGGACCAACAGGCTTGTGTGTGACTTTCAGAGCCCAAGTGTGCCTTGCTGGGGTTTGTGGCTGAGTCACTGCCAACCTGCTGTAGTGAAGGAAACAAATCTTGGAGCAGGGTTCTGGTTGGAGTGTGCTGTTCTCCTCCATGCAGGAGCAGCAGTGGTGTTGAATCCCATCCAGCTCTTGTGTCTGCAGGGTCCTGTGGTTCCCCTCCACTTCTCTTCTGATTGTGGAGCCATTAGGTGGAAATGAAAGAGGTAAACTGTTCGAACACTCCCTGAAATGGCTTTAGGATTTCAGTTTGAGTATTTTTTTAATTAGCTCCACGTAAGGACTTTATTACTTCAAATAGCATCCACAAAACCAGAAACCTCTTGGTCTGATCCTTTATTTTCCTGGTGCACAAGAAGCCTCAGTAGCTGTAGGCTTGTTCCCAATTAGACACCCCAAACCACAGCTAACAGCTGGTGGGAACATCCAGTGATCAGCTTTGAAGTATTCCTGTTTGGGAACACATGAAGGAAGTGCTGCATGGGGATGGGATTAGACTGACAAGGAGCAGGGTGGAAGTCAGTTGTATTTTAGGAGGAGCAAGGATGCTTTAGTCTAACACTGCACAGAACACTGTAGCACATCAAGGATAAGGATTTCTTTTTCCCGCTTGAAGCCCTTTTTTCCTTCTCCTGGTTGATAAAACTTTCTGCTGTGAACTGGAGAAATTATTTAAGCATTTGTCTCTCTGATTCATTTTCAAAGAGGAGATCAGCTGAAGTGCCCTCCAGTCATTTTCCTTCTTTATGGACTTGTTTTCCCCTTCTGGAAAGTGCTGCCAGCCTGGACTGACAATGGATATCTTGTGTGTCAGGAACCTCGTGTACCCCCACTGTTGGAAGGTTTGGCAGTACAAGGGGGCCTATTAAATGAGGCTGTAACATGGGATTTGGTGAATGTCGATGAACCAGGACAGTGACTGCGCTAAATCCCGGTTTGTGGTAGGCTGGAAGTCTTACTCCTGTGTTTCTGGCAGTCTTAAAAGTTCCTCAGCTCTTTTGTGCTTTTATTATCCCGAACTTTAAATTGGGGACAGCCCTTGTAAGAGGCACATTGTGTTGAATCAGACCCAGTTTTCTGGCAGGGTGGCCCTTGATCACGGGTTCTATGTGGCTCTGAGCCCACGGACTGACGATCCCACTGCTCCGGGGTTAGCAGAGGGAGATGAGTCATTGGCGGAGGGGGGCGCTGGAGAGTCCTGATGTTCCTCGAAGCCCCAATTATCCCGTGATCCTGTGGTGCCTTTCAAGGATATATAATGAATGAGGTGTGGATTTTGAACATCATGTGGTGCTTCATCTTCTCCTCTTCTGCACTGAAGGAGCAGGTGAGCTTTTGGCAACAAGGTCAGTGAAGCCATTAGAAGGTGAGGTAGGTGAGCCAAGGCCTGAGCAGTGACCCAAGAGGTTCCCCTGTGAAATTTAGAGCTGAGGAGGGAAGAATCACTGCTTAAAAACAGTCCTGGTTCTTATCCAGACCAAGCTGATGCTGCAGCAAGGTACTGGTTTCCTCAGGTTACCTTAAAGAAGAGGAGGGATGGATGGAGGCTGAGATGAAAGAAAGAGGTTTTGCTGGGTGTGGGCTCCAAAACTGTCAAGGACCCAACTGCAAGTGGGAGTGATGGGGTGAGGTAACAACACCCAAAGTGCTGGGGGTGCTCTGTGATCCATTGCTGGGATGCAGCCAGATGGCCAGGCCTTCCAATGCTCCTGTCCTGCAACAGGAAGGAGCTGGGAGCAGGAAAATACGGGGAGAAACAACAGAAATCTGGATTGATGAGAAATTCCTGTGTCTCATACGAGATTCACCTTCCTCCCAAAGGCAAAGAGTAAGTATCCAGGCTTCCATTTCCCGGAACCAGGGTGGAAAAGCATAAGTGATGGAAAGCATGGATGACCCTGTGTAGGAAGAGAAGTGGCCCAAAGAGTGCTCTGGGGATTTCCCTGAGGGGGCCTGGCTAGGTTTTAGCTCTTGTCACTTCATACTCAGTTTTCTCCAAGTCTTTCATGAGGAAGTTGAATGGATTTTAAGGGGGTTTCACTGTGTTTGTTCCACTTGTGCTAATCCATGGAATTCTAGGTGTTTCTTTCAGGGCCACTGGAGGTGTTGTGCTGGTAATCATGGATCATTTAGTGCTGAAGTTAAATAAACTGTACGGGTGATGCTGGGGAGACACTGACTGTGATACTTTGTCATCCTAGGACTATTCGACCTGTCCAGCTCTTGGCACTTGGAGATCTCAGCGTCACATACAAGTTTTGGGAAAAGGGGTAGGAGCACTGTCTTACTTTGAGAGACTGAAGTGAAGGTTCTGTGTTTATACACAACCTGATTTTCCTGAAGTTGGGTTTGTTTGCCATAGTTTGAGGCAGTTTTCAGAATAATTAAGTCCTGCTGTTGGAAGAGGAAGGAGTCTGTGAATTCCTTCTCTTCTCCCATGCACACAGTTTGAAGAAAACTCCTGATGTCCTGCCCCTCGCAGATAGATTCCAGGCTGCTTTCAGGGAATTTGTAAGTGGGAGGAGGATGCCATGAAGTTTTCTATTTATACAGGTTGTTCTTTAAAAAATTACGTTTGATATTTTTGTTCTGAGAAAATAAACCAACCTGAGCACTAAAGCTGGCAGGACTTGTGCCAATTTATTGTGCAAGAGTGATTAATGCCTGAAAGGAGCTGGAATTTAGAATGGGGTCTGTAGACCTGACTCCCTTCGTGGGCGACAGGTTGTTGTGCTCTTTGTTTTGGCTGAATATTCCTGCGAATGTTGATGCTAGATTTAAAATTACTGAATAATACCAGCTTTGGAGCAAACTCCAGAACTCTCTGTGCTCAGAACATCGGGCTGTGGCTGGGATTGAATAAATGCAGAGTCAAAGACACTCTGAGGGCTGGAGCCCCTCTGCTCTGGAGACAGGCTGGGAGAGCTGGGGGTGTTCACCTGGAGAAGGCTTCAGAAGAAGGCTTCAGGACAACCTTAGAGCCCATTCCAGTGCCTAAAGGGGCTCCAAGAGAGCTGGAAACAGGCTTTGGACAAGGGGCTGGAATGACAAGGGGGAATGGCTTCCCACTGCCAGAGGGCAGAGTTAGATGGGATATTGGGAAGGAATTGTTCCCTGTGAGGGTGGGGAGGCCCTGGCACAGGGCCCTATCCCTGGGAGTGTCCAAGGCCAGGCTGGATGGGGCTTGGAGCAGCCTGGGACCGTGGAAGGTGTCCTTGCCCATGGCAGGGGGTGGAACAAGATGAGCTTGAAGGTCCCTCCCAACCCAAACCATTCCATGATTCTGTGACTTCCACAGCCATACCAGCCAGGGTTTCCCAGCCATCTATGCATCACAGGTGGCCTTGTCTGTCCATCTTCTTGGCCTTACTCTTTCCCAGAAGGGTTTAAAACTGCCTCCCCAGTCAGAACTGGTTGGGCTGGCACTAAGAGGAGAATTGTAGAAGAATGGAATATCCTGAGCCGACGGGACCGACTAGGATTATCCAGTCCAGCTCCTGCTGGAGGGGTGAGTATGTACCTGAGCCCTTTCCCAGCCCGACACTAGATGGCAATGCCTCCCTCCCAGCGGTGTTTGGGACTCCTTTCTGATGGCCTTTAAATCTGGATATTTGTCTTTTTCTGCACAAATTTCATGCATGGTAACTCTGATTGGGAGTTGATGCCTCTTCCCTACAAGAAGAGAATTTTGTGCTTTCTGGAATAAGATAGTTCTGAAGACATAAACAAGGCAAATTTCCCAGAAGGGGACAGCTATGCCTCCCTGGAATTCCCTGACATGGGCCGTGCTGGCAGTTCCCTACCAGCTCTTGGGTCAAACAGCCGTGGGCAGCTGGATCCATAAGTGGAAACTTGGCACATCCCTGTTCACCAATGGCCTTGAAAAGGCAGGATCTCCTTGACCCCAGACTGTGGGTAAAAAGCCCATTGAGGAAGGCGTTTCATCTGCTAAATCTGAAGTGTAGGAGTGGTGTGGCTGCTGTGGCACAGTGAGGAGCTTTCCAAGCCTCTGGAAGGTCCTCTCCAGTCCTGCTGCCAGTGGTGCACAGTGCAGGAACAGCAGCCACCCTTCCCTGTCACCCAGGCCACGCCAGTTACTTTTACTTACCCAGAGTCCCTCTGCAGGTTGACAAGCAGTTTGTTGCTATTGGAAACTTCCCATGGTGAAGTAGACCTTGCTGAAGCGCATTTTTCCATTTTTCTTTACCAAATTAGGGCCAAAAATTACTTTCCTGAGTTGTTTTGTTTTGTTTTGTTTTGTTATTAAAGGAAGAAATACAATCTTTCAGCCTCTGGGCAAAATCAGAGGTATGTTTGGATCCTGACTTGGCATTAAAGCAGAAATACTAGTCCTTGAGCAAAAGAGACAAAAATCTCTACAGATAACCATATTTTTGGGTTGGTAGTCAAAAAACACTGACTGGGAGAAAAGTTTCCTACTGGAATTTTTAATTTTGGTCAAAATGCCTCCCTTTCTGCCTCCATGAAATAGGTTTTGACAAACATCTTCACTGCGTTCCCTAGAGAAGCTTTTCTGAAGGTTGGTTACAGTTTGGCAGTGGTCTTGTATTTCCAGTTTGGGTTTATCATATGTCAACCTGCAACTCCGCAACTGTGCTGAGTTTGCTCAGTTCCAAGATTATCTGATCTCAGGTGAAGTTCTCCTGGCATGGCTGTTTATCCAAACCTGAAATTTCGTGTACCCTCAACCCATCAATCCAGCAGCTCCTTGGGCTGCAAAGGTGAAGCCTCTGTGAAGTGTGAATCACAATCCTTGTGTGTCACCTGAGCGTCTCCCATCATGTTGTCCTCCCCTGCACACCACTAACCCCCAAGAACACGTAAGGGCAGTGAGATCCCACTCCATGCCTGTTCCTTCCACTGGCAGCTGGTGCAGAAACCATGGAGAGTGTGGGTGGGTGTCCTCGTGCCCCCCAGGATGTGGACTGTGCTCTGCCAGGGACGAGGGTGGGCTGAGACCGCTGGCAGGCAACCAAGACATGGGATGGCTGTGCTAAACCTGGGCTGAGACATCCAGGGCATGTGAAACAGGGATGCTGGAAGGTGCACCAGGTTGTGGCATCTCCTGTTATGATGGAGGCTGGTCACAGGTTTCCTCCAGGACACAAAGGTGCTGCAGTGGGAGATGCAGCACCTCTCCAAACCTTCCTGGCATGCTTGGGGATGCTGGTCCCATCAGCTCAGCTCCCTCCCCATGGCCAGGAGCAATCCCACTGATCCCAGGGGCTTTGGGACTCAGGCACCCACCACCACCCCTGTGCTGCTGACAGGGCAGAGGGAAGGCTGTGGGCAGGGACCAAGGGCCCCTATGGCACTGGATCCCCTGGATTGGTACAGGGGCAGAGGACTCCCTGGGGTTCTGGAGCCCCTTGAGTTCCTGGGCACCCTTTTCTTCTGCGTTGGGACAAGAACCACGAACTCCCATGGCACTGGAGCCCCTGGGTTGGGACAAGGACCAAGGACCCCATGGCACTGGAATCCCTCGCCTCACTGGGCATCTGTTCCCCCAGGTCAGGACAAGGGACTCACACCTTTTTATTCCAGTGGCTGGCTCTGAAAGTCATGGAAGCAGAAACCCCTCTGTGCTGCCAGCCGCAGCAGAGCCCAACCGGGCATGGAACGTGCCAGCTCTGTGCTCCACTCCTGGCCCCTCGTTTGTGTTGGCACCAGCCGGAGAGCGAAGCCGGTTTAATTGGCAGTTGTGTTTGTGGCCAGGGTGTTATGAAAAGGTTTTCTGTCTCCCTCTGTAAGTCCCCTGAATATGTTTTCACTCTTAATATAATATTCACTTCATTATTAGCTGAAAGAGGCTCTTTTCAGAGAGGGCTTTTTTTTTTCCTCTCCTTCCAAAAATACATCAAACCTCCCCTTCATGCAGCACTGTGCTGAGGGCTGGGATTGTCTACTGGACGGGAAGTGAGAAACCAACAGTAAATGGTATTTACACAGAAATTCCTTTCTTCCCCAGCGTGCTGGCAGTGCTGGCTCGGTAGTGGAGGAGGCAGCTGTTGCTTATAGGGTGATTGTGGGTACCTCACCTTCCCACAGCATGGTCACCAAGGGGATCCCCCCCAAGAAAAGCAGATGCTCCCAGGGGCTCCCAGTGCCCTGGGCTGGTGTTTCCAAGTGCAAACCCCTCTAGCAGAGTTGGGACCCAGCCACAGGGATTCCCACACGTCCCCATTCAGTGCTGAAAGTGTTTCCAGCATCTGCCAGGTTTTGGAAGCTTGTTCTCTCTTGGGTGGGTTTGAGGGCATCGGGTGCAGCTGGACCCCCATATTGCCATCTTGTGTTGCTGCTCTTCATGGCTTTGCAGCTTCCATAAGGTTTTTTCCTCCAGCTTTGGGAAAATCCCTGTAAGCTGCAGAAGCAGTGAGGGTGGTATCACACGCAGAGCATCCAGCCTGGCCCAGCTTTTGGGATCCAGGGGAAACAGCTCTGCTTCCCTCTTGCCTAAGTTCCTTGAAAGGCTCCCACAACCCAGCCAATCTGTGGCTTCAGTTGTTTGCCATATTTGGGTGGTTTTGCAGGGTCATGCAGGCCCCAATACCCTCACTCAATGTCCCCAGCCCAGCCCAGATGGGAATATCCCAGGCTGGAGCTGCCTGTTGTCCCATCCTAGCCCTGGCCCCAGGAACTTTTGGGATGCTCTAGGACAGCCAATCACAGCGGGGGGAGTTGGGGGGGGGGGAACACTGGCAAGGGCAAAAGGGTCCCCTGGGCTGGCTCTTGCACTACTGCTATGGGGCACTGGCACCCCTGGAGACTCCCACATCCCTGCTCCATCCCTTGAGGAGCTGCTATGAAAGCCCAGGGGAGCCCAAAGGATGTTTTCCCTTTCCCTGAAAGCAGCATAGACACAAATCTCCCCTCTCGGGGCAGACACCAGCATCAGGAGCCTTCCCCAGCTCCTGCCCCCATTCCCAGCCATCCTGCGAAACTCATTAGGGCTGGTACCATGCACTGATGAGTATCCAAGGTCTGTCCTTAACTTGGAACAATTAGCATTTGTTTCAGGATACAGCTGTGGCTCCAGAGCTGACAGAAGCATTCCCATCCAAGCAGGGCCCCATCCAAGCAAGGGCCCAAGGGAGCTCCCTAGGGATGACACAGCTCCCAGATAAGGATGCTCTTGGGAGGGGTTCAGCTTATGGCATCCTCAACCCTTCACCTGGTCCTGACATTGGCAGGGAAGTGCCAGTGTCTCTGATGTTCTTGCACTTCTTTTTCCAGGTTTTGGGAAAAAAATAAATCAGATTTGTGCTGTTTTCTCCAGGGTTTTGCTGGTTCGTCCAGCCCTTCCCAAACATATCTTGTGTTCCGTGTATCCCGGTGCCTCCCCTGCCTCTCCCACAGTATGGAGTGTCCTCTTGTGTAAAGCCAGACAGGAACTGTGCCTTACAGGCTGGGGCGGGGGGGGGGGGGGGGGGGGTGATTCTGGAGAAGGTAGTATAGAAGGTTCTGGAGTTATGTGGGCAAAAGGAGACTTCAGATTTTGCACATAGGTCTGAAAGCTGAGGGTGGAATACTGACCTGGGTCAGGAATGAGAAGTGCTGGGAGAAAGGTTGTGGTCATTCCAGTGTGAAAGGGTTAGGGACATGGTGATTCCCAGCTCTGCTCCCCTTGGTGAGGCCAGAGGCAAGGGACACTGGTGTCTCCCTGGCCTCATGTGCCAGATGCTGGAGGGACCAGTCCCAAATGTGGGGTCAGGAAGGCTGGAGCTGATGCAGGACCTGGGCTTGGATGGAGGAACCACTGGGGCTTCACCAGCAGCACTCTTACCCTTGAAGCTCTGGCTGCTCCACAAAAGCCTTAGTGCACCCCAAAACAGGCTCCCTGCAGCTCGGGGTGCTCTGAGTTCTGCAGGGGGAGTGGGCAACCAGCTGAGGTGGGACACTGGAGGTCCCAGAACTGGACAGCCTGTGGTTTGAGAGTCAAGGGGCTGAGGAGGATGAGGAGGAGTGTGGCCTGGCTGACAGGGATGGGCTTGGTTTTCCATGGCCTCACATTTTGCTGCACTGAAGGTTTGCAGTGAGGGTGGAAAATGTGGTGGGAGGGGAGGGAAGTGGGGCCACTGGGGGCTTTAGGATGTGACCTACCTGCCAGGGCGGAGTCCATGGCGGGGACATGGACATGGCACACACCAAACCCTGATGGATCTGGGAAGTGTCCCCGCTCGGGGTGGTTGGGGACAGGAGTTTGGTGGGGAGCAGGGCAGCACCACAGGCTGCCTGGCCTTCAGCTCTCATGGGATGAGCTGGCACCCCCGGGGCTGACATGTGATGGGAATGCTACAGACGTGCCAGGGGACCCACCAGAACATGGAGCACAGGGGTGGACACAGGTTTGCTGCAGTGCTGCAGCTCCCTCCCACCACCCAAGGCCATCCCTCATGGCACACAGATATCCCAAATGCCACTCAGACACCTCACTGCTGCTCCTGGGGTGCTTGCAGCAAACCTGTATTACTGGGAGCCATGAGCTGGCTGCAGAGACACTTGGACTCACCTGAGAGGCCAGCTGGGTTCTGCCCTGACTGCTGCCAACACAACCCTCAGGCAGCCACAGCAGAGTGATAGGATGGGACATTTCCTCAGGCCATGGGATGTAGTGTTCCCTCAGGCCAGGCTCTGCTGCAAACCTGGAGGCATGTTTGTTTTCCAGCCCTGGATTCTGGGAGTATGGAGAGCTGGTGGGACCTTCAGCTCAGCCAGCCAGCAACAACTTCCTGCCCATGGCTCTTTTCCCATGGATCAGGGCAGGATTAGGGATGGAGAGAGGGGAAAGATAACTCAGGGTACCTGGGGCAGGGCAAAAGTAGGAACATGCAGGTTGAACATCAGGGGAAGAGGCTCAGCAGGGCACTCAGGGAGCTGGGATGTGTAATCTGGTGCTGGTCTGGGATAAGATCATGGAATCACAGAATGGTGTGAGTTGGAAGGGACTTTAAAGCCCATCCAGTTCCAACCTCCTGCCATGGGCAGGGACACCTTCCACTAGACCAGGTTGCTCCAAGCCCCATCCAACCTTAGCTTGAACATTTCCAGGGATGTCACCTCCAACTGTCGGCCTTCCCAATAATAGCTTCTGCCCTGCCCATCTCCTCCAGTGACCAGCACATACTGGGGAAATTGGTGCTATTTGCAGGGCCAGGAGAGGGACAGGCTGGAGTTGGGGATGGGAACAGAGAGGAGGCACCCCAGAGCCCATCCCAGCACTGCTGGAGGAGACCAGGGATGGATGACCCAGCTCACAGCCTTGGAGACACATCAAAAAGCTCATTTCCTCACCTCCAGGCTCCTGCCCAATGATGCCAGCGAACCCTCACTGCAGCCATTGACCTTTAAACAAGGTGGTTGGAGAGATGGAAGTAGCAGAAATCTCTGAAAGATTATTTGTTTCTCACAAACTATATTTAGACACCATCAGCAAAACCCAAAAGTGCTGAGTTAGGCTGAATAAATCTGGGAGCTTTATGGTTTTTTCCCCCTCGAGGAGAACAGGATTAACCAGCAAACCAGGAATCGTGTTTTTGTTTGACATACCTGAGGATTTCCACTCCAAGTTGCTGTTTTGAGCTTCTGGTGCTGTGATGATGATGATGATGATGATGATGATGATGATGATGGACCTGACAAGGCAGTGCCCCATCTTGTGAAGATATTTTTTGGAAAAGAAAAGGAGCAGCTGACTCACCCACCACAGTGCTGCTTTCTTTCTTTGTTAAACTGTGTTTTCTTGAACATTTTCAGAGATGTTGGTGTATTAGGGTGTTTTTGAGGTAGAAGTAGGTCATGCTGGTGTCGCTCCAGTACAAAGTCCTTCCCTGGTGCAATGCACCCCTCCAGCTCCCTGCCTGCATCCACCAGTGCTGCCCCAAGATATGGGTGCCCCAGGGAGCCAGGAGGGTTGACATGCTCCTGACTGGTCTGAGTGGGGCTGCAGGGAAAGGCAAGAGGTCACCTTGCTTCTCTGGAGCACACTTGGGTCATCTGAAGTGTAATTCTTTGCTGGTTTGGATTCCCTGTGCCTAAATCCCGTCTCCCCCAGGGAGACCGAGATCAGGTCTGAACTTCCTAGTGGAGTGTTTGAGGGAGCCAGGCAGGTGAGGGGTTTTCTGATCCCTGAGGGGTGTCATGAGCCCATCTGACCAGCTGGTCACCATGAAAACCAGTGACCCATCAGGAACCTCCCATTTGGACATGAACCCAAACCATGTGGGTGGTGGGAGGCAGAGGGGCAGAAGGGCCCTGGGTCCACCTCCAACAGAGCAGAAAGTTCTTTGCCCTAAACTTGTCAAAATTCTGTGTGCCTTGAGCTGGCCCTGCCAGGACGTCAGGCTCTGTTCTTTGAGAAATGAGTCTCTGGGGAACTCAGGTCCTTGAGCCGCAGCTCATCCACAGCAGCTCCTCTCCAGAGAGGACCCAGGGAAGGTGGGGATGGAATTGTTGCACTGTGGCAGCTCTCTGGTGAACAGGTTAGACATGTCTGAGGAACTTTCTCCGTTCTCCTCTGGCCAGGTGAGAGGTGAGGATCTCCTAGTGTTCTCCACATGGAGAGGAGAAGAGGTAGTACTCAAGGAGGAGCCAGCTCAGGAAGGAGGATGCTGGTGCCAGATGGTTTGTCCAGAGCAAGGAGTTGCCCAGCCTTGGGTAGGACCCATCAGGGTGATGCCTAAACATGGGCTGCTTCCATGGAATCAGAGAATAGTTTGGATTGGAAGGGACCTTAAAGATCCTCTTGTTCCAACTTCCTGCCATAGACTGGGATGCCACCCACTAGAAAGTGTGTGGGGCCTGGGAAGAAAGGGAGAAATGCAATATGGGGCTTCCCAGCACTGATAACTCTGTCCAGTAACTGGGAAGAGGAGAAATGCCCACCCAGAGGTATCAGAGACAGGAGAACATAAGCTGGGGCTGCTCCCACCTTCTCCCTGCACTTGGACCAAGTTTTGCTGGGGGAGCTGACACCAATCCAACCTAAGAGCCCTGAAAAAGCCAGGATTCTTCCTCCTGGTCCATGCAGCTGGAGAGCTACAGCACCAATGCCAGCAGGTGAGGGCTGGAGAAAGCCCTCAATGGCTGTGGGGCACCCAGGGGAGGTGGCAGGTGACAAAGCCTTGGGGTTGCACTGTAGACATGTGGTTGGTCTTGGCAACCAAGTGGGAAGCTTGGCCAAGTCAATGGTGTGTTAAAACCATTTCCAGCAGGTTACAGAAGCCCTCCCTGCTCCTGCAGCATATGGTGGGCTGCGGCTCAACTCTGTAAGGACGTTCCTTCTTCCCAGGGGATACTTTGACTGTGTCCAGCCTGTGAGCCCACAAAAGCCTGAACCTGTGCAGAGCTTCTTGGCCCATGGCATCATTCAGTGTGCCACAGCTATTCATCAGGGGGTGGCAGGGCTTGAGGGGGCTCCCACTCTTCCCAAATTGCTTGGGAGAAGGTTTCTCCTCCAGTCAAGTAGCACGGCTGGTGGCCACAATCCCTGACCGGGTGGTTGCCTCCTGGATTTTGCTGCTCCTTGGAAAGGCATGAGGGACCAGGGAGCATGGACATCCCAGGACACAGCTGCTGTGGGGCATCCCCTGCCCCCTCCCAGGGTGCCCCCAGCCCTGGTGCTGTGGGGCTGAGCCCCAGCCCACGTCCTGCCTGGCTCCAGCCTGCCCCGTGCTTCTCCCCTTCTCCTCTGGATCGTATTTATTTATTTATACGGTGAATGTAATAAAACTCCAGCAGGAAACGGAGGCGATTCCCTGCCATTCCCCACAAGCCAGCCCTGGGCCGGGTGAACAAGGAGGCGCATTGTGCAGCATGGAGCTTCCTGCCAGCACCAAGCCTGTGGCTGAGGCCGAAGAAAGGGCTGAGTGTGTATGTGAGCACCGGGACCTGGTGCCGGCACCCGCCCCAGGATGGGGCATCCTGAGGAAGAAACCTCACTTCAGGGGGCAAGTGGGGCTGGGGATGAAAGGGCTCCTGTCCTGGCTTGGGATGTTTCCTGGGAGCACCTCAGAGCCTGCTTCCAACACAAGGAACCTCCTCGGCCCATCCTTGGGCTGCCAGGAAACAGAGGTGGGCACTGAAGATCAGCTGGGGGGACACACAGTGGCCCCATGGCCTGGCATGGGGCTGTATGAGCAGTTCTTCCCGGGACTGAGCCAGCTGGGAGGAAGCTCCAACCCTTCACCTGCCTCTCTCAGGCAGCTGCTCCAATCTGCAGCTGCTGCCATCAGTAGGGTTCAGAGTGAATGGCTGGTGCCAGGGCTCACCTGGCTCTTGTCCCCCTAGAAGGGGTCTGCAGGGGTGAGCAAGGTGGCTGAGGGTGGAATGTGACTCAATCCAGGTTGCCCTTTGATGGGAGAGTTCCCCACTGCTGGCAGCAAGCGTCTCAGTGCTGCCAGAGGCTGAAAGCAGCCCCTTGTGCTGCCACCACACTCACCAGCTGAAATACTGTGTATGAGGTGGGGACATTGTCCTTTCTCATCCCTCATTCTCCCAACAGGGGCTCCCCTGGGACACACCGCTGTCCTCCTGCCCCATCCCCTGAGTCCCACAGTTGCATGTGGTCCCCATCCCTGTGCTGGTCCCTCAGGCTCCCAGGAATCCTGGGGTTAGGGTCATGCCCTGAGCCGTGTGTTTCCTCCTTGCTCCATGTCACTGCTGTGCGAATGGGGATGTCACGGCCCAGGGATCCTGTGGCCAGGGCTGGGCAGGGGAGGCTGGCTGGCAGCAGCACCCACAGCTCCCCATTTGTGGGGTGATGGGGTGACAAGGCTGCAGTGAGCATCCCTGGCAATGTCACAGATGTCAGCCTGTGTCCCTGAGTCCTGGCCACAGAGTCCTTGCACTATGGGCTGGGTTGTAACCACAGACACCTGCAGGGAACCAGAGGCCAGGAGGTGACTGGGACACTGCCTGAAGACACTGCCTGGGGACACTGTTTGTGCTCCACTTGCTTGTTTGGGACCAGGTCCCAAAATCCCCATCTTTCCCCACTACTGCATCTGCCCATGGCACAGAACCTGCCCAGGGGCACAGAGATCAGTTGCCCTATGGTCGGCACAGTCTGTTGCACATGCATGTGCATTGGCATCACACAGGATTGTGCCCAGGGGTAGGAGGAGCTCGGGCTTGAGGATCACTCCTTGTGGTGCTCCTGGTGTCCCCAAGGAGAAGGTGGCCAGGATGGGGATAATCTGCCCCTCTGGACAGGTGGGTGCCAGCCCACAGCCCCATGGGTTGCTCCCAGGATGGACCCCTCCACCTGCTCACCAGCCCATCCGGCCTGGCACTGGCATCCCTTTGAAACTGAAGCCACTGGCCTTTTGCACAGCTATTCCTGTGAAATTCTTCAGGAAGGGAAAAATTAGCCCTCCCAGATCCCTGCAGGACTGTGCCATCTCCCGCCTCCGAGCCGGCAGGGAGGGCACGGGGTGCCCAGAGCCCTGGCTCACCCTGGACATGGCCTGTCCTTCCAAGATGGATTCTTCTTCCTGCCCCAGCCCCTGCCTCTCTACAAGCTAGGCACTGGTGAGAACTGGGACCACTGGGGATCTGGGGGCTTGGCAGGGCAGAGGCAAGGGTACTGCTGACATAGAGCTCCTCACCTCCCTGCAACAAGTCCTGCGGCCCTGGCCCAGGCTGGGCAGAGCAGCACTCACAGTCCTGCCACAGCTCCACCACCCCTTTCCCAAATCCATTGCCTGCTCCCCAGTTCCATCTTCTGATCCGCTGCCCTATTACCCCCTCCCCTGCCCTATTGCCCTCTCCCCTGCCCCACTGATCCTCTCAACCTTCATTGCACTGTCCCCAGCTCAATCACCTCCTCCCTTGCCCCGCTCTATCACTCCCTTTCCTGCTCCATCACCCTCTCCCAGGCTCTGTTGCCCCCTCTCCAGCTTCATCACCCCCTCCTCTACTCTACTGCTCCCTCCCCACCTCCATGACTCTCTTCCCTATTCCATCACTCACCCAGTTCCATTTCCCCATACTCTCTCCCCTCCCTCTCCCGACACGCATTGCCTCCTCTCTTGCTCCATCACCCTTTCCCCAGCCCCACCATCCCCTCCCTTGCTCCACCTCCCCCTCCTCTGCTCCATCACCTCCTCCCACCTCCACTGCCACCTCCCTGACTCCCACCAGGGCTGTCCCTATCTCTGGTGCCAAGGGGATCCCCAAGCCCTTCCCCCCAGGAAGACACCCTCCCCCCTCCCATGGCTGGCCAGAGGGGCACTGCTGCAGCCCCCCTTTACCCGGCGGGGGGCAGTCAGTGGATTTTTTTTCCGTCCATCCCCTCCCCTTGCCGAGGCTCTCGCACAGGTTTTAGGCGCTGTTGACGGGAAGAAAGGAAATGGGGCAAAGCTCTGCCAGGAACCACAGGCTCCCGGGCTCCGGCGATCCGTCCCGCTCCCCTGCCTGGCCGCTTCCCGGGCAAGATTTCTGTGCAGTTCTGAGAGCCCTTTCTTCCTGCTATTGATCTTGGATCCACAGCGCAGGGCCACTTCCAAGACCGTAAATCTCTCTGTTGCTCTACCTGGGGTTCTTGTTTTTACTGTGGGGCTCCCAGACCTGCTGGAGATCTCGGCTTCTGTGCGTGGCCGGGATGTCCCCACGCCTGCCCCCTCCCCGCCGTCCCCGCGTTCCCCAGGCGTGCGGGCAGGCAGGGACAGGTCACTTCTCCATCAGGCACAGGCGGTGGGGCAATGCAAGGGCAAGGCTTGGGGTGCTGGTGGTACCTCCCAGTACCCCCTGCCCACCTCTGGAGTGAGATGAAGCTCTGGAAAGGTTCCTTTGCTTCTTTGCTGTTGCCGCTGCAGGTCCCTGAGGCTCAGGCAGGGCTTGGGCACCCCAGGGAGTACCTGAAGGGCATGGTGTGAGGGAGGAGCACCCCAAGGTGCAGGGCAGAGGTGAGAGGCAGCCGCACCTCTACAAGGAGCCCCTTGACTCCAAAAATCCTTGTGTTGCTCTTGGCCAGGCTTCAGTAACAGGAGCCAAGAGCAACAGTTTTACATATTAAAGCAAAATTAAATTAAAATACCTTTAACCTTTCACAGTCCAGGTTGGGGCGTGGGAGGGCATCCATGAGGGTGAACCAGGAAGGTGGTGCTAGGACCTCAGGTCTCATCGAGCCCCTGCCTGTGCCCACTCCCCATCCAAGACCCTCACTGGGCAGCCAGGGCTGGGTCAGAGACGTTTCACATTTTCCAGGTAATGCTTCCCAGCTTTCCTTAGCAAACAATTCCCTGAAGGGGAGCTCAGTTACCAGAGCTGTGTTTGGGGTGCCCTGAAGTGGTGAAAGTGACAGCCTTGGGTCCCCCACCTCACACAGGACACATGCCCTGGGTCTGGGGGTGGAGGGATGAGGGACCAAGGAAGAGGTCCCCGCACACTGCAGGTGCCACCTCCATCCCCATCGCTTTGCTGCTCAGCCATGCATGACAATTTGTCCCCAGGACTGCACCACAGCACAAAATACCATGTCCATGTGGCCCTAACCCACGGTACGAAGCCCCCTGGAGCTGCTCCGTGTTGCTGGGCACATGGAACAGTGATTTCTGGAACCCGTCAGAGCTGGTGGCCAAGGTGACAAAGCCCTCCCGACATCCCAAATAATCCCAAATATCCCCCAATAACCCTTTTCCCAGGGCCCCGGAGCCCAGTGTGCCGACACTCCGTGTTACAGGGAAATTCCAGGGCGACGCCTTATCTCCCGCTCCGTTACATGGCCGATAAGCAGCTCCCATGGAATTTCCCTATAGCGCCGGACCGGGATGTTTGGATCCTGCAGAGTGGGTGTCAGTGATTAGGGGCCGCGCTGACAGGTTGTTATGGTGTTACTAAAGAAATCACAGGACTGTGGGAATGCCTGGGAAAGGCGGGATGCCCGGACCCCCTGGCGCCAGCCAGCCACTGGATGCCGGGTGTCCCGCAGGACACTCGAGGGACCCTGCTGGAATCACCCCTAGGGTGGACGAGCTGCTCCCAAACGGGTGCTGGAGATGGCACAGAGCAAGCCAGGCTGACCTGGGATCGGCAGCTCTCAGGAGTGGGGGTCTGCTAGTGGCACCTTGTGATAGTGGCCTGGGCAACAAAGCCTGTCCTCAGGGGTGCTGTTACCCCCAGAGTGTTTTTAACACTTCCCCATGCCTTGGATGTAATTTGTCACCCTGTGAGTGGGACATTCGATTTTGGGGTCTGGCAGCCCCAGCTTGACCACCCTGCCTTGTGTCACCTCCCAGGAGCTGCCCGGGCCTTGCAGTGACATTGCTGTCCCCTGGGCTGTGCCTGCCCTGAATTGTCATGTAGCCGGGGACACGGCTCTCCTGTCCTGTGGGCACTGGTGCTGAGCCATTTCCCGGAGTCCCCACTGTTTCACTACGTCCCCAACCCCAGGGGCACAGGCACGGTGTGCCACACTCTGTGAGTTCCCCAGTTCTCAGTGGCTGCAACAAAGTGGCAGTTTGTGCTCCCAAACTGAGGGACGTCACCCTGCGGGAAGAGGGTCCTTCCCACAGGGACAACAAGCCCTGGGATGTGCCCAGGTGTGCTCAGCCGCTCACACACACCCCGCGGGCACACGGGGGCCTGGCAGCACCCTGCGGGTTTGGGCAGCGGTGAGGTCAAGTCTGTTCCTGTGCCCAGGTGTATGTGTGCACACATGTGCTAGTGCATGCCCCTGTGGGTGTGCGGGGCCTGGCGGGTGGTGTGTGGTTGTGCACGTGTGTCTGTCTGCATGTGTATGTTGGTGTACGTGTGTGCTTGTGTGTGTGTGCATGTGTTAACGTGTTTGTGCTTGTGTACGTGTGTGTGGGCATGTGCATGTGAGTGTGTGTGTGTACACGTGGGCAAGCACACGGTGTGGGCATGTGTGTTAATGTGTGTGCGCGTGTGCACTTTAGTGTGTGGATATGTCTCTGTGTGTTAGTGCATGTTAGTGTGTGCATGCGCCTGCACACGTGTGTTAGTGTGTTTTAGCGTGTGGTAATGTGTGATAGATTGTGTGCTTGGGCATGTGCATGTTAGGGTGTGCACATGCGTGTATGTAGACGTGTATGCGTGCGTGTATTAATGTGTGACAGCGCGTGCATGTGTGTGTTCCGTGTGTGTGTGTGCACATGGACAGGTGCTCATTAGTGTGTGCGCGAGCGCGCACGTGTGCATCTGTACCTGTGTTTGTGCACGTGTGTGCGTGTGTGTGTGAGACTGCGTTTCCCCCGCCCGCGTGTCCCCAGTGCCGGGGAGCTCCAGGGCTGAGCGCGGGTCCCGGTGCCGGTTCCCCGCGTGGGTCCCGCCCCCCGCC
>VZRO01000187.1:52816-102684 GCA_013397915.1 Daphoenositta chrysoptera | reverse complement strand
TTTTGGGGTGGGCGGTCGCGGGTTGGAGCTGGCGGGGCTGGAGGGCCCTCGGGGGCGCGCGGCGCGGTGCCAGCCCGTGGACATCCCGATGTGCCGGGGGATTGGGTACAACCTGACCCGCATGCCCAACCTGCTGGGGCACGAGAACCAGCGTGAGGCCGCCCTGAAGCTGCACGAGTTCGCCCCGCTGGTGGAGTACGGCTGCCACGTTCACCTGCGCTTCTTTCTCTGCTCCCTCTATGCACCTATGTGCACCGACCAGGTGAGCGCCAGCATCCCCGCCTGCCGCCCCATGTGTGAGCAGGCCCGCCACAAGTGCGTCCCCATCATGGAACAGTTCAATTTTGGCTGGCCTGAGTCACTTGACTGTGGCAGGTTGCCCACCAAGAACGACCCCAATGCCCTCTGCATGGAGGCCCCTGAAAATGCCTCAGCTGCTGAGCCGCACAAGGGACAGGGGATGCTGCCCGTGGCCCCCCGGCCCTGGCCACCTGGCACCGCTACTGAGGGACGGGGACCCAATGGACTGGGGGCCTGCGACAACCCTGAGAAGTTCCAGTATGTGGAGAAGAGCCTCTCGTGTGCACCCAGGTGCTCCCCCGGGGTGGACGTGTACTGGTCCCGGGAGGACAAGGACTTCGCCTTCATCTGGATGGCTGTCTGGTCCACCCTCTGCTTCGTCTCCACTGCCTTCACCGTCCTCACTTTTCTTCTTGAACCCCACCGCTTCCAGTACCCTGAGAGGCCCATCATTTTCCTCTCCATGTGCTACAACGTCTACTCTGTGGCCTTCATCATCCGCTCTGTGGCTGGGGCCGAGAACATTGCCTGCGACCGGGAAAATGGTGAGCTCTACATCATCCAGGAGGGGCTGGAGAGCACGGGCTGCACCATTGTCTTCCTCATCCTCTACTATTTCGGCATGGCTAGCTCTCTCTGGTGGGTCGTCCTCACCCTCACCTGGTTCCTGGCTGCTGGGAAGAAGTGGGGACATGAGGCCATCGAGGCCCACAGCAGCTACTTCCACATGGCCGCCTGGGGCATCCCAGCCATGAAGACCATTGTCATCCTCACCATGCGGAAGGTAGCGGGGGATGAGCTCACGGGGCTGTGCTATGTGGGGAGCATGGACGTCAGCGCCCTGACCGGCTTTGTCCTCATCCCACTCTCCTGCTACCTGGTCATCGGCACTTCCTTCATCCTCACTGGTTTCGTTGCCCTCTTCCACATCCGGAAGATCATGAAGACAGGCGGCACCAACACAGAGAAGCTGGAGAAACTGATGGTGAAGATCGGGGTCTTCTCCATCCTCTACACCGTCCCGGCCACCTGTGTCATTGTCTGCTACTTCTACGAGCGGCTGAACGTGGATTACTGGACGCTGCGGGCGCTGGAGCGCGGCTGCCTGCGCCTGCCTGGCCGCCGTGCTGCCAACTGCTCCCTTGAGGCCTCGGTACCCACTGTGGCTGTCTTCATGCTAAAGATTTTCATGTCGCTGGTGGTGGGCATCACCAGTGGGGTGTGGGTGTGGAGCTCTAAAACGCTGCAGACCTGGCAGAGCCTGTGCAACAGGCGGCTGGGCATGAGGACGCGGGGCAAGCCCTGCAGCGGGGTCAGCTGTGGCGGGGGCCACTGTCACTACAAAGCCCCCACAGTCATGTTGCACATGACCAAGACGGACCCGTACCTGGACAACCCGACTCACGTCTAGAGAAGGGGGCTGCCTCCCGCGCCGGGGGAATTGGTCTCACGGGTAAGGGGCAAGGGCAAGGGCTGTGTGGCGGCAGGAGGGACACTCACAGGTTTAGGGGGTGAGGCTGCGGGACCCCCCCAGCACCACTCACTCACAAATAGCTGCTTTTTCCTAGAGGTTGTTTTGTTGTTGCTATTGCCAAATCCAGTGACTCTTCTAATGCTTTCTTTGGGGGATGGTGGGGATGGGGCAGGGAGAGGAATAATCCATCCGTGTTTATTTAATTCTGTAATTTATTAAAAAAATTTTTTTTTTGATCATTAGCTGCGAGGAATGGAAAAAACAATAAACCCTGGATATGTTATTTGATCCGAGCCTGGTGCTGTTTGCAGGGATTCCAGGGGGTCAAGAGCTCCCCCATGGGAGTCCCCCCTAGTTTGGGGGCTTTCGTGTCGGGCCAAGCCATGCCGGGCCATGCCTCTGTCTCTGGCAGGAGCATGGTAGCAGCGGGTGCCTCCATCCAGTTCCCCTCCGTGGCTTCCCTGGGGCCGGTTCTGTCTCCCGGCAAAAAGGAGGAGGAAGAGGAGGAGGAGGGTTTTCCTGTGCTGTCACACTTACGAATCATCTTTTCCACTCCATGCTCTGAAGGTGATTTGTGTCGGTGCCATCGGCTGCCGGAGCCTCGGTGCCAGGCTGAGGGGCTTTGAGGGGGCAGGCCAGGGGCCAGGGAGATGGGCTGGGGGCACGGGACCTTGGGGCAGGGAGGGCTCAGCTTTGATGTCCCCCGCAGAAGCCCGAGGTGCGGGTAATGGAAACTTCTGGGCAGCTTTATTTATCCCCCGCTCTGGTTACAATCCCAGCTCGCCTTCCCCATTGTCCGGAGGGAAATTCAAGCCTCAGCTGGTGCTGGCGGGGCTGGAGGGGGGAGCCGCGGCTGGCGGGCACAGGGCGGGCAGGAGGGCGGCTCTGCGGGGGCTCGGAGGTGGGGAACTGCCCACCCTTCCCTGAGACGTTCTGAGCTGCTGGCAGGGGCCGGATCGTCTCTTCAGGGGTTTGGTGGGGCTGTTTTGTCCGGCTGTCCCCAGGGATGTGCCGAGGGTTCCCAGTGCTAGGGAAGAGAAGTGGGAGGGGGGCTGTGGCAGAGGCATAGGCAGCACAGCGACTGTGGCAGGCAGGAGCTGTAGGGGCAACACAGCTCTAGTGATGCTGAGACTTGTCCATCACCTAATTACCTGTTAATTACCCAGCCTGCAGTCTGGGCAGCGCTGGGCCCCAGGGAGGGTCGACCCTCGCCCAGGGAGCAACAACCCAGCAACGGACCCTCACTCTAGCATTCAACCTGGCACCCACTGCTCACCCCAACAGCCCTCTGCCCCTGTTCTGACGAAGCCCTTAGGGCTCAGACTATCAAACAGTGGCTGGAGGACAGGGGCGAGACTCTCCCCCAGGGCTGGAGGGGGAGCAGGGGCTGGAGTCGGAGCCCCTCACCCACCATCGAGCTGTGCCAGGGCTTTGTGCTGCCGGGGCTGATGCGGTGAAGCACCTTTAATCTGCTTCCTGACACCCCCGGCATGCCGGGAAGGCAGGAGAAGTCGGGTCACTGATCTGAGAAAACCTTTTTTTCTTCCCCCAGGAGCTGGTGAGGCAGATGAGGTGCGAAGGAGCCCCCAGTGCACATGTGGTGTCGCTGGGGGGACACCGAGGGTCTCTCACCAGGTTTGGGTATCCCTGGCTGTGCTGGTCCAGCCCCTTCCCCAGGCTGGTGGTGATGATGGTGCCAGGGCAGGGACCCCACCTGCCCCCCGCACTGGTGGGCTGCAGCCTCTGGAGCTCCCTTGGCTGCCACAGGAGAGTTTGTTTTGGGCAGAGAAAAGGGCCGTGACCTGGGGCAGGAGAGTCAATATTGGCTGCGGGATAGGCTCCAAAGTCCAGCTGGGGAGCTGGGCATGGCTCTGGGTGGGGGCTGCCTGGGAAGGGGGCACAGGACCATGTGTTCTCTCTGTGTTCTGCCCCGGGTGCTAAGCCCAGAGCCAGCTCGGTTCACCTTGTGTGCCAGGCACGCAGCCCAGTGCTGGTGCCCGGCTGGCGGCACCCCTGGGGACAGGCTGCCCTTGAGCACCCAGCGCTTGCCAAGGAGCGGCTGCCTCTGGAGCATTCACCCAGATAACCCGTCCCAACGGGCCCCTGCTATCAGCCCAAGAGGGGCCACTGGCGCCCACCACTGCCCACTATCGGCCCCAGCAGCCCAGCTGGCTCCACGGGAGGCTGCCAGTCCTGAGAGCTGAGCATGGCCGGGACAGAGTTCCACAGAGCCTATTGTAAAACGGAGCTGTCATATGGAAGGACTGGCCCAGAGACACCGCTGGCTCCTAGTCACAGTTTCTTTCAACCCCGTGCTGTGGGGCTCACCTTCCCTCTGTACTCCCCGCCCCCAACCTAAGTTCACCCCTGCATCCTCCTCAGAGCAGCCCCAAGGGCACCAAACACCTGCCTCCGATGAAGCCCCCCAGCAAGAGACAAGTGTCTCTTGCACTGTCCAGACCCCACGGGGCAGCCCCTGGCCTGGGATGGCTGTGGAGACTGAGGTGGGATAGCTGTGGAGGGTGGGATGGGATGGCTAGAGGCTGAGTTGGGGCTGCCACCTGGGTGCAAATGGGCCCAGGATACCCTGAGGTCCTGATCCAGCTCAGCATGGAGAAGTGGATTCTCGTCACTCCTGGCACTTCCTGAGCAACGGAGGTTATCCACCCATGGATGGACACTCCCTCCAGGTTTGAGTAGCAAAAGGAAAGCAACTGTGCTCTGGGAATGTGCTAAAAACCCCATTACCCAGACTATTAATTAATTATTGAGAATTAAGCCATGAGGAAACCCAGGGGGCCAAAGTTGGGCATCGTTTCCTCAAGGCCATGCTGGAACTCCAGCAATCATAGGAGCCCCCGGGGTTTGTTGCAGGCAGTGGGTGCAGCAGGGCTGGTGATGGTGGTAGTAGGGCCCCGGCTGCCTGCCAAGCCCCTGCACTGCCCTGCCAGGTGTGAGGACAGCTATTTATAGCCCTACACAGGACATTGATGCCATGGAGGGGCTGCTATAAAAAGCAAGTCTCCAAAAAGGTCCTGGAGCAGATGCTGCTGTGAGATCTCCGTGCTGAGGCCTGGAAATGTCCCAGCTGGAGTCACTCAGATTCACCCAGGTCCTGTTGCATGTCCAGCAACCCAAACCATCTCCTGTGGACAAGGGATGGGGCTTCTCCAGGGAAAACAGCATTTGTCCATTGCCGAGAGCCTTCAAGCCCTCAAACCCATCAGGATTTCCCCTGCCCAGCAGTATGGGGCCTGACTGGAGCACTCCCAACTCAGATCTGGAGTGTGGAGGAGTATGAAGACACCCAGGAACCCTTGTCCTCCTGGCAGAAACAAGCAAAGCTTTGGCCAAACCCTTTGTATCACAGCTGTGGGCTGTCACAAGTACTGGGGCATCACTGCTCCAGCCATGCTGCCCTTGGAGTTCCAAGTGTCCCGGCTGGGCTGCTGGGACACAGCAACAAGAATCCTTACTGCAAGCACAGCTCTGGTTGCAAAACACACCCCAACATGAGGCAAGAGGCTTTGGGGGCAGCCAGGCCTCGCTGGGGTAAAGAGCAGAGACATCCCAACTCCCCCTTACCCTTCCTAGTCCCTCCAGGGGTACCCAGTGCCACCCGGAATGGAACAGGAGGACAACTGTCACACTGGCAACACGGGGGATAAGGGACTGCTCCCCATTTCAGGGGCAGGCAGAGCACAGCCCTGTTCTTTGTCCCTGGGGAGGGTAACAACACACCAGCACAGTCCTGGAAGCTGACCTGATCCTGACTCGCCCTTCCCTTACTCCATAGCTCCAGTTGTCCTCCATAAATGTCCAATGGGAGCTCCGGGAAGGCAGAGGCAAGCCATCTCAGACCATCCCACACCAACACAGGGACCCACAAAGAACTCACACAAGCAGGTTTACAAACACAAGTACATAATGTTTATTCTTAAGTTTCCAATTTATTACAAGTACAGCCCTTTGCAGAAACCCCCTCCCCCCAAATGACACTGATTTTTAGAAAACGTGCAGTTCCAAAGGTTCCACGGTGTAGGACCTGCAGGAAATGTTCTCTAGGAAACAGGACAAAACAGCCTCTGAAGGGACGTGTGAGATACAAACGTCAGTGCTATTCTGTGGAGCAGGGCGTGAGGCTGGGGAGAGCGAAGGGACTGGAAACCTGCCTCATCTGCAGTCATCGACAGTCCAGAACTGAAAACAAATACCTGTTTAAAAAACCCCAAACCTAAAAAGTTCACAAGACGAGGCTGCAATTTGTAATCAATGATTCTTTTCTTCTCATATCCCAGGAGCTACAACAGCTGCTTCTGCTTTTCTGTTACAAAACCAGCCCTGAACAGCCCCGTGGCCCATTTATTCCAAATCAAACAATTCTGGGATAAGAAGTTCAAGCCCTGATTATATGATCCAAACCTGTCATGATGGAGAGGAAGAGAGAATGAGAAAACAAACATTTTTCTTAGGGAAAAGTCAGCATGTGGGGCAGCAGGAGCTGGTGCTGGGCCATGGCACAGGAACGAGGGTGTTACTACAAAATGTCGTGAGATTGTAGCTGAGGGACTGGGATCCCCCTTCCCCCCCCGCCCCCAAGTCCCCTGATGTAACTCCTGCTACTGGTAGGAAAATGAGTTTCAAAGAGGGGGAAAATATAAAGCAACCACAATTTTATATAAACTGTACATGTGCCAAAGCAAGACAAGGGTATCTTACAGGTGTTCTTTGTACAAGATCCCAGCTAGAAACAAGCCACTTTGAACTAAAAAATTAATTTAAAAAGTTACACAGCACATGTTTCTGCTGCTCCCCTAGCCTTGGAGCTCACCTTGGGCTGTGCAGACACCCACACTCTCCAGGTTTGCTGCTGGCACTCGGGGCATCCAAAGGGCTGCATGACCGCATGCAGGTCCAGGTGAGCAGGGAGCCTCGTCTTGCTCCATGTACAGGTGGGGAGCTGAGCTCAGAGCCCTCCTTGGACTGAGATCTCCAGGGATTGCTCCCCAAGGGAAAGCAGGAGCACCTGGGAGCAGTGGTATTGGGATGCTGGTGAAAGCCAGACTGCGGTACACCTAAGTGCTTGCTTGCCCCACGCAGCCCGGCATCGGGGCTCGGAATTAACACCATATAAATATATACATACAAGCCCGAGTAGCCCATTGGCCTGATGGCACCCAGTCCCTCTGTGGAGCAACACGATCCCACCCCTGCACCAGCTTGAGGCTGGTGTGCTCACGTGACTGGCAGCAGACAGGTCCCACTGTGCTCTGGCTGCTTGCAGAGGGGAGGAAGCGATTCATTCCAGGAAACTGACAGTGCCTGAGCTGGAGCAGGCTTGGTGCTCCCCTGCTCAGCCAAGCTTGGCCAGGCCCTCCCCTTGCCCTCCCACCTTCCCCTCCTGGCAGGACAGACTCGTGAAGAGCTTTGTGGATTTTGGAGGAAGCATTAAGTCATCACCACACAATGGCTGACAAAATACTTGAGGAAATTGTAGAAAAATTAAAACTAGGATGGGCCCAAAGGAAGGCTGGATTAATAGAGAAGTGCCCACTGCTTCTCAACTCCCTCCAGACAACCCATCCGACTGCCTGGCAGCACCAGAAGGCCTGCTCCAGCTCTGGCTCTCCCCCTAGTTTCCCCATCCCTCATTTCTTCCTTTTCCGGCCCCGGGAATGTTCAAGGGGTTCTGACTCACTGTCCCCTTCCTGCTCCTCCAGTCCCTGGCACCTGGCAAGGAGCTTCTTGCGCTTCCTGCGCACATATGTGTGGCCTGGCAGGTGTTTGTGCACCATGTCAATCAAACACTGCTCTGTCTTCTCCAGGCAGGACAGTACATGACTCCCGTTCTGGTTGTAGCGCTCAGCATTGGAGAACACCTGCTTCATATCGGAGAGGAACTCCTGCACGGAGCGGTAATTGCCACAAGAGCACTTGCTCTGCATAGTCTGGAAGTCCATGGGGTTGCTGATGACCTCAAAGTAGTCTTCAGCTTCCTCTGTGGTCACTGGCTCCCTGCCAAGGAAGAGCCACAGGGATAGGAAGGGAATGCTGACCCAGACACCACTGCAGAGAAGTGGGGTCCCCCCACCCCTTCGGCACCCCTGACCTGCAGCCCCAACAGTGGTGCAACAAGCCCAAGCAGTACCTTGACATGATGTGTTACAGACACATCAGTCCTATAGCATAGGTATGGGAAGGACAGGAGTCCAGGGAGCTGGTTCAGGCATGGGGAAGGTTTATACCTTCCCCTCAGTCACAGCACCTCAGTGCTCCAAGAATCCTGGAGGCGGCAGAGAACACCTACCTCCTTGCCCCTTGCCTGCTACCTCAGAAGAGCACCACGTCTTCAGTCCAGCTGAAGACTGAGAACATGGTGGTTTCTTCTGGAGCAGCCTCTTCCCAGACACGGCTTGATTTTGGAGGCCTAAGTCTCCCAGGTGGATCTGGCAGGACTGCATCACAGCCAGCCCACACTCCCACACTGCCTGCGGCCAGTCCTGCCAACAGAGGAGGACGCCACTTGCCCTCACCTGAAGGGCCAGCTGAAGCGGTACTTGATGAGCTTGCCAAGGATTTCCTCACATTTCTGCAGCTCGAGGTTCTGGCGACGTGCCGTCCTCTTTGTCTGAAGGACCTGCCCACACAAAGGGTGTTGGTAAAAGAAGCGAACTGCTAAAGGCTTTGGGGTTCGGCAAACAGCCCTCAGGCCAAAGGAGCTGGTTCTTAGCTCAGCCAGGACATTTCTTCCCTGTGAGCATGATGAGGGGCTGGCACTGGCTCCCCAGAGAAAGTGTGGCTGCTCCATCCCTGGAAGTGTTCAATGCCCGGCTGGACAGGGCTTGGAGCAACCTGGTCTTGTGGAAAGTGTCCCTGCCCATAGCAGAGGGGTTGGAATGAGATGCATTTAGGCCATTCTGTGATTATGACATGCAGCAGCCGCTCAGGTTCAGGACAGGAGCCGCATTCAGGAGCTTGGTGGGAACGGCTCTTGAACTGCCCAGCTCTCTGGGGTGGCTTTTTCAAAATAAGTTCAGACAATATGGCCACAACAAGCAGCCAAAAAATAAATGGCAGCATATGGAGAATGGGAATTCCCTCTCCCTGCCTTCTCTTGAGCTTGTGGCAGGCAGCACCCAAGACAGAGGGAGAAGCACTTGTGCTGCGGTTCTGCCCTGGCAGAGCTGACTGTGCCATTTCAAATCCCAGGGAGCAGCTGGTGCCCCGAGCGCTGCTGCCCCTGCACAGGCTCAGCACAAGGTCAGTTGTGTGCCCAGGGACCCAGCACAGGTCACACCCAGCATGGGGACATCCCCTCAGCTTCCAGAGCACAGCTCGTGGGCCATCACTGCCAAGGAAACACGGAATGACAGGAAGGCTCCGCAGCACAGGGCACTCACTATTCTGACCCAGCTCCAGTCTCTTCCCAGGACAAATGATAAATCCTGGCAGTCCTCTTCTCTGAGCCAGTGTGCTGTCAGAGACCCCCTGACCCAGCTGTTCCAGCACGATTTTCCCCATTGGAATATCCCTCTATGCTGGCTGTGGCTGCGTATGCTGGGCTTGCTTGCCCTCCAGTGTGTAACACAGACCACAAGCCAGTCCCCCAGACCTAGCATGAGCAGCAGTGCGCCCACAAACCATAAGCAAGGAGAGTGACAGGACACACCAGCACCGTTAGTGCTGGTCATGGGACAGATGGCAGATCTGCAGGGCATTGTGACGTGGCTGTGGGGCTGGAGTATCCTCATGTATCCCGCATGGCGTGTTGCTCCCCAGAGACAGTCTCTGCATCTCCCCCCGCCCAGCACACACAGACTGCTCTGTGCAGGAGCCTACGGTTTTATTCTTTAAATGTCAAGTGAAACCTAAACCAGCCAAATTATGTCCTGAAGTTGGGGAGTGACCTTATGGACAACAACTGTCAGAAAACAGCCAAGGCTGGGAAGCAAGGGTCCAGCATTGCTGGCATTCCCTGGCCATCCAGGATCCCCCTCAGCTCCCCCACCTCTCTGTAGAGACATATGGATACTATTTAAAACCCTTTAACAAGCTGCAGGCTGCCTGCTGCTCAAGGGGACAATGTGTGAAAGCAGCTGGGGAGGGATGCCTGGCATATCTGTATTCCATCTGCAGCGGGCCCTTAAGGATATGTCTTCTTTGTTAACCCAGCCCAGCCTGAGCTTCCACTAGGATTCAGGGTATTTCTCTGCGAAGGGGAGGGAGGAAGCGTGCCACCTGTTTGGTTTTTAACTCACGATGTGAGCAGTCTCCAGGGAGCAATTTGGCTCTTACCAGCTCATCGATGTCTGCACCATTGACAGGTGCCGTGCGTTGCCGGGGTCCCCGCGCAGGGTGCAGCGCCTGCTTCTTCCTCTGGTGCCTTCCCTGCCTCGAGGAGTACATGGAGACCTGCTTGCCCCGGGCTGCCTTCCTGGGCCTCACTGAAACAGATAAGCCATGGGCTTAGAGGACTGGGTACATCTGGGAGCAGACACCACCAGCCCTTTGCCTCCCACACCAGGCTGAGCCTTGCTCAGGCTGGTGAGCTCAGGGACCACCTGGCCTCATGTCAGCTGTGCTTTCACACCTTCTCCAGAGGGGATCTGTGGGTCATCACCTCCTGCCCGAAGAGGCCACTGCTAGCAACAGCCTGCTGCTATGCACACACAGCAGATCCTCAAGCTCTGAGGGGGACATGGGAGCTCCTGGTTCATCCACTGTAGGTCACAGCAAACCCCTCTGCCTGCAGCATCAAGAGTTCCCAACACATCAAGGCTTGAGGGAGAGACAGGGAAGCAATGCAAAGACAGACAGTTGTCTCAAACAGCACTGCAATGCACCCTCTGAAAGCACCGGGAGCAGAAACCTGGAGTTTCCTCACTTTCCTGCTGCCCCTTTGCTCCTCACTGTTTTGGGGATGGGTGCTTTTCCAAGTGGCCCACACAGTGGGATAAGCCAGCTGGTAGGGCCCCTGAGAAGGGAGCTGTGTGCAGGGAGAGTGTCGAGTTACTGCAGCTGGGAGCTGCTTCACGTGCTGCAAATGGGAAACAATGAGATTTTATTCCCCAAGACTGGGGCTGCTGCATTACGTCCATCAGAAAGGCACTTGCCTGTGTGAGTCTGACTGTCAGAGCTCCACACCGGCGGCAATGCAAGCATGCTGACGCACTCGCTTGTCTTAAGTTTCTCCCATGACCCTCTGTATGAGGAGAATGCGTTCGCCTTCCCAAGTCAAACCCCTTGCACCTGATCCCAAGTTCTTGAGCAAGCTGTATCCAGCACACTGGATACCTCAGCTGCAGCCTCTGATCCAGCCCTGTCCCATAAATCATCGTGCTGGGCCCCCCATGCTGGGCATGTGGCGGGACCACGGGCCGTCCGCCTGCTGTCACTCTGCTTGTGTGTCAAGCGTGCGGCACGTGCTAGATGTCTGACAATCCAACATTCTAGGTTAGATCCCTCAGGATAAACACCATGAGGATCAATGTGACTTCTCTATTAAAACAAAAGTTTTCCACAGTGACCTTTCCATGTTAATGCTCTTTAAAGCCAGGGGTTGCATTTAGCACTTTATTTTTAGTGACTGTAACCCTCTTTTGCTATTGTTTGGAAAGCCTGGCTCAGCTCCTGCCTTGGCCATGCAACACAAGCTGAACACACTCCAAGTGTGGACATGGATATGCCTCAGGACAACAAGCAGTGTGCATAGCCATGGTATCAGTGACCCTCCCTGAAACCAGAATAAAGCAAGGGAATCAAGGCCCAGGCCTGGATGGAAACCCTCAAAAGAACATGGGATAATCCTCTGGGTCCCAGTCTCTGGATTCCATCTGCCCTGTTTAAGACAACCTGCAGTTAATGTTACGTCAGTCAAGGACAGTTTGACAGAAAGCGAATGCTGGCAGCGTGCCATTCCCAGACTGAGCTTTTCAGTGCAGCAAGTTGCCCAATTGAGACTCAATCAAACTCCCCTAAAACCAAAGTGGATACACATACTAAATATGTTTAGGTGAAGAAGCAGACATTGAGGAGTCTAGAAAACAGTCTTTTATTCCTCCCAGCTGCCCAGGAATGCTCCAGTTATGCATCCCAAGTGGTCTCTCTACACAACCAAAGGGTGCTGGTGGTCCAGGCCACACTACACCTGGAGCACTGTGCCTTCCCCCGGAATAAAGAGAGGAAGTGCTAGTCCTCCTATTTCAAAATGGCTCCTTGCCAAATCACTATAGAAGTCCTGCACTCAAGGAGTTATGAATTGGTGGGAAAAAGAAAGGCAAGGAGAGGCGGCTGTGGTGAGAGCTCCATAAGCATTTAAACAGCTTCCAGTGTACAACAAATCCTGTAGGCGCAGACACTGGCAATCCCAGGAACTGCTGGTGCTGCCACGGCTCTGCTGATCCCCCCACCCCACTGCTGTCTCTGCTGACCCCCTCAGCCCTTGGAACAGTGTCATCAGTGTTCCCAGGGAGTGACTGGGAAGTGAGCAGTTTCAATCTTTGCTAGTGCTGACTCCATCACAAACGGCCAAGGGTGCACTCCAGCTCCCCAAGTAACAACAGCACAGCCACAGCCTTCTCCTGTGACATCTCCCAGTCTTATACCTGCTCTTCATGAGGAAAAGCACAAGTCCCATATTGGGTCAGTATTTCAGACACTGAAGGCAGAGGGTTACTCTTTTCTGTTATTTCTGTACACAGTCAAAGCCTTACATTTTAATCCAGCAACTTCATAGTCTTCTTCCTCCTCCTCTTCCTCCTCAGCATCTGGTTCATCAGAAGCTTCCTCACCTTCTTCACCTTCATCTTCAGCAGAATCCTCTGCATAGTTCCTAGAGAAAGGCATATTTGTGGTACAAGAGCCTGGGCATCAGTGGCCGCAGGCCCCCAGTACTGTTTGGGCTATAAAACAAACACCAGGCTCAGCCCAAGGCAGTTGGCTGTATTCCAGAGTATCAAGTTGTAGCTACAGCTCAAAGGGCACTTCCCTGGCTAAACCTCTGGGCTGAAAATTCCCAACAGCTGAATCTGGGTATTTTTTGGTATTCTAGGCACCATGACCACGGGGCAGTGGATTTTAAGACTGTGATTGCTGTGTAATTACTCCCCCCTGAGAGGATGATCTGCTATTTACCCAGGTCTGCAGGCCAGGCCTGAAGAGTTTCAACAGGGGGTCTTTTTCCTGCTGGAATATTTTCCCTATACTAAAGGAAACAGATTAGTTTCCTTATACTGTGGGAAACAGGTTGGTGAACAGAATGTCAGGCTCCTCGCATTCTGAAGCCAGTAGCCATCCAGACTCCCTGCCCAGCACATTCTGGCTTCTCACCTGTGTCTGTTCAATCATTCATAGAATCAGAATTATTTGGGTTGGAAGGGCCCTTAAAGCCCATCTTGCTTCAGTCCCACTGCCGTGGGCAGGGACACCTTTCACCAGACCAGGTTGCTCCAAGCTCCCTCACTTCCAGGGATGGGGCAGTCACAGCTTCTTTGGGCAACCTGCACCAGGGCCTCACCACCCTCACAGGGAAGAATCTCCTCTCGATATCCAATCTAACCCTGCCCTTCTGTCAAGGAGAATGTCAAGGAAGCCATTCCCCCTTGTAAATAGTCTCTCTTCATCTTTTTTGTGGGCTCCCTTCAGGTACTGGAAGGCTGCACTTAAGTCACCCCAAAGCCTTCTCTTTTCCAGGCTGAACAATCCCAACTCTTTCAGCCTTCCCTCATTGCAGAGATGCTCCATCCCTTATATCAACTAGATGGCCTCCTCTGGATTTGCTCCAACGGGTCGATATCCTTCCTGTGCTGGGGATCCCTGAGCTGGAGGCAGCTCTGCAGGTGGGGTCTCATTTAGACCATTAAAAACCAGCATGCACAGGCAAAAGGGGACACAGGCAAAGCTGCTGTAGAAGTCTAAATACCCTGGAGAAAGAGGATCTTGAGCAATAAAAGGAATAAAACTTCCACAGCACAAGGGGTAAAAGATCTGCCAGACTGACATTCTTTTCCTACCTCAGCCACGAAGACAAGAGCAGAAAGCAGATAACAGGACAGGTGTTCCCCACCTGATGGCTCTAGGCCAGGAGCTGAGCAGCTTGCAGGTGACTCTGCCACATCAAAGTGACTATGAACTCAGGCCAGCACAGCTGCCTTTCAGCCCTGTCATTTCTGTACAAGCCTGAGGAACTCTTAAATGGTGTCCAGGGAGTAAGTAATACTTTTAAGGCCATACACCACCTGCACAGTACTGGCTGGCACACCTCTATTGTGCTGCTGCTCTGCCAGGGAGGATCTGTTGGCTGCTTCTGCATCAAGTGTCATGCGACGGCCTTACCTCACTGACACACAGGGAGATGCAGCACAGTCACCACTAGCACAGGACACTCACCGTAAAATGCTTAAATTCCAGCTTGCAACTCAAAAAAACCAATCCAACCCCTTGCTGTCAGGAGGCAACTATTCATATCTGCCACACCTCCTCAAATCACGTTCCCTTTGTCTCATTATAAGGTGCTCCTGTCTTGCTAAGGTTATCAGGTCCAGAAAACCACTAGAATGGCCTTTTGTAGCCTGAGTTGTAGTAGCAGAGTAGGGACTGAGCTGCAGCCTGGAGTAATGTCTACTCTAGCTTACAACACCCCAGTAACCAAGCCCAGGGACCCACAGAACTGCAGCACCACCAACTTCATGAAGAAACAACCCAACCAGCTGCTCAAAGGAAACAAAAATCCTTAGTGCAGCTAATTTTGGTGGGTATTTTGCAGCTTTTCATTTCCAAACCCGAATTTTAATAAATAACTCATTAACTTGTCCAACACAGGTGTGCTAAACTTACAACCTGAAAAAATTGGTTTTCTTTTGTTCCAGTGCTGCTTTAACTGGGTGATTTCAAACCTTTTAAAGGGGCTTTGCTCCAGGCTGGTTTGGGTGTTGTGAAAACAGAGCCGGGACTGTGCTGTGACAAGGCTAAAGGCAGGAGGGTCACTCACCTGCCTCGTGAGCTGCGCCGGGCTGTCGAAGGCTGGCACGCTGGGCACTGCCATTCCCCATCTGGGATCTCATAAAGTGCTGGCCGCAGGCAGAACAGGTGGAAGGCCTTGTTACACTCGTCACACAGGATCAGCTTGTCATCCTCACCTAGGAAAGTGCAGCTCATTTGCAACAAGGCCACAGCCTCACTCAACCCGAGAGGCAGAAGCTGCTGCAGTGCTGGAGGGCAGACTTGCTTAGACGAAAAGATGCAGAGTCCCCTCTGAGGGCAGGGGCCCTTTCTCTGATGGCCTTCCTTGGGGATCCTTCCTTTTGTCCCACCATTATATTTACAAACAGCAGCACTTAGAAACAAACAAAACCAATGCAAAGTCCCTCACCCTAAGAAGATTTCATTGGAGGCAAAGATAGAAACCTGCCAAAGAGGTTCCACCCAGATAAACATGGGGAAAGAGAAGTTTGCTGCAAATATGCCCCAGAGCTGTAAGCTAAAAATGCAGCTATTCTTCTTCTGTGTTCAGTCTGGTTAACCTACACGGTATCTTCTTTCTACTCAGGGTGACAAGGCTACACTGAAAATCAGTATGCAGCAGGACTACTCTCTGTGCTTCCCAATGGTGAAGGGAAATGGGGAGACAGTCCTGAGCCAGCTTTCTTTTACTGAACTGGAAAAAGAAAGTGCAGAGGGCTTGCCAGCATGTCTTTCTCTAACATCCCAGCTCTTAATTTCTGCAAAACTATCATGTTAGTCTCAGGCGAGCCCCCCCCACCCCTTACTTCTGCCTAGAAACTCCATTCTCAACAGCAGTTAGGATAGTTTTGGCACTGGTTTGGAATACTCAAGGTTCTGCAGTGAAGGCGGATTTTGCACCAGTTCAGCCCTTATTTCTCTGAAGGGGTGGATGGCAAAGCCTTTTGGTAAACAAAAGTTGGCCAGCAGTCCTCCGAGCTCTGCCTGCCCTCATTTCCCGCTACAGTTTCAGCAAATACAAAAGTGGTGAGGCAGAATGCATCACCAGACTCTTTCCTTCAGGCTCCCATCCAACAGAAGCATGGCAGAACAAATACCAGCATCCCATCTCTACTGGCACCCCTTCTACTTCCCCCTCCACCTGGAAGACTCTAAAGCCCTTCATTTTACAGTGCACACAGAGGAAGTATCCCCTCGTCACCTGTCTGGTGACTTCCCCAGCTCATTGAGCAGTTCTGCTCCTACTCTGACCTCAGAGCAGCAACATCCCACCTCATTTTCCCCATAATAACCTTCCCAACATCTCCTTGCTTGCTCCTTCTCTAAAAGACAGGATTAACTGACAAGGCTTAGAGACCCAAAGACCATTCCAAAACTGAAACTAGGAAATGGCATAAGTATTCCCAGAAGGATTTGTAGACGACTTTTGTCCAAGTACCCTAAATATCCAGGGGATAGCAGCTCTGCAATACTGTGTACTGGTTACGTAAGAATGGTTTACTGGAGTTGGGATCAAATGTTTCTGAGCGATCAATGCTACTGACTGTAAATCCTGACATTCAGAACTTAAAATACAGCCACAGTCAGAGTGACAGACTACAAGGAGACACTGCCTAAGCAGAGCAGAGAGGTGACGACATCCAACTGTTGCACAGGCAGGAATTCTGTGGGGCAGGAACATGTACCTTTCTTGCGACACACTTTGCATCTGGCATTCTCTGCTGACATATCCCACTTGATACAGGCATCCAGCATCCCCAGCAGTACATGCATACGGGAGAAGGTCTGCGCCTCACGGATTGCTGTCTTCCACTTCTCCATGGCTGAAGCAACCTGCAGACAGACCTAACAGCTTACAGCAACTCACAGACACAGGTCATTTCAGTCTAAAGATGTTTTTATATCCCTTAGCTGGGGCCCTTCATAACCAAAGCTCAACTCAGATATTTCTTTCTTCTGTGTCACCTCAGCAGTCCTGGTTGTGGTTTATCCATATCCAGTCTCTCTGGATCAGACAGTTTGTTTGTAACGGTTGACCGTTTTGCATTTCACGGTCAGGCTGAATCAACCTACGTGAACTCCACTAAACTCTTGCTCTGAAGGTCTAACACAAATAAACAGCAGGCTAAGAAAATAGAAGGCAGAAATTTAGCACTGTAAAATGTGGGATGAAAGTTAGGGAACAGCTGGCAATCACAGTGGAAGGAGGATTGAAGCGGCCTGTGCTGCCCTCCAGTGGGTACCACAGAGGCACCTGGACTTCAGCAACACCCTCGTGGTCCCCGAGCTGCTCAGGTGGCAGAGGGAACCCTGTGCCACCAGCTACAATCACACCGCACAGGCATTTGGACCCTTCAAATATGAAACCAGCCACTTCCCTGAGACAGGATGGCCTCAGTTCATCTGAAATCCCAGAAACTGGGAATGAGGATGACAGCATCAAAGCTGAGCTTTGCACCAGGGCAGCTGCCAGGGTCTGCACAGACCAAGGCCAATGGGAAACCACGCACCCAGCTCAGGAGGTTTGGAAATACCATTTTGATAAATCGGAAATGCAGCAGGACAGAAGTTATCCAGAGCCATGTCCCATTCCAATGGTAATCCTGTGCTCTACAACAATGAGGTGATGGCCCAGACATGACAGGGACATAATAGGACTCAAGTTAATGTTCTCCTACCCCAGGAGAATGAAAAAACAAACAGTGAAGTGTCAGATGGGAAAATCTAAACTCTGCAGCTGACAGCAATTTGGGAGCCAAACAAAACCAGGGTGTTTTGCAGAGTTGCACATTCTCCTCTGACTGAATTTGAGGAAGCACAGCATATATTAGATGCTTGGAAAAACACACAAACTGTTCTGAAATGCCAATCCCTGCTGTTGTTGCTGGTGTGGACCCTGGAGAACCACCGGAGACAAACGGAAAACTGCCCAGCCCACTGTGGAGGTCACACAGCTCTGTGCTATTTCTTTGCAGAACATTGCTGAGGTGCTTCACATACTGTGTAATTGATTTTCCAAGGAACTGTTCCATGGGTTTTTTCTGTTAACATACTGGGTAACTGCTCGGCCAACATAAATCTGCAAAAGCTGTTGGCAAATTTTGCTGAGATATTTCTCCCCAAGTCTGTGGAATTTAACAGATTTCTAGCCTTGCTTCCCAAGCATCAGGAGACTGTGGCACTTGAGCAGCACCAGTACCAAGGGAGTTCCAGCTGCCAACAAGGCAAAATGGGAGACTGGAAGAAGTTACTTAAATCCCCTCCCGATTGGAGCAATCTAGCAGGGAAAACAAAACAAAAAGCAACTCCCAAAATAAAAGAAGTCCTCAGTCACATGTCAACCTCAGAGTGAGAGAAAACACCTTCTTTGGTAAAGGTGGACAAGCCTCCAGATAGAAAGGCTCTCATCTGGCATCCTGAGCTGAAATCCCTCGGAACAGCTGAAACTGGAATTGCTTGGTTGTGAAGCGGCTCTTAGAGGGATTGTCTGCAGTTGCAGACTGACTCTGCCCTTGCATACACTGCTGAACTCAGGTCACAGGGGTGATAACCTACCAGTAACCCACCCATGTTCTTTATTCTGCTCAGGCTGTTGTGATGCAATGTCATACTGCAAAGAGGTCACATATTCCCTGTACTGTTCTGAGACAGTCCAGCATGCTACTGCCACTGGAAATGGGAATGTTTGCATCAACAGAGGCACCAGCCTGATTTTCAGGAGCAGCCACAAGCCAGGTCTCACTGCAATCCTTTGCCACTCAGCAGTGTGAGCTCCAGCAGTGCAGCTGAGCCAGCAGGAACCCTTAGTACAGACAATTATGTCAGCAAATGGGTGCCTGTTAAGCCATAACTTGTTTCTCACATGGAAAATGAGAAATACCCATACCACAGGGCTGCAACTCTTCCTCTATAGTCTGGAAGTATGTTGCGCATGTTTTTCCAGTGTGGCTATGCTGTATTTTACCTGCTATGTGCTCTCAGTGCAGTTCTGGCTCAAAAGGTTTCATAATTTTTGGCCTATGCAAGAAATTTTTCTTCCGAACAGTCTGCCTGGCAGTCAGGGATCTTCATCAGATAACTGTATCTAAGAACCAGGCTGCTCTTTCAAGGTCATCTGTAAAGGTTTTCTGCTTTGGCAAAAAGAAAGCTTATTCCAGATAAACTGAGGAAAAAAAAAAAGCCAAACCAAACAAAACAACCAATGAAAAACCAACCGCAAAAAAGCTGGACATTGCTTGTACCACCACAAAGGTCTAGAAAAGTCTGAGTGAGATAGAGTAACCACTGCAGTGCATAAATAAATGCTCCAGAGAGATTGGCATGACACTAAAGCCAGTGCTCAGGGGAGGGAGACCTGCACAATCACACACTGGGACTGTGTTGTAGTCAATCAGATGCTACCCTGAGTGTGCCCTATAGGTACAGCCCTCATGGTTACAGCTGTAAGGCAGATAGGAGTAAGGCATAATACAGCACTGATGTAGAAACAGCAAATGTGCTGATCCAGGCCCTTTCTGCCTCAGACCTCACCAATTTTTACTGCACTCCATTCTGCTGAGAGCTTTCAGGATACAGCCTCCTCCCACTGCCCTTGCATTTAGGATGGAAGATTCAAAATTAGCAACGTTTAAATACTTCAGGACAACTGAGGAATGTGAAAATTTCTAGTGCCTATCCAAATTATCTTGCTAACACAGCAATGGCACAGACTAGCAAAGACCTGATCGTCAAAGAAGGGTTCAGCATATACTGAGAGAAGTTTTTAAAAAAAACCCCACAGATCCACACCAAAAAAACTACCCCCAGCATCAGTTATAGAATCCCAGAATGGTTTGTGTTGGAAGGGGCTTTAAAGATCATCTTGTTCCAAACCCCTGCCATAGGCAAGGACACCTACCACTAGATTAGGTTGCTCCAAGTCTCATCCAACCTGGCCTGGAACACTACCAGGGATCCAGGGGCAGCCACAGCTGCTCTGGGCAACCTGTACCAGGGCCTCACCACTCATACAAAGGAAGAATTTCTTCCCAATATCCAGTCTAACCCCACTCTATCAGTGTGAAGTCATTCCCCCTTGTCCTGTCACTACACGCTCTTGTAAATTAGTCTCTCTCCACCCGTCTCGCCTGCTCCCTTCAGTTAAACACCTAATATTTCTTTTTTATAAGTTGGGACTTTCAAGTACTTCTGCTGATACAATTCTGATATTGTTGCTTCTGCTGAAGTCAGTGTTCAGTCAGAGCAGAGCTAAGGGCAGTGGGGAAACTCTTGTCATGGGGCATTAACATCCTGTTCAACTTGGTGCATAGAAACTACCCCTGAACCCAAGTTAGGGTGAAACACTGGTGCAGCAGAACTGCCTGCAGTACCCTTCCCAATCCTCTGCAGCTCCTCTCCATCCCTTTGATTAGGAGGGATACATATCCAGACCCACAATACCACTTTTCTCCCGGAGGCACACGCAGCCTGTTTGCCCAGGCATCTCCCCAAGTGCCTCTACACATCCAACAACTTGTATCTTCCTCTGCCTAATGTGGTATTTATCTGAATCTCACTCCCTTGCAGTCACCGGAACCTCAACTCTCCTTCTCTTTGTGGACCAAAGCACCATCAGTCCTCTCTGACAGATACAACTCTCGTTAAGTTCTGTGAGAATGTTCCATGATGTACTTTTATTTAAGAGGAACTGTATGGAGGGAACTTGATCCATTTCCTATTCACAGAGAGAAAATTAAGTAACTCCTCACTATGATTTTTCTTTTCCCCATACACTTACTCCTCAAAATAAACAGGGAACACCTGGCCCCATAAACACCAAACTCACTCAACTACAAATCTGAAATGGGAGGAAGCTGCTCAAGATTTAGTACCCCATGAAATGTACTGCTACTGCTCAAAGAGTTCTACTGCAAGACTGAAACAGAGCCTTGAGGTGAACAATACCTTGGCTTCTTCTGCCATGTTCTTGTCTTCATCTATCTCCTCAGCCTTGGCAATGTAATCCTCTCCTTGGTGTTTTCTTCTCTTCTGTTTGGGGGCCATGAAACCTTGCAGAAACTTCTTAACAACACCAGCCTGGAGTGCAATCACACACTCTCCAAAATCCTTTAGGCTCTCCAGTGAGTACACCTGTTGGTAAAGAGCATATGACCCTGTAACAGCTGGATATTACTCTCTCTGCTGCTTGAAGTGGGTCTGCAAATGGACACCTGTGGTACCTAGTACAGTGTGGTTACCTGCCATACTTGGTTATAGAATCAGCCTATTGCTGCTGTCTCAACAAGACATGCTGGCTTTGATATAGACCGTAAAAATCAGCTGTGGAGTTCTGCTCCATAAAAAAGTCTATCATGAGAATATGGAAACAGGACAACTGAAGAGGACACTCAGCTCCAACATTATGACCGACCTATACCTCAAGCCATCAGCTGTGTAATCTTGAAATAATTGTTTAAAGGACAAATGAGAAAACTGATTTCCTGCTCCTCTTGTCTGAGGAGAACAAAAGACTGAAGACCTTCTACAGAAAGTATCATCTCCCACTTGTCCTGTTCAGTACTTTGCCTATTCACTCACTTTTGCTTCGTATTCTGGTGTCACATCAACATATCCCAGGCCTCCCTTCTGCAGCCGCGTTGCAACCTCAATCAGATCACTCCGGAGATAGTTCAGCAGCTCCTGGTTGCCATCACAAGATTTGAGGCCCAAGTTCTGTTTCCGAGCCAAATGGATGGAATGTGTGATGTCCTGATACCTGGAAAATCAAACCCAACCTTTGAGTACAGGCAGAGCACTGCCCTGGGAGCTGGGCAGGCTCTGGAACAACGGTCTCCATTGGGAGCTATGAGCTCTACCAGTGCAGAATGATCTTTGAAAGACACATGAAAGCACGTGGCGGTTCTGGTTCAGAGCAACCAGCACTGCCTTTGTTCCTGGTATCAAAGAGCAATTTAAAGACTGACAGAATCTCCTCACTGTCCAGAGTGTTATTTATCAAGAAACTGCCCAAGAAAACCAGCAATTACTCAGCCTCAATGTCCTCCTCTCTTCAGCACAGGAACAATCGAAGCCCAGCCTGGAATGCTGCCCCAGGAATGGCAAGGATTGCTGTGCCGAGGACATACTCTGACTTGGAGAAGGCACACATAGAAAAACAAAGAGCAGGCTCACTTTTTCTCCAAGCGCTCCTTGAGCTGGCTCTCCCTTACTCCTTGGGGGTGCAGGCAATCCAGCAGCTCATCCAAATCCTTCTGACTGTCACAGAGAAACCTGAAAGATAGAAAAATGCACCAAGATCACCTAAGGTATCTCTGTGACAATACAATTTCTTCTTCTACATTGTTCCCAAGGATCAGTAGGCAGGGATAAGAGGTAACCTATATCCTGACCCCATGGAGCAAGGTGAAACACTTCCAGAAATGCTGGTATAAGAATTCTGACTCAGGTTGGCCTCATTTCAAGGTCGCCAAATGTAGCAAATTCGAGGGTAAGAAAAACAGAATCAAAATAAACACAGATTTATAGATGGTTTATACATCTATAATAAACACTTTAAACATTTATTATATTATAATATTATATTATATTATTATATATAATAGTATAATATAACTATTATAAACACAGGTTTATAGATGTATTTTCCCTATTAAGTTTATTAAAATGTTGGCATTTGAATGCAGTCATCTTCCCCAGCGATTCCATTCACTACTCTGCAGTTTAAGTGATCAGAATGTCGTGTTAGATGTACTAGAAAAGACTAACACACTACGCACTGACAGCATGGCAATTTAATAATATTTTCTTTCATTAATCAGAAGTCCCCAGATTAGAAAGGGGATTTCCTGGCTGATCCCACAACTGCTGCTGCTGGAGCTGTGTGCCTGTGCAGGCTCTGTCTCTGCAAGTGCACAAGTCCTCCTCTCTAAGTTTGCCCAAACTTGAAAGCTCAAGTGCAGAATCTGAAAACCATATTCACTAGCTTGAAACCTTCCTGTTCAGGAATTCTTGAGGACAGCAATGGCCATCAGCAGTTAGTTCAACCTAAAAGGGGAATACTTTTGCAGAGTTCTCTAAATCAGGTATTCTCTCTGCAATTCCAGAATACAATCACATTTGCATGCTGGGTTATACATTTAAATGAGTTTTAAGGCAGCCTGAAATTCTGCGCTTTCCTTCTTTTCTTTCCATCTCTATTCCAGGAAGCCATAGAGCTTCCTCACCTGACAGGATGAGGATTCAACCTGAGCTTTAGAGGTAGATTGCAGAAAATATGACTAATTCCCTATCTTCTATAGGAGGATTGCTCATTAGAAGAGGGAAGACAGGAGATAGGAGAATCAATCTTATATGGAAACAACTACAAAGGACCACTCTGTGATCCTTACCAGAAGATTCCAGATCTGATCTTTCTTCTTGGGCACAAACTCAGATGAGCCAAGCAACAACTAGAGAAAGATACCGTTGTGGCTCCTCTTGGAATACCAGTCTCCACAAGGCTTATTTTTCAGGCAGAAATACTTACTAAGTGCCATATCTTAAAATATTTCATAATTCTAGTATGGTCCTACTAGGGCAATGGCCTCACAATTTGCATTCAGCTAGGAAATCCGTTAATAAAACATAGGATTGATTGCTCAACAACGGAAGGAAAATGTTTTTTAGCCAGTCACCTGCTTCAGTACATCTGACCCTGTGGAGAATCCTCACTCTGAACCCTGAGATCCAAACCTTTGGGCACCACTACTCTCTGTACCCCTCCCTGTGGAACAGGACAGAGCAGCTTCAGATATCCTTCACCCACTAGAATCTGTCACCACCTAGGAATGGCATAAATCACACTCCAAACCATCTGCCCTGCAGATACCCAGCACAGGAGTATTTTCCAGACACCTTGAGATGGGTTGCCCAGGCCGTGATGAAACAACATCAGACACTGCTGGTGATACACCATGGAATCCAGCTAGAAAAATATCCAAGATGACCATGCCTGAGCCTTCTCTGCTTTCTCCCATGGAGACAAAGTGGGGAACTCACTGCACTGTTTTGTCACACTGTAAAAAGGAAAGGGCATTGGAAAAAGTCGTCATATAGCGTTTGTATTCTCCAGTATTTTGAGGCTGACACAGGCTGCTGGGCAGCTGCAGAAAGCAGCTCCCACCCTTTGAAGAAAGCCAGAGTTAAGCCCTGGCACAACTTTGTTCCTGCTGAAAAGGACATGGGACAGGGAAGGAAGAACATCTGGAACAGGTACTTAAGTCTTCCCAATTCACCCTGAGAGTAAGGACTGGGATTTCTGGGAGAGGGAACTGATCTACCTAAGCCTGAACTCAAGCTTGAACCTAAGCCTGATCTGCAAAATACAACCATATCAGAGACACTGCGTTAGTTTGATTAGTGACCCCTTGCTGCTCTATGCAGCCACACCTCCTGCTTCCCAAACTAGCTCCAGGCATTCCCTACCTGTAGGAAGTACCTGCACCTCCAACTGGTGCTCAACCACCTCCAGGTAGGGAGCGTGGACATGGTAAGACAGGGCTGGCATTTTAAATGGGAAAGGCAAAAGTGGGTCTTAAAGAGAGGGATGGTAAGACAGTTGGTGCCCTGCATGTGGCCTGACATTGCTTAATCACACACTCCAGAGGAATGGGAAAGATCTCTTTGGGAAAGTCAGGACCAGGTAGGGGTCTTCAAACTCATCTACAAGGGGGAAATCCTGACTGGTGTAAGGGCTTCCTGCATTCCTGAAGGACAGCCTAGATTCTCTCCTGACATTTCTGGCAGCACAAGCCAACAGACTGGTCAGCAACCAGAACAGAAGGGACAAATTGCACTAGTATCAAGCCAAAAGGAGCTCCCAGTGTTCACTCAGGCTGAACACTCCTACCTGTTCTCAGGCTACAGGTTCCAAGGGACAGAGAAACGTCTAAAACCTGGACTAACAAACGACGAAATTAAGAGGACAACATCTAGAGGAGTCCAGGACCAGTACCTGCTCTGGAGGGTTGGTGGAAACAGGGGAACTCCATCGGTAGAGTATAGGCGTGAGAATGGAGTCTGTCAGCACCCACTCATGGTTAACTCAAATTGTCTGCTGAGGGGACCCGCCATACCATGCTGTATTCCTAATAGATGAAGAACAACGGGAGTTACTCTGCAGAGATGCCACTGTGTCCAAATTCAACTCCTTTCTGATGAGGATGAGCAAGAAGTCTCCTGCACCCTAATATCCTGCCAAGGCTGTGATTCCCCCACGGTTCTTGCAGCAAAGACCATGAAGTACACAACGCACAAGCACTATGGTACGGACAGAGACTTCTTCGGAGCCCATGCGTCCAGAACAAGGAGATTTTTAATAAGGATCAACATCTGTGCAAGTGAAGCACAAGGTGAAGAGAGGGAGTGGTCCATCTGTCTGGAGAAGACAGAAGTAACCAAGTGTTTATGATTCTGCACTTTTAGGACAGAACACTGGACCCTCTTCTTTTTCAGGACAAAGTACTGAAAGCAGAACCACTTGCATGAGATATTGTTTGTGTAACTCTTGATAGAAGTATAAATCTACTTTTCCCTTTATCAGTGCCCTACCAGCTCCCATCCTCAAGGGAAAAAAGGGCAGGACTGTGAAATACAACTATTCCGAGTTAATTTGGTGTTTAATTGCAAAGTCTCATCACTCTGAATTATAAAAGGGTAAAGCTAAAGATGCTCTATGTGCACTGTGAAGCTACTCAATCCCACATACCACGAGACAAACAGCAAGACTTAAAGCAGAATGCAAAGAAATGAAACTTCCTATGCACATGCCAAAATTATGAATAAAGCTGGACAAGTCCTTGTATCCAAACAATAGGACACATAGATATCCAAGGACTTCAGTGTGTGTCAGTGTGGGCTCAGGGCTCCTCACGGTGTCCAAGGACGATGTGCAAAAAGCAGCCAAGGAGGAGACTCTTCCATAACCATTTATGCTCAGAGCAGTCAGTCCTTGAGATCAATGGCAATGGCCTCAAAGGAAAACATAGGAATATGGATTTCCTCAGAGGGAAGTTCTACTTCCTGGCTATCCTCTGAAATAACAGCTCCCAGCCTGTCACTTGGCTTTCTGTGGAAGCTTACATATAAGTGGTGGCATCTGTCAGACAGCTGTTAGCAAACAGACTTTAAGCAGTTCCAGACCTTTAAAGAAAAGCCTTTCAGCTGAGAGACCTTATTGCTTAGCTGCACGCATGGCTTTGGGTGCTCTGTCAGTCACGGAGAGGCAGTCAGCACAGCACTCAATTAGAAGGGGTTATTTGTCCTTTGAAAAGCTGCCTCTGTGCCCCTACTCAAGGCACACGCCCAGCTCAGATCTTTCACCTGCACTGCTGCCCCTGCCTGGCAGAACAGTGCACACAGGCACGAGACCCTCGTGAAAAAACAGCAAGTGCTGTGACTGTCAGCACTTAGAAGTCCTTCCTAGCAGGGACAAGGAAGGACAGAAATTAATGACACCGTGGCATAACAGCCAGGCCAAAAAAAACCCCACCCAGCTCAGTGTCTGATGTCCGAGTGGCCAAAAGGCAGAGCAGGTATGCAGTGACAGTTCTTCAACACTTCAGACTGCAGCATCTGCTGGTTTGAGGACTCCTCTGTGTGCCAGGACAATTACCTTTGCGCTTCCTACTCCTCAATGAACTCCTCTCTCAGCAATTTGTCCACTAGTGCTTTGAACATGTGCAATTCACAGATCCACAGCAGTTGGTAGCAGACAGTTGTGTACCTCAGCTGCAGCACTTTCCTCTCTATTTCAAAACAGCCATTTGCCAGTTTTATTTCCTGATCCCTCTTTTCTCTATCGAAGAAAACCTTTAGGAGACTTCCCCAGTCTTCTCTAGCATTACTCTCTCTCTCCCTGCTGAACATACAAGTTTAGAGTATTTCTGTAATTTATTTTGTATTTCTTAGCCAATTGTTCTCTTGTGAAAAGACATTCCCTCTTCTCCAAAGGCAGACCCTGTAACAATAGATTTTGTGAAGCAGGATTGTTCCCCAAGGGGAAAAGAAAATTGCTTTGCCCTTAATCTGTAATTCACTTTATCATTCTTTTTATTTCTTTCATAGGTTTTAAGTAGGCTTTCTTAAAAAGCTTCCTTATCCTGATGTGAACCACACTCGTAATGTTTTGTTATTGTTGCTACAGTTTGGTTTCCAAGTTCCTCAACCCCTTTTTTTTTTTCAAATGTAAGAGGCAGCACTTGCTCTGACCATTTAGTATGGAAACTCTACGGCAAATCTCTTTGGAAGTGTTTTGGGCCTCTGGCTGCCACTTTTAGCTTTTTTTTTTTTAAAGCAACTTCTTAATTCTTTTTGTTACTTTCTTTTATAAAAGGAGAATACCATCCATTACGGTCACTCCATACAAAGCAGCTCTTAGTGACAGAATATAATTCAGCACTGAGTGCATCCAGGACCTGGTTCCAAGAGCTACGCCTCTGAAGCTGGTTACGCCATACAGCACTCCTGCCTCTGTCACCACACTGATCTTCCTCAGAATGTTCTTGGGAGTTGCCAACCTGACTGAGCAGATCAAATACTGTGCTTTTTCAAGTTCAGCCTGGAGTCACAAGTTGAAGGAATTCTGTGTTAATTAACTCATCCAATTTGGCTCTATGCTGCCCTCAGTGTTAGCAATATGTGCTCTAAATTTAAGCTACTGTTTTTCTGATGGAATTGGTCCTTCTCCGGGAACACACCTTGCCATCTCTGCTCAATGAAGATCAGGTGTTAGAGGAGGCAGTGTGGAAGAGCTTGTGGAAGATCCCTGTGGATTACACTGTCCCTGTGGACCACACTCCCTGTGCAGCACCCATTCCCAAGGAAAGCCCAATTGCCTGAATTTTGGCCACATGGTAAGATGTGCAAAGGCCCAGACTGGTAACAGGGTGGGGATTTGTCATAGGAGGATGGGGAAGTGAAGGAAAGCACAGGAACTCTGTGATCTCCTATGACCTGCTGCCGTGACAGAGAAGTGACAGAGCAATACCAAGAGTCAGCACTCAATGCTGATGGTTCAGATAAATCAAGACACCCACAATTTCAGCCTCTTTTACAGTTCCTGGTGGGGGAGCAGGTACATGTTTAGTAAAGTAGTTCTGACTGGTAACTGTTCTTTGGAGATGAATTCAACTCTATTTATCAAAGACCAAGCAACCCCACTGTGTGTGTCAGCAGTGGAACTCTGTGGGATGGACACTGCCAAGAGGGGAGCTGCAGGAGCACATACTTTGTGACAGTTATCCTCAGGGTTATCTAAAAAATACACAGCTCCACAGCAGTTAACAGGTAAAGCTTAGCCAGGGTTTTCTAGCATGGAGACACTGCAGAGCACTCCTTACTACACAGACCAACATTCAACACAGGAGAATTTCTTTAAGGACACTGGTAGGGCCAATTACTGGAGCAAGTTACAATCAAAAATGCTCAAAGGGAGATTTGATTCACTTAGAAGACACTGCTTGGCACTGGGAAGCATTAAAGGGATAACAGATTGTCAACATGGAAGAATAAAATATTTTAAAAGCAATACATCAAAGAAGCATTTTAACAGCTTAATTTATACTGGCTTTGTAGGATTGATTAGGATAAATGATGGTTCCACCGGCTCTTGGACTGGCTGCCCTGCTAGCAGGGCAGTAATAATATCAGCAACAGATGCCTGGGGAGCTGCTGAACCAACCCAACTGCTCAGCACTGAAAGAGGAAGAGGTTTGTAGCAGGATTTAGCAAAAGAAATCTGTCTAGATTCCTTGACCTCTACACTTTGAGTACTTTTGCAGCCATGAAAGTGTGTTTTACCATAAGTTCTGGCCCTGCTTGGGAGTGGTGGTCTCAGCAGGCAGGTCTGTGGTAGGCATGGAGCGGGGCAGCTTGTTCCCTCGGCCATCACTGCCTGTGCTCTTCCGCTTCTCTGCAAAAGAAAAGCACAGGCTCAGGTAGATTCCTGAGCAGCATTCCTACTATTCTAAATATATAAAACTAGTTTCACTTTTTAGCTGTATACATACATACATACATACATACATACATACATATATATATATATATATATATATATATAAAGCACTTTGAGAACCAAAGGAGATATAAGCAGCATGAGTTTTTATTTCTGAGCATCTCAGACAACACTCTGACATGAATTTAAACCTCTGCTCATTTAGGCCTTTGATTGTTAGATTTCCAAAGGAACATGCTGAAATCTTGCCCATTGGCTGAGGCAACAGCTGAGAGACGAAAACAGCTGGAAGCAAGGAGTTGTACAGGAACACAGCTGGTCAGTATTTGAAAGAGTTCACATAAGAAAATATACCCATGGAGGAGCTTTGAATGATGCACCTCCAGCTCAATCAGTCACCAAGACACAGGTGGCTGTAAAGTTACACCTGGATGAATGACCTCACTGTAGATTTGCCCTGTTCCATTCTTCTACAGTTGTAGTCTGTCCCTTGTCTAAGACAATCCTACCAGATGAGGGCTTGGATCTAACTCCATAAGCTCTCCCATGCAGGACTGCTGCAGATGGACTCAGTGCCAGAATGTGATGTTCCAAAAGCAAGACATGATCATGATAAACTCAGCTGAGTCAGATTATTGCAAGGTCTTCTGTCCCAAGAACTACTTCCACACAGAACTGTTAAGTTTCCCTCTATACAGATAGATTTTTGTGTATGTCCAAGCTTGCAAGGCTCCTGGACCCAGGCTCCAAGTCAGCCAGGCAAAATCACAGAGGAAGCACTAGAAGTTCAGCAAGTCCCTTGCACCTCACCTGCACGTTCAGCAAAGGTGAAGAGCAAGCTGAGAGGAAATTCAAGAGGGATGTTTGCCAAAACAACCTCAATCAGCAAAGCTGTGCGTATCTAACAAACTTCCCTACTTGTTACTATTCCACAGGCTGATCTGGGAGTCTTGGCACCAGTGGAATATCAGCACTGTGATGGACATCCTCACTCTGCAGCATAACTGGCTAATTGTGCAAGGGTCTAGCACGCTGCAACTCAGCAGGGTCAGGGTGAACCAGAGGGATGGTATCAACTGACATCAACCTCGCTACTTGCAGGAGACTATATCCCACAGTCCTTAGGTGGGACACTGCAGGCAAGTCTCCACCCCTACAGCAGCAGAAGGGAAATATCACTAGCACCTCCTGCATGCAAGCTTGTAGAGTTAAAAGGAGGCTTAAATCAGAGTATACCCATGAAAACAGTTGGACAGTTATTTCACACTCATTACTCGATTTGAACAATCAGATAGAGCAGAGGAAATACCCTCAAGAGACCATACCTCCAGGGCTGCAGTCCTTCTTCAAATCTTCCTTTTTCTGGTGGGGAAGGGTAAATCTGTAGTCTATACTGTCATGTACCCAGCCTTTCTCAATAAACAAGCCAGGAACCTCATCTGAAAACAGCCAGTACCTGTAAGAAATGTGTGTCAATAGGTACCTGTCTCCTTTTCTGGCTAGTTACACACACACACAAACACACACACACACACACACACAGAGTTTTATTTGCATTGAGGGGAGAAGCTTCTGTGTGCTTGACTCACTAAAAGCTGAATGCATGCATATCTTTATATTAGCACAGCTGAGAAACAGGGAAAGCTTTGCTTAGAATCCATTCCAAGAGCATTCCTGTGCAACAAACATGAAAAAAAAAGAAAATATAGTAATGAGGTTCCCGAGCACCCAGTGCCAGCACCTGAACCTCTACTTGTCCCAACCTCCATGGGAAGGCCTCAAAAATCTGGGCATGTAACCAGCCACTACACTCCATATACACAAATACTTTCCACTTCTCTCTCCTCCACAATTCCATACACCCTCTCTATCAATCCCTTCCTGGGGTCTGACACAGCACCTCTTTAAGGGCAGAGATAAAAGCTCATGGTCATTTCCTTTCCCACCTGTTATGATTCCTATCAGTGCCAACTGGGGTCCTGCGCATCACCAGCTTGGCTTTGGCAATTCCATCCTGGAAAGTTTTCTCAGCAGCAGCTTTATGCCTCCGAATTCTTTCTTCCTCTGCTTCTTTCTCCATCCTCACTGTTGGAATCAGCACAGAGTAGCATTAGCTTTCCTTTATTGTACCCAGACATCAATATTGTCTTTTATTTTACTAGGCCATGGGAGTAAAAAAAATATTTTAATTGGGAATTTTAGTTAACATTCTTTACAACCTTACACTCTTCAGTTCACTTTCTGCCCACCATTCTAAAAAAAAAAAAAAAAAAATAAAAAAGAAATCAAGGTGTAAGGAAGAACTGGGCTGAAGAAACCGTGGATAAAAACCATCATATCACAGAATCATGGAACGGGTTGGGTTGGAAGAGACCTTAAAATCATCTTGTTCCAACCCCTGCCATGGTCAGGGACACCTTCCACTAGACCAGGTTGCTCCAAGCCCTGTCCAACCTGGCCTTGGACACTTCCAGGGATGGAGCAGCCACACTTTCTCTGGGCAGCCTGTGCCAGGCCAGGTTGGACTGGGCTTGGAGCAACCTGGTCTAGTGGAAGGTATCCTTGCCCATGAAGGGGGGATGGAACACAATCAACTTTAAGGTCCCTTCCAACCCAAACCATTCTGTGATTCTTGGTGTCCCAGAACAGATACTCCCACATTCTAGCTAAGGTGCAAAAGCCAGGCTTCATGAGGGACGCTAATCCCTCACTTGTTTCACCAGGGAAATAACAACCTAGATGAGCTACACCGTCCACTTCTGTCTGCCCAGTACCCACATTTACAACCAATAAAACCCCTAAACTGTAATTCCAAAGTATTCTCTCTTTACATCCATACTCTTCAAACAGCACTACTTACAGAGACACAAAGTCTGGTGTTGCAACTCATGATTTTAAAGAGGTTTGAGTGGACAGTTTATATTTATACAGCTCCATAACTGATTCTTTAAAACAAGAAACAGTAAACTGAGATTCATTGCCCAAATCCTCATCTGGGAGAAGGGCTACTGGCAACAACCCGACCATGGGCACAGCAGCAGAGCCAGCAGCAGCAGTAGGAACTGCTTTTAGGCAGGAAATATCTCCTCTGTACCCAAGAACCAGATGATGTTTGGACATAAGACAAATTTTTGGTTGTTTTCTGTTCCCAAAACAGATACTGTCTTGTCCAGCCTCTGTGGGCCTGCCATAGTTAGAAAGGTACTGAACAAAAGACATCCACAGATTAAAAACTAGAAGCAGGTATTCCTTTTTCTTAAATTTACAAATTTTAAGCTGCCATAGGAACTGCAGCAGCTGAATTATAAATCTCCAGTGAGCAAATCCATTAAAACCAAACAATGCTTCTGAAAACAGGCAGTCATTTTTGCCATGAAGTTATTCTACAACATGCAAACACTCTACTCACTAGGTAATTTTCTTACCTCTCATTTGTATTTCTTGTTGTTCCCTCTCTTTCTTGGCTTGGATGGCAAGAAGGCGCCTGCTCTTCACAGCACTGATCATATCATCGGCTTCGATTTCCACCCTGTGCTCTATTTTCATCATCTCGTGCTTTTTCTTTTCATTTCTTCCCATCACATGGTCTTCTTTCCCGTTCTCCTTGTTCTTGGCCACCATTTCTTTTCGCTTCTGTTTCTCCGCCCTCTTCTTGTCGTTCTCCTCCTTCAGGACAGCCAGGCGCTCTTTCCACAGCTCAGCTGAAGCCTGCTGCTTGGCCTCTACGTGGTCCTGCACCGAGTATGTCATTAGGATCCTGTGACACAGCGCTCCAAGGATCTGCAATTTCTCTTCAGGAGTCAGCTCAAAGAACTCTGATGTCTCCAGTTTCTCCAAAAACTCATCCTGTACCTCATTATCCTCAAAAGCTGCTGAATCCTTACTTTCGTCTACATTATCCGAGACCTCGCTTTCCTCTTGCACATCTGACTTGCGCAGGCACAGGCGAACCAACTCGGAAGCGGAATGCAGAGTAAGAGGGATTTCAGAGAGTTTCATTCCGAGCTCAGCATAATCCTCAGCAATTTCATCCTGCAGCAGGGTCTGCAAGAGAATGACCAGTACTCTGTTCAAGTACAGGAAGCCTCCCTTTTCTGCACAAAGGGCTTCCATCAGGGACACTGCTGTGATGGGATACTGAGCATCTGGCATCAATAACCCTGAATAACAGCTCAGGAACTCCACCACCATGGCCACGTCCCCAAAAAGTGTGTTAGGAAGTCCCTCTGGAGTATCAACCAGTTTAAAAGTAGGCAACATCTTCCCTTTCAGATCTTGGTCCTCAAACCTCCTCTGTTTCTCCAGTTTTTCCTTCATCTCCTTCTCCTTCCGCTCCTTTGCTCTTTCCTTCAGTTTCTCCTTCAGCTTTTCCCTTTTCTTCTTCATATACTCCTTCCGCTGTTCCTCAGTCATGGTGGCCCATCTCTTCCTGTGCTCCAGGAGCTCATAGCGTTTCTGTACCAAGCCCCGCAAATCCTCGGGCAGACGGGCACGGTCCTCATTGGAGAGCAGCCGAGCTGTTTTGGAGATGATACAAGAAAGAGCACTTTTTTTGTCTTCCCGGTCTTTGTTTTCTTTGTAGTAGGCAATAAGATGGAGCGCTGCAGGAGGCAGGTGTTTCTGGGGTTTCCTGGAAGATCCAGGGGTGCCTCCAGAATTCCTGGGAGCCCTGGACACCTTAGTGGTACCTTTAGCCATGTCCAGCAGTGTCATTTGTTTCATTTTCATCTTCGGAGTCTTCAAGCCTTTCCTGGGAGACTTTGCCTTCCCCGACGACTTCTGCCCATTCAGAACCCTTTTGCCTCTTTGCTTTTTGTCCAAGGATTTGTTGCTGCCTTTTCCTAGTCGGCTTCTCTTTGGAATGTGAAAGTTAGAACCAAGTTTAGCAGGTGACACAATTTTCATCACCTCTTCCAGCTCCTCTTTAGGACATTTTGAGTTCTTAGAGTTTTTCAGCTTCAGTGGAGAGCCAATTATAGATTTTTCCAAATGCACGTGGCACCACAGAGTTGGACTCAATGGCTGTCCCAGGGAAGGTCCATCCGCTTTGGATTTCTTAGGAAGCTTTCTGTCAGGTGACCGAGAGCTCTTCCTCTTGGTTGAAGGGTTGAGAGCCATATACTACAATTAAAGAAAGAATGATTATGTATTACTATTGAAAGGTAAATAAAAGTTATCTAGCTCTCTTTCTGTCAATTGTTTTTGCCCATGTTTAATGTTTCTTCTAATGAAATTGTTCATTGCATTAAGGGTAACAGGCTTCTGCAATCATAATGAGTCAGAGAATGGCCTGGGTTGAAAGGGACCACAAAGACCGTCTTGTTCCAGCCCCTGCCACGGGCATAGACACCTTCCACTCTAGACCAGGTTGCTGTCCAACCTGGCCTTGGACACTTCCAAGGATCCAGGGGCAGCCACAGCTTCTCTGGGCAACCTGTGCCAGGGCCTCACCACTCTCACATGGAAGAATTTTTTCCCAATATTCAACTTAAACCTACTCTGTGTGAGTCTGAAGTCACTCCCCCTTATCCTGAACAAATATTTATCTTCTAGTTTTAGAACAACACTTGAAAGAGTCTATGAAAAAATGAGCTTACTAAATGAACAAAACAGTGCTTTCTACACCAAAAGATGGATTTTAAAACAGCATATTTCATGGTATGGCATTTAGTTGGTTAATATTGTATTTGGCTGGTTAGCACAAAGGGCTGGAAGAACCAACTCCTGCTACGTATGTATTCAGTACTAAATTTGTAGTATCTGGCATCACTCAATGCAGCCCTGTACATGAACCAGGCCTCATGAAGTCACATGCATCCAAGTTTTGGGCCCAATACCTGACATTACCATATACGAACTGTAACTCTCCCATTTCTGTTACACCAGGAAATCATGTCTGTACTTGCAGACAAACAATGCAAACTGCTGGAAAAACTAAAAGGCAGTTGCATCTCAATTTTCAGAGCAGACCACTGTTTCAGATGTTCAAGCCATGTCATCTCTCAAAAGGTCAACCTTCAAAAGAGTAGGTTTTCCTGTTCTGCTTCTCTCTGGATTTAAGAGATATGTGGAAGTGGCACTTGGAGACATAGTTTAGTAGTGGTGGTGCTGGGTAACAGTTAGGCTTGATGATCTTTGGGGGCTTTTCCAATCCTAATGATTTTGTGATTCTAAAATCCAACCAGCACACTGAGGTCTCCGCCAAGACCCAAGGAGTGGGTAGGAGAACAAAGCAGGTTCTTTTAGGAGTTCTTACCTTATGTGGATCAAGCAAGAAGTCACTGAATTTACTGGGGAGAGAGTATTTCTTCACTAACTCATCCTCCACGACCCACGGGGCATTCTCACAGGTGCCAGCACGTAGTGCATTGTGACGGATGAAGTACCTCAGGATCTCCTTGTTGGGAGGACGCTCTGTACGGACTAAGCTATCTGCTGGAACGTTGCTGATGATCTTAGAGATAACAAACAGACACACTTTTAATGATTAACTTCTATCCACATTATAAATACAGACCATATGGCTAAAAGAAACAGGATCATTGTACTGCTTCATGCCCAAGAACTCTTTGCTCATTCAAAGCTCTCTTGGAAAGACTCAAACCAAACAGAACTTGCAGAACTGAGACATACAGAGATTGGTAGGAGAATCAGATAGTCAAAACAATAAAAACCATGAGTTTATGATGCAGATTTTTTGCCAAAACCCACTGCTTTATCTCTGACCTTCCTCCAGCTTGTGCTTGCTACTGACTTTAAAGCTGTCCTCGGTTGCAGTGTATTCTATTACCATCTATATGAGCTGCTGAAACCAGGTGGGTGGTGTTCCTTGCCTCCTCCCTCCAGTCTATCTCCTGGTTAATGGGCTCATCAAGGTTTTGCAGCATGACTCATAGATAACCTCCTCTAGACTATCTTCTGTTAAATGGCCCATCAAGGCCTTGCCCCACGACTGACAAAATTACATCATCCTATTGTGAGATGCTCCACCCAGAGGGAGGAACCAAGAATTCCGTCCTGGATATAAACTGAGATTTAGAACACTACAAGCAGCCTTTTCCACTGGATTCCCAGAGGATGTGAGCTACATAGCCACTGCTGGACTTTCTGAGACCAGACCCTTCTGGATCACCGCTTTCAACAGGAGCACTTCATTCGGACTGCTACCAACACCCTGACCAACAGGGTGTCAGGTTGTATTCTGACTCTGTCAGTGGTTTTTCTACTATTGCATTTATTTTACTTTTTCTTTCATCTTCCTATTAAATTGTATTTCTGACTTGCAGTCTCTCACTCGTTTGTTTTCAAACCCTGACAAAAGCTTTTATGTATTCATGCTTGATTTTTTTCTTGAGACCAGAGGAGCAGCTCTGCACATAGTACTCATTGAGGTCAGCACTGCCTCGCTTGTCAAATTAGCAAAGAGCCGACAAAAAGCACAGAGCAGTGCTGCAGCTACCCAGAGCTTCCCAGAGCACTGCTACCTCCAACTCAGAGCAGCTCCGTCAGGACAACAGAAACAACTGCCACTCATGATTTCACTGGTCTCATTAACTGCATGAACAGAGACAAGGCACTTAACAGCAACCACGCTAAAGCTCTGTGGCTCAGTGTGTGTGGTACCAAAATGTTTCCATGCACAAAACCTAATTACAGATAGAAACAGCCAGACTACTCAGCCTCAGACAACTATCCTTCATCCAATGCCACGACTCCAGCAGAAAGTACGACATTGTGATGTATAATCACGGACAGGATTAATTTAAGTAGAAAACTCACCTTATCTTCATTTTTCAGTTTAACATCATATTTGTGTGGCAGGAATTTAGGTGGAACCCACTTCCTTTCTTCCTTCTTCAACGAAGTGGGAAGCTTCCGAGGAGACCTACGTGCTCGATCATCTGATAAAAGAAGGTGAGCCACTGTCTTATTGTCACAGTAAGAAAAAAAAAAGAAGTTCAAAAATCCAGACCACCACTGGACTGGGCACCCTACTTCTCGCTATCTGTACAGTGTTTGGTTAAACTAGAACATTGGAAAAATAACCCTAACCGGGTTTTAGAAATGGGCTGAAGATACAGGCTAGGAATGGAGGCCCTGACCAGCTCTGAACTAAGGAGGTAACACCTATCTTCAAGGAGTACAAAGGATCATCTTCATTTAAACCCATCTCTGCAGACAATAAGCTGCAACCACCTATGCAAAGGTAGAAAATATCTCTTAGATTTATGAAGGGGAGACAGGTTCCATAACCCAACCAGTAAACCTGCTTAGGGAATTCCTGCCAACAGCCCTGGCTGCCTCTGCTGTGCCTTCTTTGAAATTATTCCATAGCAGGAATCACTGACTCAGTTTTGTCTTAAGAAGAAAGCAATCTCCAAATGTTTTTATGTTTGTGGCTACCATAGAATCATGTTTGAGTTGGAAGGGACCTTAAAGCTCATCTCACTCCACCCCCTTCACTAGGCCAGAGACATCTTCCACTAGACCAGTGGACTCCAAGCCCTGTCCAACCTGGCCTTAACACTTCCAGGGATGGGGCAGCCACAGCTACTCTGGGCAACATCTGCCACGGCCTCTCCACTCTCACAGGGAAGAATTTCTTCCTAGGATTCAAAGAAAACAGTAAAGCAAGCATGAGGAATGAGAGTAATTAGCTACTAAATATATAAAGAATAAAAGTAGATGTTAATCCTAAATAAAACTTAAATATATAGATCTCAGCAACACATAATAAGAGCATTGAAGCTCCAGCACCATTATAGCTTACATGGTATAAAGCCAAGTGACCTCTTCTTTTGTGATTTACTTTCTAGATTCCACAAATAGGGATGACTATATGGAATTCCTTTGAACAGTACCTGGATATTTGGGTGAGGAAGAAGAAATTACTATCCATTCTAACCTAAATTAGTTTGAAAAAGCCAACTTCATTTGTTGTTGCATTATATTGTAATAAAACATACATTTATCCCTGGAAGCATTCAAAGCCAGGTGGATGGAGCTCTTAAAAAATGGTCTGCTGAAAGGTGTCCCTGTCCATGGCAGGGGGGTTGGAATGAGAGGATCTTTAAGGTCCCAACACAGCTGATTCTGTGTTTCTAAAACATCTAAATTGTGTTGTCTCCTGTATTCACTTAATTTTGGATTTTCCAAAGCAGTACTGGTTCCAAGTCCAGCTCAAGCTACAGAACCTGCCTTCAGCAATTCACCATCAATTTTCAGGACATTCTAGCCTTTCCTCTTGCTCCTGCAGATTCTCCAGAGTTCATTCCCTAAACAACCAAAAATATAAAGTCCCTTCACACTGCGCAAATGATGCAACAAAGCTGGTATAAAGCCTTATTTTTAGCTTCTGAAGGAGAATAGACTCCTAAGCAAAGAGACTGAAACTTTCTCTGCCCCATTTCTCCTCCAACAAAACCAGCAAGTTTGACACACGTATCAACAGAACTGCCAAGGTTTGCTCTGCCCCCTCGTGTGCACACAGGCACACAGCTCTTACATCACAGGTATACAGAGCTTGTTACTGCTTCCAATTATTCACTCTAGTGTAGTGACTTCAACCCACATCACATGGCCACGTGTGAACATTATTAGAGAGAAAAAGTCCAGGTCAGTGTGGCTGGGAACCCCCAGCCTCTGTGGATGAAAGTCAGTATTTCCTACTTCTGTATTCTGCTGTGTAAGAAATGCTACATAATTATACTAACACACTCTGGAACAATTTGTTTCAATGATGTTACTGTGAGCCTATGTTCTGTTATAACATAGAATATAAAAGCATTAGCAATAAAATACACTTTTAGTAACAGCATATGTACAAGGAGAAGAGTTAAAAGAATGAGTGTTTACTGCCTAGGTTATGACCAGCATCTTGAGTTGGAAAATGCTGAGGTTCATCTTTTCCAGAAAGGGCAGAACAGTCCCAGCTTACAGAGCTGACTACACACAGGCCAAATCCAACTGAGTCAGAGACTGAAATGGGAGCAGGAACCCTCATTCCCGCAGTATCCAATTGGATACTATCCATTGGAGTGCTGCACTGGCAATGCCCACAGCTGCTGGAATACTGCACACCAGTGCACAAAGGATCACGGTAAATTTTAAACACCCAAATCCAAAATTGCTGCTGTAAATTTGGTCACTGAGCATTTTTGAAGTAAAACATACTTCCCATGCTTCTTATGTGGCATCTCGAGAGAACCACTGCTCAATAAAAAATACATGTATAAATAAATAAAGCATCATTAGGCCCTCTCAAAGCACAACTGCTGTTTCAAATTATGTGTATAAGGCCAGATTGTTTCTGAAACACGTTTTTTTTGCTTCCTGATTATACAGAGCACTGCAATGAAATCAGAACAGCTCATAACTTTTCCCAGTACCTATCAGAAAGAGCTGACAATTATTTAGCTCAGGATTAGACCTTGGTAGAACTTCTTTTCCACTCCTGACTTTGCTGTTTGCTTGCTGGGCTATTTTCAAACCTTCCTCTTCCCCACATCAGAGGAGATTACACACACTTTCCCATATGCTGGAATCACTATTTGAAAATGCCAACAGTTTATTCATTTATGAGACTTTAAAATAAAGCTCTCCAGGTTAGAACTATGGTGTGGGATTGGGGTTGGTTTGTTTGAAAACACTTTTTGTAACCTGTTTTAAAGAATCTTATAATTCCATTTTAAGACGTTGCACAGGACAAACTTATTGTGTTTGGTTTTTTTGCGTGCTTTTTTATCTTTCAACAATACCTTCTCAGAGTCAAGAAAAGCCTTGAACACCACTACTTAGCTCTGCAGCAAGGAGGAACATGTGAAAGGCAAACAAGGTTTCAAAGGATGCTTTATTTTGAACTCTTACAAAAAACCCCAGATTTTGTCTTGACATATAAAAATTGGAGAGAATAAAATAAAAATTTAAAAAACCCTCTTATTTTTTGTAGCAACTGGGGACAAAGAGAATTAGAGATTGTCTCTGACTCCAAAAGAACACACTTTAGAAGTAGGGAGGTTTCCTCTGAGGATGAACATTACAGCAGAACTTTATAATTCTGAATGAACCTTTGCTGTTCCACTCAATTTTTAAAAATACACTTGTTACACTTTAGAAGTTTATACATTTCACGCACTGCTTTTGGTATTACACCTTAGAATGACAGCACATTTTCTGCTTTAAAACAGGCAAGAACAGCTGAAAGCCAACAGCAGTGATGCCCCAAAAATTCACCACTAACAAGGAGAACTTCTAGATTTTTACCACATAACACTGTTTAACCACTCACAGCCCAGCCCCGAGATGTACATAAACTCCAATACTCACTGCCAGGTGCTACCTATTGCCATGCTACTCACTACTTACTCATACTATCCCTCCTGTTGTCATCCTCCTTCAGCATAGCTTCCTTCTGGTTGTCCTGGGCTCTCTGGCTGGAGTTCTCCTTGTCACTGGACGGAGAATCGCAGGCTTCATCAGATTTCTTTTCTGAGGCCTCTTCGTCAACTTTCTCCAGGGGATGTATTTTCACAACTTTTACAGGCAACATTTTCTCCTTACCAACCTGCATGGAAATATTGGTGAAGACTGAACCTGAACAAGACAGGTGAGCTAAATGGGCTTTAGCGCTATGAGGAAGGGAAAAATACCAGCTAAGATGACCTAAATGCAAAACTCCCAATCCACAGGGTTTTCCAATGCTGCTTCCTCAGTCTAAGAACATAGTAAGTGCACAAGGTGCAAGTGTGTTCTCAGCAACCCCAGTTTAGAGACTATGCCCTAAACATTGCTCACACACAACACTAACTCCTCTTTTTTTTTTTTTTGAAGTTTGAGTTTTCATCAACGTTCCCAGTTTTAGAGGGAATTTTTGAATCATTTGAGCCTTCTTAGAGATTTTTAAGCTTTGACTTAAAGCTCCATTTGTTTCAGACTACTGCTCCTTCTGGCAACACGTCAGGAGAAAAGATTACGACAGATGATAATTTTTAATTTCTTCTAATTAAATTATGTATTTATATATACATAGAACATCACATATTTAGGCAGTATAACAATTTTATCTATTTCCCACACACAAACATAGATCAGCAATTTTTTTTGTGCTACTATTTCGGGATCCTGGAATGCTTTGAGTTGGAGGGCCCTTAAAGATAATCCAGTTCCAAACCCCTGCCATGGACAGGGACACCTTCCACCAGAAGTATGGCTTACAGAACCATTTTCCATCCAAAAGCAGGTGCTATCGCTGGAATTCTATACAGAATAAATTTTCACATCCTTCTAATAACTTGAGCGGCCAACGTACTCTTCCCATCTCCTACCTTTAGCTATCGGAAATTAGCCCTGTGCAGAAGCATGGGATAAAATGGAAAACATATCCTTACCTCAAAGTCACACTCTTCTCCCACTGCAAATTTGGTCATGATCTCCAACCAAGCTGCATCCACCAACTTCTCCAATGACACAGTGTTGTGGTGGACTATTTCCAGGACCAGTTTCTCATACCAGATAGGGAACTCCTCCTTTAAGCTGAGCAAGCACAGAAGTTTTCATTATTCAGGGAATAGATGCCCAAATGCAAAGTAACCTCCCATTTCCCAATTCCAGGAATTCCTGTTAACAGCCAGGACAATGTTTGAGGCAGATGCCCCATTAGCATGCAAACATCCATGGGCTTTTTGCTGCCCTCCCTTCCCCCAGGTGTTAGCTGGCATGAAAATCCCAATTGTCCTGGTCCTTCCCAGAAGGAATACTGTAAACACTCAGAAAGAGCAGCACTGAGTGTGAACCCTTTCATGATGGTTATTACTGCTTCTCTATTAGATATTAAATATAGATCAAGATGATGCAATTGTCCTGGGGCTTGTTCCTTTAAAATGTTTGTTTGCAAAAACACCACGATTCTGATGAAGATTTAGCATTTCCTTCTCCCTCAACAGACTGCCAGCACAGTAAAGACAGGGACAGGTTTACACAATCAAATTATCTCGCCAGAGAAAAATATCATGTGTTTTTCACCATGTCATGATCTTCAAACTTTTTCATTCAAAGAACATAAAGGACTGTGACAAATTTACTTCTCTTCTTAAAGCTGATGTCAGGTAGCTGACAGAGGTACTAAGAAATATGTTGCATAAATCCTCCTGGCTAAAAAGTACAGTCCGTTTCAAGTTACCATAAAGAGAAACAAAACACTCCACTTTTCCAAAGCACTTTCAGCTTCCCAGATTCCTGGACCCATGGCTGAGAACCCTCAGCTATATGTGCTGTGTTACAACTGCCATAAGCAAATTTAACCCTTTAGCAACCTGTCTAAATGAACTTTTTTATCCAGCTTAGTGTCAGGTATTAAAACAGACAAACTGCATGGGAAACTTTTCATCCTGTTTCAAAGACACAAGACCAAAATCTCATTTCACAGAATCTTTCCCTATACCCCCTCCCCCCACCCCCCAAATTTCAGAGAGACTATAGCTAAATTTGTTATTGAGAAATCTCCTATTTCTATGTCATCGACATTTCTTAATGTTTCCAGAAGTGGTCAATCAATCCAACATAGATAACCAAAAGAAAGCAGCACTAGACCACTGAGTTTTGACTCAGGATTCTAAGTTTATGGAGCTGGCTCTGCACTGCCTCTCAAACAAGAACACCAGGGAGCAAAGCCTGAAGGCAGCAGTGCATCACCCCTCAAAGAAATTAGGACTATTAGCAAATGGGTTTCTTATTTGTTGACTTTAAGGTTATGATTAACCACAAATGATAGTGAATTTCTCCTTAGGAGAAGGCTGTGAACTCTTTATCAATGGATCAGAAATGTGAAGAGAGTCAGCAGAAAATTCCACCTCTTAGGTGGTACTGCTGACACTCTCTGCAGTTTAAATCCAGGGGGAAAAAAAAAAAGTCACAGAAGTCCAAGTCATCAGTTGACAGAATGAAGAAATACGTCACTTGTTTGGCATAATTCCTACAATTTGGCTATCACACAGTAAATTATGTGTTGGTTGAGATAAGGACTTGCACCTTTACAGAAAATTCACTTCTATGACAAGGGCCACGGTGGATCTCATCCAAGGATTCCTGCGGGCTAGAGGAGGAGGTCAGGGCCACAGCAGCCCAGAGGAACACAATCCGCACAGAGCAAGGACTCTTCTTGTTTCAAGTAGAGCAGATTCCCCAAAATCTCACTACAACTTTTTTTATTTAGTGCAACAATTCTAATGCAGACCTGGAGAAAATAATTACAGGTATGGACCTGGCTGATCTGAAACACTTCAACAGACTCTTTTAACTCTATTTTTACTTTACATTGTTCAAGATTTATTATTTTTCCCTCTGAAATACTCACATTACTCAAGGGGCTTTAAAATATGCCAAGTGCCATATGCAGAACTATTTTGGTTCAAGTAATACCAAGACACAGCATTAAATAAGTAAATTACCCAACTGCATTAGTGATGGTGTAAAATTTGGACTTAACTTGCTTTCAACCCCAGAATCCCCAATTCTCCTTAGAGCTCCGTACCTCACCTCACAAACTAGCCACACACATTCCCAAACCCGCTCTTATGCCCCAACACCTAAAGATTGGCACAAACCCATGTCTGCACTGGTACTTACAGCTCAGCAACCTCCTGCTCCTCCTCCCAAGCCTCTTTGTGTGTCAGCTGGCTGCTTCCTGTGCTCTTGCACGTCCATATCCGCTCACTGTATCGCTCTAAACGTGCTTCGTACTCTCTGTAGAAGTGGCAGCTCAGGAAAACAGGATTCATGCAGTGGAGAGCACAATCACCATAACACAAAACAGTAAAATTTAATTCAACTCTTATGACTGGAGTGTACAAAGCCTAAGGAGAGCTTCAGTACAGTCTGACCCTGTGACTACCATGAGGATGCTGTGCTAAATCCAGTGTGCTGGTGCTTTCTGAGGCTGAAACACGTGTCCTGCTCATCCCGGCACAGAAGGTTCCACACCACCAATAGCTCAGCTGCACTGCACAAGGGGAACACAGATGGCTGAAGGTTTCACAGCATTGTTAACGTACTTTTCAGCTTTTCCAGTCTGATACACTAGAAAACAGCACAATCAGTGTCACAGGCACATGCAGGACATACAGCATGGATTGCTACTAAATCCCTCACATTACTGTTGTGGCACTGCTACTACCAATGCCTTATGGTGGTGTTAAAAAGTCCAGATGCAAATTACCAGGCTACCCATTACCCCTGATCTTTTGAAGAAAAAACCTAAAGTAACTGAAACTCCTAGAAAGGCCATTTTTTCCTTTGGTTTCCAACAAGAGCAGCCTTCTGCATTCCAGCATGAGGATCTCTCACCAACTACATCGCCTGCTTCGTAGAATCACAAAATCACAGGATGGTTTGGGTCAGAAAGGATGGCAAAGTCCATCTTGTTCCACCCACCCTGTCATGGGCAGGGACTAGACTAGGTTGCTCCAAGCCCTGTCCAACCTGGCCTTGAACACTTCCACAGCTTCCCTAGACAATCTGTGCCAGGGGCTCACCCTCCTCACAGCAAAGTACTTCTTCCTAGTATCTAATCCAAACCTACCCTCTTTTAATTTGAATCCATTCCCACTTGTTCTGTCACTTCATGCTCTCGTAAAAAATCTCTCTCTGTTCTTTGTTGGCTCCCTTCAGGTGCTGACAGCCCTGTGTCACAACCTGCCTCAAGGTCATGTTATTCCAGGTGGAATTACATGATTAAAGGGTGCCTGGACAAATCACAGGGGTGCAGAGAGCGTTAGGAATGACAGGATTAGCCACTCTGCTGTGAGCATCACTGGCTACTCTCCCTGCTCCACCTGAGTGGTAATAAATGGTCAGGGTAAACAGAGAGCAGCTACTTTTTACACTCCCTATGGACAGAAGATGCACAGGCACAATTATCAGCGTTGTGTAAATCCACACCAATTACCCCATGATCAAGTTGCCATATGCCTTCCAATGGGAAGTTAAGAGAAGAAATTCTAAGAGAAGCAAGAAAAGCACCTTTTGCTCCTCCTACATATGCTCTACAGTGGCAAAGCCAGGATGAAGCATAAAGTACATTGGGTACAGCCACAGCTCAGCCCACTGCCGCACCAGCAGCAATTCCCAGAGTCTTGTGGGAACAGCAGATTGCTCTATACACTTGCACAGGCAGAGCCACAAGCCACAGCAGAGCGCTCAGCATGTCTCACACGTGTTTTGTCTTTCAAGAACATTGTAGTGCGACCAACCTATTTTTTACCTTTTTTAAGATTCCTATTAGGAATTACAATTCCAGCAAAGCAAATTTCCTTTGATGTTTCCTCACGGTCCCAAGGTAAAGCACAACAAGGTACAGCAGCTGCATTATGGGTGTTGATGCACAGGTAACTTGCATCCACAGCAAGTGGCACTATGCAAGGATATTAACCAGGAACAGAGCCAACTCCTGAAGAGTCTGCCACAGTATTCCCTTTTCCTGGAGCACATTGCAAAATCCAGCAGAAATCCCATCATCTCCCAGCTCATCCTACTTGTGGAGTCTCCTCCTATGCAGCAGAACAGACCTGACAAGTCATCACCCCACTACGATTTGAGCTCTCTGGTCCATTCTTACTCTCCTTGGGGTTTAAAAGATGCTAAATCTTCCACAGAAACAAGAGGTGCAATGGGGCAGGGGCAGGAAGTGTAATCACTGTGGGGGAGCAGAGGCAAGGAAAAATCACAGCTCACAGGGAGCTCATCTGCAAAGCCACACCAACCGGCCCAGTAGTGTCACTACGATGCCTGCTGTAGTGATGCTGAGCTAGTAGAGAAAAAAATGTAAAAAATAAAATCAAACAAGAAACCAGGAATCCTCTTTCAATTTACAGCAACTTGGGACTGGCACAGGTTGCCCAGAGTAGCTGCAGCCGCCACATCCCTGGTGCCAGGTTGGACAGGTCTTGGAGCAACCTGGTCTAGTGAAAGGTGTCCTTTCCCATGGCAGGGAGTGGAATGAGATGAGCTTTAAGATCCCTTCCAACCCAAACCATTCTGAGATTCTATGATTCAATTAATCACTTCAATAATGACTAAGTTGCAACCATAAAACTATTTATTCCTGTGCCTTTCCCACAAAGAGCAGCATTAAAACCAAAGCCACTCCTCACAGCAGACAGGAGCTTAAATGCAGGAGCGGCAGTCATCTCCAGCTTCATCCAGCAATCCATCTGCATTTTCCCCTTGGTTTCCTTCCAAGAGGAAGGTGCATCTGTGGACACCACCGAGACAGGCAGGACTTACAGCAGCCACAATATGAGTATTAAAGGAAAGATACACTTGTTAAGGGTTCAGGGCATGGCCTTAAAAAAAAACCTTCAGTGATCTAATTACAATCAAATATTTAATATACAGTTGGAAAATAAAATTAAGGTCTACTTCCCTCCAACATTTATCAACTTTCTTCTATCTAGACCTGTGAAGAGATTCCTTTCCTTCCAGCAAGGAGAGCAAATAAATGCTGATCTCCAGTTGAAACATAATTGAACAGACACATTTTTTTCCTCTAACATCATTTCCCATATCAGTAGGGAGATCCAAGAGACTTTTCCCTATGAATGTTCCCCTCCTTCTACACACCTATGACAACAGGCCATATCAGGACTCACATTTCCCAGACCAGCCTGGGATTCAGAAAGGACAGATATGGCAATTCTCTGTTCAGCTCAGATCTGCCTCTTCCATGCAATTTAATTCCACCTCCAGCTGGTCAGCTCATCCAACACTGACCCTGGACACACTCCTTACCCAGGGCTCCAGACATGTCCCACAGTGCTGACCCTGCCTATGTGCTCTGCCAGGACCTCCAGGTAAGGTCCTGCTTTGAATTCCTGGGGCCAGCACAAAGCCAAAATGCGGAAGGATGTTTTTGCAAAGCTTACTATAGCTCAAACTTTCCACTTCATATATACTGTTTGTCTTCTCCACTTTCCACTGACTGGAAACAAACGCAAGAAATTTCAGATTGCTCGGCAGGTCTGATCCAGGACTGCAAGTCATCACACCTCTGATATGCCATAACCAACCAATTTCTCTACACAGCTGGAGCTGCCATTGCCAATAATTCCCAGCACAGGAATAAGTAAAAAACACCAGCTACTTGTGAACATTCCCCAAAAAGCTATGAATAACATGTATATTAAATGAAACAGCTGACTACCCACTGCACAGCTGTTAATACATCATATCTGTTTGCATCCCACTGCAGATCACTTAATGCTGAAAGGCAACAAAATTAAAGTACAAAGAAAATTACAGTAGAAACAAGGGACCCTTCTAAAGAAAGATGTTGAAAAGTAACCGAGCTAACCACTGCATAAAACAACTGCTGAGGGGATAAAAGTTTACTTCTTCCTCAGTTAGTAATTTCTGGGAGAGTATTAATATCAACTCCAAAAAAGCTTTACTCGTATCTGAATTGTCTGCACTTGTATTAGCCAGGAAGGTAAACTTCCCAGAAAGGTGGGTACATTTATAAGGTACTACTCCCTGGATGTGTGGCAAAGTTCTTCTGCAACTGGAGAGTGTGACAGAACAGTGCCTTGGTGCTGCCACCTTCCAGGCAGAGTTTGCCTGGCCAGTATCACATATAAGGATGTGAGCAGCAGCCTTTAACCTGCCAAACCCGGCCCAACCCCTCTTCTTTCCTGCTCTGATACCATACAGAAGTATTAACTAAAAAGAGACAGCAGGCTTTTATCCGTAGAGGAGACAACACAGCTTCCCAAAACCGGGCACTGGAAGCTAAGGGAAAGCTTTGGCTGGAACAGTCCAGGCTGGCTGAGCTCTCTGAACCCAGCATCTCTCCTGATCTAGCAGCAGTTTTCCAAACCATGTTGCAGCAGACCAACGTGCCCACAGCTGAGCATGGGCTGTACCTGTTCACCAGGGCACACACTGGGTATTTATGAGACTGCAAATGCTCAGCACCTGCTGCACTGGTGACAGGACCGTACACGTGCAAAGCACTTTCCTGACACCTGAGGTAGCTCAGAAGAGCAGATCCCACTGAGCTCCTGCAGGGATGAGTCTATCTCTGGCTGCCCAGTGATCAGCCATCCCCACACCCACACAATTAGCAGGGCCTGAGGCTTTGCCAAGATGCAAAGGGCTCTACACAGCAGGGCTTCTCTTAGAAGATTTTTGCAGGATTTGGCAGTCAAAGGAAGCCACATAAAGCTACGAAGGAAAAAGAGACCCAAATAAACACCTGAGCTCTGCTGACCAGCTTATTCCACTCCTACTGCTGCCAGACACTTCCATAACACACACCCAAGGGGCAGACGTCTCTCCTCATGCACACCACCACAGTCTCCATTTTTTGTGCAACCCAATCTGCAGCAGCAAATTGTAACGACAAGAAAAACCTTTAAGAACTTTTGATGTCTTCCAAATGCCTCACTTGCAGCTGTGCAGTACAAGAACCTGCACAGTCTTTAGAGGAAGAGCTGATCAATAATTTTCCAAGATAGAAGAAAATTCAGGAGAACATATTCTGCCAGGTCATGGCATAAGTAACACTGGGTGAAGACTCAGGTACCTCCTGGCACACTCTCAGTAGGCCCTTCCCATCTTCCAGAGCCACTCCTCCTCAACACTTTCTAGGATAAATAGAAGTGACCAAAAAAACCCTCCAAGTGTTCCTTGGGTAACATCTCCCTCCAGCTTATTGGCTCATTTGCAATCTTCTGTTCCACTTTTGGCCTAGCATATATTATACACAGTCGACAAGGCAAGAAAGACAGAAACCCAGTGTTGCTTGGTTTCTCTTTTTAGCTTCATGACGTCTGTCTGCCAAGATGAACTTTCTAGAATATGCTAGGCTGCCTCCCACAGCACCCCATGAAGTACTTCCTCCAAGAGAAGAGCATCTCTCCAGAACCTCAGTGCTTGCCTTGGTTTCTATCCTTCTGATCTTACAGCTAACACGCTCCCCTCTCAGGATGAGAGAATATCTTTTTTTCCCCTTAATTTTAATACCACCCAAGTGTTTGCAGAAACATGTCCTCCACCTACTCACAAGATCCACAAGAGCCACCCAACAAAATGGTGCTCTCAGAGGGAGCCCCAGAATTCCCCTGTGCTGTTCTGACAAGGCAGATGACCCTTAAACCCACACCTTCTTTTACAAAAGTAGTATTTAGGCTTAAACGCTAGTCTTTTTGATCACTGATCACTCCTCACAGGGGAAGAGAAAGAACTGCCTGATCAGGTGGATGACTGAGCTACTTTCAGTTTGCACAAACCAAAAGAGCAGGTTGGCGTCACAGACTAAATGTTTGAATTTGAAACACACTTAAAAAGCAAGTCTCCAACACTCCACCTAACCTTGTTTTACTGGGCTGAGTGCATTAACAAGGTCTATCTGCACTTAAGAGATGCATTTCCTCTTCAAAAGCCACCTAATCCTTCCCAGGGGCTTTCTCTGCCTGTTCTGCTCACTGCAGAAACAAGACATTCTTCAACACAGGGGCTGTGGAAGTTCTGGAGCCCCTTTGTCTTCCACACTGCCAGCACCTTCCTATATCCATGCATTCCCTCTCACTTACAGCCCTTCCTTAGTTCTCAACTCAGATCCTTATCTTTATAACACAAACACCAACCCAGCCTCCTGAAGCAGCAAGTCTGCAGGTTAGAGCGCCGAGGTCCAGCCCCTTCGGCCTTGCTAGGGACCCGGACAGTGGCTCTGCTGTCGCGCACCTCCGTGACAGTCACCTGCCTGGCCCATGGCCACTTCCTGCGATTAAGGGCTGTCACACGAAGGAAAAAAAAAAAAAAAAAAACACCAACAAAAAAAAACCCACCCGCGTTTTTCATGCAACAGCAGCCCAGGAAGAGATACGCTCAGAATGAAAGCCTAGGATATACACAGGGAGAGATCCTGCCGCTATTTAATTGCCTAGAAATTAAGGACTGCGGAAGCCCCTGGTGCCAGTGTCCTGGCCCGCGGGACCCCAATGTCCGCACCCACCCCAGGAGTGGGTGAATCGCTCTGACGGTCCCCGGTCCCCGTTAGTTCCGCTCCTCGCCCGCTCCAGCCCACGGAGCTGCTGTCCCGCTTCCCCCGCCCGCCTCGAACCTGCTCCGGAACTCCGCAGGGAACAACGA
>VZRO01000187.1:5790-52459 GCA_013397915.1 Daphoenositta chrysoptera | reverse complement strand
CGGGGTGAGAGGTCGCGTTATGTAAGCGGCGGCGCAGCGCGCGGCTCCATTTTGTGGCCCCCCGTTATCCGCCCTCCCCGCGTGCCGCGCGACGGCCAATCAAAGCGCACTCCAGCCCCCGCTGCCCCGCGGCCACCAATCAGAGTGCGTCCTAGTCACCGCCCCTTCTCGCGCCCACCCGGGTATCGTGGCGGGGCCACGCGCCGGGCTTTGTCCTCCGCGCCTGGCGCGGGGTATTGTGGGATTGTGGGGGTTTGTGAGGCGGCCCCCGCCGCCCTCTCCGGAAGCTCCGGGCCGGGCTCGCCGGCGCGGCCTTTCAGCGTCCACTCGGCGCCCCCTTGGCGCCGGGTCTCTCCGCTGTGCGGGGAAGTGGAGCGGCGGCTCTGGCGGGCCGGCCTCCGGGGCGGGTGAGGAAGAGGAGGCAGGAGCCGGGGCCCGGGGGCTGTAGGGGCAGTGGGAAGGGAGACCCGGCCACCCCGTGGGTGCTGCTTCTGGGAATGGAGGAAAGACAAAAATTCGAAAGTTGTGGGTTGGAGTTTTGCAGGTTTATGGTTTGATTTTTTCTTTATAGGAAATGGTGTGTTGGGAGTTTTTGTGGCATGAACGTTTACCGGGGATTGGAGGGGAAGCAGCTCGCACTGCCTAAACGAGTCAGAGCAGAAGCTGTGACTTCATACCTCTTTCCCAGGGATTGGGAAAGCAGATTTTTGTTTAATGTGCAAATGTATTCCAGGGATCCTGGTTTTCTGCTGTTCATGGCACTGAGGACTAGGTCTGCTTTTTAAACCTGGTCTAGTGAAATGTGTCTGTGTCCATGATTGGGATGGAACAAGATGATCTTCAAGGTCCCTTCCAACCCAACCCATCCCATGATTCTGTTTAGTACCAGAACAGATATTTAATGCTATAAATCTATCAGTGAGTGTAAGAATGATTGTTGAGGATTCCCATTACCCCTGTAAGGTGCTGTTGGAGTTGCTTGAAAGCACAGTCAGCTCACAGCCAGTGAAACAGGTTCTTGCAGTACTTCATATAGAGCTTGGCTTCATTCCATGTTATTTTGTCAGAGATTAGAGTACCTGAGCTGAAATTCCATGTGGTGTATGTCTGCCTCTCTGGGCTGCAGGCCAAAGTGGGGAGGAGAAGCAAAACTGGAATGTAATGAACTGAGAGAGAATTTGGGGAGCAGGTACAGACCTGGGGAGCAGTATTATTTGGAAAGAACGTGCTTAGCTGAAAGGCAGTGTTGAATGAATATGGCCACTCTGTAGCTCTGACACTGTGAGGACACATCAGGGGTCTGACCCTGGGGAGTGGCAGCATGCAGGGAGCGGGGCAGCAGGCACAGGGCTAGTCCTTGGGCAAGAAGCAGCCTTGGGGGAGCTGGAGGCAGGGCAGGGAGCTGAGGGAGGCAGAACTACAGTGAGGGATGGGATGGTGAGCTGCTTGTCCCTGCACATGCACCATGGAGCCATGTGCCTGTTCCTCCGTGGCAAACCATTGGGATTTGAGGCATGGCAACCCTTCAGTGTTGGTGAAGGACTGGTGAAGGTCTGGTGTTCCCCAGTCATTTTTCAGGCTGGGAAATTGTGTGTAGTTCTTGCACAGGTTAAACACACACCTACCAGAGAGCTTTTCATTGACCCTGCAGCTGCTGAGGCACCCAAAGGTTGGGTTTCTCTTCATGGGCAGTACCTGCCTGTCACAGCAGCTCATCAGTCTCAAGACCTCTGAGTTACTCCAGGATGGTTTTCCAAGGCTGTTGCATACTATCTCCCAGTGCCCAGGAGATGGCAGTCCTGCATTTGGACTGGGTGTGCAGCTGTTCTCCAGACACACCGGAGATGGGCTGAAGAGGAAAATTCCGTCATGGGCTGCCTGTTTGGCCCTGGGGAGGGAAATAGCCACATTTGTAGGGTCTGATGATTTGTCCTGTTCTGGGAGATACTAAAGCTGGGGTGGTGAGCTGTGAGAAGAGTCTCTGCTCAGCAGGCAGGTGTTCCTGGGTGTGTATTGATGGCGCAAACTCCAGCAATGGGTTGGTGTCACTGTCAAGGAGTTATCACCACAGAGATGCGAGGTCCATGCAGCTTCAGCTCGTCCAGGTGTGAAGGCTTTAATCACAGCCAGGTGAAAGCGTCCTTGTGAGGATGGAGCCCACTGTCATGAAGCCTTACCACTGGCTGCCTCTTCCCAGCCATGGCTGGTGCCTTTAGCATTACAGCAGGAGTGCATGATGGAAATCACCATTGGAGCCCCTGCTCCTCACTTACAGCCCTCAGCTGCTCTTTTCCTTCCCCTCCCATCCTCCCTTGCCTTCACCAGCCTCCCCAAGTCATCATTGTCCTTCCTGGGGCTCTCTGGCCTCTTCCCAGCCCAGCTCAGGGGCTGTGCCCTCTCTCCATCTCCCATCCCACACTCATTTGCCTTTGGTCTTTTGGAGGTAATGTTCTCAGTGGGGCATTTTTCTGCTTGAAGAAGGAACAGTGGAGCTGAGGAAGGGTGCTTGGAGCCATCTGCGATACTCAGCCCTTCACAGAGGTCACTGGAGATAATCAGCAAGAACTTGGGATCTAAATCTGGATTACTGCATATGTGGCTTTGCCATTACAGAGCAGGAGGCACTTAGAATGGCTTTCACCCTTGGGATGATGGCAAACGATCTGTTTGGTAAGCAAAATGTCCAACCCGTCAAGGAAATCCATTGTTAAACCCATCAGTTCTCTCTTCACAAGGCATAAACAAGCACATCAGTCAATGTCACCTCCTTGAGCACAAGCTGATGTGCTTCAGCTCCCAGGTATCCATCTTGGGGCTGCAGCTTCAAAATTCTTCCCTTTACTGTTCTACTCAGAAGATGATCATCAGGGTTGATGTTAGGGAAGTGGTGCTGCAGAGAGCACCTGCAGAGAGGCTTCAGGTCTTAGATACACTTTAACAGAGCTAAATCTGGAGACAGCTATGCCTAAAGAGAGCCAACCAGAAAGACCATCTTAAACAAGAAGATCCCTGGGGTGATGAATCTTCTAGGGAAAGGTCTGACCTTAAAAGCAAGAAGGCAAACTTCTTGGGATTATTTTTAGTGTAGAAACAGCTCCACCATGAACAGTGCTGTCACAGTGCTCTGTTCAGCACTCCAAAAACTGATGGTTGTAGTCATGCTGGAGAGCCATAAACTCCTTTGGGGAATGAAGCTGCTTCACCTCTTTTCTCTTTAAAATCACATAAACAATTCTAAAAATTTCCCTCTTGAAATTCTGTTCCTTAGTATATGCTTTGTGGTCTTTTAACTTTGCAAATGTTTATGGTTGTGTAATGCTGAACTGAAGTTGTTGGTTATTTCTTGGTCACTTCTACTTAAGGATGGAAAACTTAGTTTTTCTTCAAATGTTTGCAATCTTAAGAACTTCTTTCCAAATATTTCTTTGTGAATAAAGAAGACCTGTGCCTTTACATCACAGCTGCCAGATGCCATCTGAGTATGAACAGAGAGATAAACCCGTGTACAGACACATACCTGAGACCTTCCTCAGACTGAATGCTGTAGAAAAACCTTTTCAGCATGAAATACTTGCATTAGTTGGATATTTAATTTGTTATCTCATTATGTTTTTGAAAACTACAGACAAAAAGGTGGCCTGCTCTCCTGGATGGACAGTCCTTCCTTTGATGCCTGGCTCTGGCTGAAGGCTGGTTAAGAAGAACTGGCACTTAAAAGAGCTGCTTTAAAGTTGAAAGGTGTACATAGAAACAGAAGCATTTGGACTCACTTGAAATAACTGTCCACTCATGTTAAAGCCTGGTGGAACTAAGGGGATTTGTCTGAGCAAATGAGTTGAGTACAGGTAGGAAATGAAGCTGCGTCCCTGGAGATGTTCTCAGATTTTCCCTCTTCAGAGACAGAAGCAGATTTGCAAGTCTGGTACATGGCGTGTTTAGAGAGCAAGATTGAGGAGTTGATGACCAAGAGGAGTTAGCAGCTGGTAAGTGGTGGGAGAGGTGACACGTGGGTCTGTGCAGGCTGGCCATGCTGCTGGTCTGGCTCCTACCTAGGCTTGCCTGGCCTGAGGGCACCTGAGGAAGTGCTGCATTGATGATGTTCCCAGCAGTTTCCAAACACACTTGGAGGTGTTTAACCTGGTGGTTCGCAAAGCCTGGGTCATTGACTCTCTCCATACTGACACAGGAGTCAATGTGCCCAATCTCTCGGCACAGCATCCTGCATATCTGTCAGCTGTTGTTGGGATCTGTGCTTGAAAACTGTTTCCTCATGTGTTCCTACATCTTAAAGCAATTTCTCAGTTTCCCCATCCTTCCCATGGCAATCCAAACTTCCCAGTTACCCCATACTGCTCCTCTGGGCTAGTGAACCAGCAGAAGCCAACTCTGCCCCAAGTGCTCCAAGGTCAGTGTGATCATAAATGTGACTTTGGCCATGTGGATCATAACATGCCTCTCCCCTCACCCCAGGTAGCTGCCAGGATCCAAAATCAGGGATTGCCCTCACCCCAGTGCCTGCTGGCCCACACAATGCTAGACTTGGTGCCAGCTATCTGGGCATTGTGCTGGCAAGAGCCTCCATAAATAACGCAGGACACAGCTGTGGGTGGGTGGCCGAGGCTGCCACTGTGCTGTCCCCACTGATGCTCCCCAGAAGGGAGCTCCCACAGGGCTTTGCATTTGGAGCTGCAAGCAGCCTTGTGTCTTTCAGAGAAAAAGGAGAGAGCTGATTAATCCTGGAGGGGCTGGAAAAGCCACAGAGAGGGGACTTCAGGGAAGATTTAGTTAGCAGTGGCCCAGATACATCATCTCCTGCTTAGAGCCATATCCCATTACTGCTCCTCTGTGCAGGACAGCTTACTGTACTTATCATATTAGAAGCCTGATGCTGCTTTGATACATTCTGAGGAGACTGTGATAAAATTTCTGTCACTATTTCCCCTGACTGATTTCAGTCAATCCCTTCCAATGGAACTGGCTGCCTGTCTGGTGCTGAGGTGACATCGAGTCCCTGCCAGGCAGGCAGGATCCCGGTGGGCTGGGCAGAACAGCACCTGAGGAGCTCTCAGGAGTGGGAAAAGAACAGGCTTTCAGGGAATGTCCCCAAACATCCCCAGCATCACTGACCCTCTCCCAGTGAGGCAGTGAGCACTGTCCAGCTCCTGGCTCATGGCACACACAACAGGTGCAGATTCCATTGGACATCTGCAGATGCTCTTTCTCTTTGCTGCTGGTGATGACATCCCCAGGTGTGTCTGAGTCAGCTTTCCTGCTCCAGCCTGGAGATAATCCAGGTGCCAGATGGAATCTTGTTCCTTTCCAACATCAGTGAGCATTTGAACTGGACCAAAAGGCTCTGGCTTTACTCCATACCTGTGAGCCTGAATTATGTGTTTGGGCTAGTTGTCTTGCTCAGACAGTACATGGCCATCCCAGATGCAAATATACATCCTTATATATTTTTGGTCACAGTTTCACTATCAGACCCAGTAATGCCATCCCTGTTAGCACATTTTGGTAGCTCCTCAGTCAAGGGTTAGGGACTGGCACTGGCACTGCAGCATGGGCAGCTGCACCAAAAGTGTGCAACAGCCAAACCCTACTTAACAGCTCAACTCCAGTCCTCCCAAATTCCTGGCAGGAAACACCTGCTTGCAGTTGTGTGTCTTCAAGGGGAAATCCTGCCTTGGGTGAGTCACAGCCATGGTGCATCCTCCATCTGCTGGGAGCTCCTTTGTACCCATATGGGCAAAAGTAGGGTGCTGTGGGCACTTCTGAGCCTAGAGGGGGCCTTTGCATCTGACCACACCACTTTTCCTTTGGTACCCAAGGGTCCCTTTGGGAAAGGGTGCTCTCCCCTCTCTTTGCTGTCCCCTACATGGTAAGAAATTGCTCTGGCCTAAAACCAGCTTTTTTTTTTTAGGCTGGGGAATGGGCAGGGAAGCTCCTTCACATGCGCTGTGTTTCTTTGACTAGGGAATTGGGAGAAGCCAGAGACACCCATCCAAGGGTGCAATCCCACAGCTCTCCCTGCAGCACTAAGTGCTGGCCAAGGGGAGACAATGTCAAGCTGCTATTCCATCAGTTTTCCCTTTTTGGGGAAGCTTGGTGACCGCAGCTGAGGGACATGGTGCCTCCTCCTGGCATGGTGTCCATGTTCCTGCTGAAGAATTGCTTCAGTTTCCCCAGGAACCAGAGCCTCTCCTACACCACCCATCACTTCTTGCCACTGCAGGGCCATGGGGCTGGACGACGACACTGCTGAATTCCTCCTGAGGAAAGTTTAGAGAGGACCTGCAGGCTCTTTCCTGTGGTGTGAGAAACTGGAAAGGGCAGTAATTGCTGTCATTTGGGCTGTCTGAGACCTGCCAAGCCTGTTGACAAATTATTAGGACAGGTTCGGAAGAAAAGTCACTTTGCTGCCTAACACCTGGGAAGGTATTTCATGAGACAAGTAGCCTTGACCTCAAAATATTTCCAAGCTATGGGCAGAGGGAAGAGATTGCTGTTGTCAAGTGTTGCAGTACTGCAAAGCAAATGCTGTTCTGCTGAGCTGATGAGTCCTGGCATCCGCATTGCTGTGGGGCTTCACTTGCCATGAGTGCATATGAAAAACTCACTGGCTTGAAAGTAAAAGGGTGTTAGAACTGCCTATTTGGAAGATGTCTCCGGGCTGATGGGAGGACATCTGTATCATCTTATTTTTTCCATCCTTGGATTTGGAGTAACAAGGATTCATCTGGAGAACTGGATTTTACCGCTAATACTGGCAAAATCAAATCTCCTTGTGTCTCATCCCTGTGTCCCTGCAGTGACCTTGTGCTTTCTGTGCCAAGGGGTGACATCACAAACCTGGCCAGGTGCAGGTAGAAAATAATGATGTGCAGATGTTGATGACACCAGGACAGTAAGTACCAAAGCTCATCACAATGCTTACATGGATATAAGGGAGAAAAAAAGGATAGAGAACTTGGTTAGCATTTTTAATTTAACTCCTGTTAAATCCCTCCTTGAACTGCTCTTGTCACGCTCAATCTGGTGCTGACTCTGCCTTTCTAAAGCTGTGTTCGGATCTGCCTCTGCTCAAGTCTGTTTGTGGTGTCTGTATCCGTACATTGACAGCTGCTTGAGGCCTTCTTCTCCAAGGACTTGCAGGATTGGTGAATGGCTCCAACCAGTCGCATAGAGGTTGGGTACAGCAACATGTGGGGGACGGCATATGATGACTTCTCGGACACAACAGATGCTTCTGTGGTGCGTAGGCAGCTTGGCTGTGGGAATGCAGTATCAGCCCTGGACATTGTTTAGTTTCGGAGAGGATCTGGGACTACCTGGCTGGACGACATTAACTGCAACGGGATGGAGAGGCTTCTCACTGTGTGCTCATTGTGGGCATGGGGAGAGTGAAACTGTGGGCACAATGAGGATGCGGGCATTGTGTGCTCAGGTGAGGATGGGGTTTGCCTCATCTGTGCTCCTTGGGCAGGCAGGGCTTGGTAACGTCTTGGTCTTGCAGAACCAGCCACAGGTCTGTGCCTTGGGCTTGTTCAATCCTCCTCTGTCCTGCCCCAGGCTGGCCCAGGAGCTGCAGCGAGGTCCCTGCTGGCAGACCCAGTGGCATCTACATCATCCAGCTCACAGGAATGCGAACCACCATGGTGTACTCTGAGATGAGTGGGGAAGACGGGGGCTGGACCATCATCCAGAGGAACCATCAGAGCTCAGCAATATCCTGGGACAAGTCTTGGAGCACCTGTAAGTACAGCTTTGGGAACATGCACACCGAGTTTGGCTAGTGTCGTGGGTTGGAGCTGAAGTTGATTGACAGTTTCTCGATCCAATGGCACTTTTCGATTTTGCATATTTAAAACTGCTGGAGGCACAGGAACTCTCTTGCATTCCATCTTGCTGGAGGAGGTGGGGGGGGAAATGGCTCCGGGCCGGCCTTTGGGAGCCAGGTCGAGCCTCCCCTCCCTGCCTTGGCTCCAGGGTACGATCCCTGAAATGCCGTGGGAGACCTCCCTCAGGATTCCCTGGGCAACTGAAGGACACCTGTGGGCTGCGCCACCAAGACCACCGGAGTGGTTTCTGAGACCCGGGAGAGGCTTTCCCTTCCCCCACTCCACGTGGCCCCATACAAACCCGGCAGGAGCCGAGTTCCAGCTTTCTCAGACTGAGGAAAACATCAAATAGCTGGCAGGGTCAGAGGAAAAGGGTTTTTTTCTCCAACATGCAACCCGACGAAAGTAAGCTGTTCAACATGGTATTGAGGTCGGAGGGAGAAGGATGGGGTGGTTTGTGCCATAGGGACTGAAAGATGGCGGTGGGAAGAAGAGGGCGGAGTTGTGCACAGCACAAGACTTAAATCGACTCTCTGCATGACTGTGGTGAAACTGTAATATCATAAACTGCTCTTTTCTCTTTAATCCATTTAAAGGATATAGGGGGATTTGAGAATTCTGTGAGCAGCCTGTGGAAAAAGAAAAGTGACCCACGCCAGGTCACTGGAGCTGTGTGTTTGGTTTGAAACAGTCACCCCAGGACAAGAGACTTTCTTTAGAGATTTTTGTGAAGAGGAGAGTTGTGAATTTCAGGCTGGAATTTGCGTATCCTTCAAACGAGAACACCCCATGTTTGGCCCATGACTGCAGTATGAAAAGACTGTAAGATTTGCATGGGAGAGATTAGTATGTTTTCATTGCAATAGACTGTTTCCGGGTGGGCAGGACTTTTGCAAGTAGCAGTTTGGAAACCACAGTAGAGCAAAGAGAAGACCTCTTTCTTTCCCCTGAGTTTGGAAAGACCTTGTTAAGTACTCTAATACTGAACAAAATTCCATCATTGTTACCCTTGGTGCAAGCTGGGTGCAGGGGGAAGTGCTGGAAAAAGAGGGGAATGTTTATTTCTTATTTTCTTCGTCTTTCTTTCTTTTCTTTTAATTCTAGTAATAATAAACTATCTTTATACTGTTTAAAGTTTTCTGAGTCTGCTTTGTATGTTTCTCCTAATTCATATCTCACAAAAACAAGTAAGTGAACTAAACCACAACACTAATTGGTGTTTCTGCTTGGTTATTGAATCTAACCCGCTACAGCTGGGCACCGAGTACATCCACCAGATCACCAGGCAGAAGGTCTACCAGGTTAGGTTTGCCATCTGGGATGCTTCAAATAACACGAAGTTTGCAGACTACAACCTGTTCAGCCTGGATGATGAGTCCCAGGGCTACCAGCTGAGGCTGGGAGCACACTCGGGGACAGCAGAGGATGCCATGGCCTCCAAGGGCACCACCACCATGCATGACAACGTGAAGTTCTCTGCTAAAGATCGGGATCAGGACACTTCTAGCGGGAACTGTGCCACCAGCTCCGGGGGTGGGTGGTGGTACTCAGCGTGTTACTCTGTGCATCTGAACTTCAAGGGGGGCATGACATGGGGCAACCTGTGCCAGGGGAACTGCAGAGCCTCGGCCATCCTCATCAAACCCACCACCTACTGCTAGGACTACCTCACCACCCACTTGGTGCCAGGCATGGGGCTGGAGCAGAGTCCTGCTGGGCCACTCTTTGCTGGGAGAGAGGAGCAGGGGGCAGTGGGGCACAGCCTGGGCTGCCAAGGGGTTTGTCTTTCATCTCTCTTGCAGAGCTCCTCTGTTTACCTTGCATGGTTCTTCCCTTTGAGCTATTTTTGGTTTAATTGCTTTATAACAAGGCTGACACCTTGCAAACCCTCTACTTCTGCTCCAGTGAATAAAACATGGTTTGGAATCAATGCCTTGATGTGCATCACAGGAAAACGTCCTTATTCTGAGCTGTATTAATAATCCCTTTCTCTTTGAATCATAGAATCACAGAATAATTAAGGTTGGAAAAGCCCTCTATGATGTTTGAGTCCAACAATTTCCCCAGCACTGCGAAGCTGACCATTAGCCCACATCCCTTGGTGCCACATCTACATGTTTTTTGAACACTTCCAGGGCTGGTGATCTTAAGGGTTTCCATCACCCCCTTATCAGCTGGGGCTGGGAGAAGCATAAAGATTTCTTATTTCCTAGTAAATCTGAATTAGCCCCATTTCTGAAGATGTGGCCGTGACACCTATACCTGGAGAGGTATTTCCACCCACATGGACTCCCAGTGCAGTAGTTGTTAAACCCTCCAGTAAAATCCTGTGTCTAAACAACAACAACCACCTGCAAATCCAGCTCCATGTCTCTGGCAGGCTGTAGAGACCAAGATGGAGGTAGCAGCAGGCTAGGGCAGGGCCAGGTTTCTTATGAAAAGATTTGTGGGATTGCTAGAAATAGGGGATTAATTATAATAAAATATGGTAACATTTAAATGAAGGAACTGCAGGTTTTTGATGCTGAACATGCTTCAGGGAAGGATGAGCAGCTCTGAGGGCTTTGCCCAGCACTGACAAATGCCAGGGATGAGGGTCTAACTGGTCCCTGCTGGGGAACACCCCAGCCCCAGGCTGGGCAGGTTGGGCACCCACAGTGGTGTCACCCAGTGCTCCTGCTGTGCCCACTCCCATGTGCCCATCCTGGCACAATGCACAGTCTCATCGCCACCAGGCAGGTTGGGCAAATGCGGGTCCGGCTCACTGAGGAGGAAGTGCTGTTCCCAAGCCCCATGGGCTCTCTGGTCACTGGCCAAAATCCAGGTGTGGGTCACCATGGCCAGCCAGGTCCTGGTGCATGCTGGCCACCAAATGTCACCCACACTGTGGCTGGACAGCCCTGGCCATGATGCAGTGGCCTTTCATCCCCAGAAGCCCTGTAGTCCCTGTTCCCCCCCTGCAGTGAGCCCAGGCTGAGAACTGTGAGGCTGACCCAAGATCCGCACTCACCCTGGCTCAACCCTCTGGGGCCTTGGAGCATCGCCTCCCAGCACCCAGTCCTGGGCTGCTGACAGACGCCAGGCACCTCCCTAGGGATGGATCCCCACAACATGGACCCCCCTCCTGGTGACCTGACGCCCCTCAGAGCGTCACCACCCTTCTTCCCCCAGCCCTTGCAGCAGGATGGGGCTAGAATTCCAGCCTCTCCAGCCATGGCATGGAGCAGAGCAAAGACAGACTCAGGGATGCAGCCAATGGGACCCTGCCTGAACATGGTGCCCCTGAGCATCTTCCACTGGTCCCCCCCGGAACCCTGACTGCTCCTGTGTGTGTTTGCTGTGTCACTATACAGGTAGACACGAGGCAGCACAGCCTGGGTCCAGGGTTTATTGGAGCTGATTCCTCCCTCTGTGGGTAGCAGAGCTGTGGGGTTTGCAGGGCCTGGGAAAGGAGCGGGGCCTAAGCAAAGCAGGGTTCACTGACTGCGGGGGACGGGAACTGGCATCGTGTCCCCCTCCCTAGGATGGGAGCAGGTGCACCCACCCCAAATCGGTACCTGTGCCCCAGTGCCGGCCAGCACCGCGGCAGTGGGTGAAGCTGCCCGTGTGCCCGGTGCTTTGGGTGATACGTCCTGAGCCCCGGTGCCGCTGTCTTTCGGCTGGTGATGGAGCAGGAGTTGTGGGCAGAGCAGAAAGTGCACTGGGTCTGGCAAGGGAACGGGGAACCGAGCTGCATGTTGAGGAACACATCTGGTGCAGGTGGTTCGGTTTTCGATCTGCAGATTGAGCTCAGGGTGGGAGCCGAAGACAAGACGCCGTGAACTGCCAACCTTTTGGTTAACAAGGGGCACGAAGACGGGAGGCGCCAGCCAGGTGAATGGGCGCTGAGAGGGACCGCCGGAGCCGGGCATTTCTGACTTTTTGGGTAACAAAAGGGACTAAGACTGGTGTCATCAGTATGGACACTGGGAGACAGAGCAGGAGCGGAAGCCTCAGGAGGAAGAGCGAAACTTGAGCGTGAGTAGACTGTGAGGGTAGAAAAGCCCGGGGATCCCTTTGTTGAGGGTCCTCCTGGGAGGCACCAGCTCGAGCTGTATCTGTGTTACTGCGCCGTCAATAAATGGCTTTGTGGAACCGAGACGGCTGAGACTCTCCAACCCTGGAGTTGAACCGGTGAGGAAACCTGGTCTGACTGCGAGTGAGTGTGTGTGGAGTCAAAGCGTGGACACGCTGGCTCTCTGAAGCTGCCCACTGTCGAGCGGCTTTTGTCCCAGCAATGAAAGTCTCTGGCCTTGGGAGTGTGACTGACAGCGTCGCGAATGGTCAGAGTGGGAAGTTTCCTTAACACTGGGGATGATGGCGCACAGTCCCCCCTCTTCCCCCGCACTCCCGGGCGCTCTGAACGCGTGTCTGTGGGTTTGACCAGGATGAAGGAGGATGCGCAGTCACCGTTATCGCAGAATTCCAGCCAAACAATGTAGTTTTTGTCATTGATAGGAAAGATGTGTGCTATTGTCTTTACAAACAATTCCGTGGGTGAGGGTATGGGTGTTAACGTCTTTGAAATGGGTCTTAATGTCTCTGCCAACTTCAGGACACAGGTTTGTTACAGACAGCTTGACTCCTGAAACAGACAAACGGGTCGGCACAAGCCTGAGTTTCTGAACTTTTGTGAGGTTCAAGTGGGGGAACATGTGATCGGCAGCTCGGGAAGGCTGTATCTTCCTAGTACCGCAGCCAATGGGGAAAGGAAGAAGGCAATGATGCCTTAAAGAACCTAGAAATGAAAACACGCTTTCAAGATAGTATTAGTATAGGAGGTAATATAAAGGCTGATCTTTACTGGGAGCCTCCAAGGGGCAGATACAGAAAATGCCTGAATGCCCAAATGCCCACCCCCTGCCACGGGCNCTATCAGGGTGGGGAAAAGTACTGGGGCTAGCTAGGAGCTATATAACTATACAACAATAGAGCTAGAATACATGTGTAAAGAATATAGAGAATATAGAAAAGCAAAAATCATTCTGGCAACAGCAACATGCAGCTGGGAATTTAGGATCAAGGGAGGCTGCGTCCTCCAAAGCCTCCAGAGAGAAAACCCCGTGGGCATGTGCCCCAGTGGACTCTCTCCCTTTATTCGAATAAAGTTGCAGGACTCCTCTGTCTCCTTTATGGACATTGGCTTTTCATAGCGTGATTTTCCATACAGCATTGAGCAGGACATTCTTGCACCTGTTGTAGCACCACTCCCTGTAGCTGCACCCCAACCTGGCTGTTCCCCAGTGCCCACACTCACCACCTTAGGAACCGGTCTCACATACTGGGCCCATGCACCCACCACGGTGGGCAAGAGGACAAGGTCTCAGTGGAGCCAGGGTGCCGCAGCCTGGAGCCCTGGGGAGGGAAGTGCCCATCAAGATCCCTGGGCAGTCCTCGGGACTGCTTGAGCAGGAAAGGCAGAGCCAGGGTGCAGCCAGAAGCAGGGGGCTCCCAGGGTAGTGGGAACTGCAGCTTTGGGACAGCTTATGCAGGGCTGAAGCAAGGTGAGAAAAGGCTTTGTCAACTGCTGATCAGCCTTTTCCCTGCACCACACAGCAGCCTGTGCTTACATTTTCTCGTGTGTCTCCTAAAAGTGGTTTGGGGATGTTTTTTCTATATGTCTAGAGGCAAAAGGATGTTTTCATGGGAAAGAAGTAAATCTGTGTAAGGACATCCAGAGCAAATAGTTCAAAGTCCTGCACTTGAGCTTGTTGTGTAAAACCTGGTGCTTCAGGTGCAGAGGACGCAGCTCACAGGGATGCAGGAAACAGCCCACCAGCAGCATCAAACCAGAAAGAAATGGCAGGGTGGAAAGGAGTGGGATGGATGCTGGACACACTCATCTGTTCCCACTCCCTTTGTGTGGGGTCCCCACTGCTGTCCCCCAGCTTGGATTTCTGCTGGTATCCCCTGGAGCTGCAAGTCCTGCAGGAAAGGAGCCATGAGAAAGAGAAGGAGGCCTCATCCATCACTGCTGTGCTGCTGGCCAGTCCTGCTGCTCCCAGGTCCATGCTGGGCCCTGTCCCTTCACTCCCAAGTCTGTCCCTACACACACCTCCTCTGTGTGAGCACGTTATCTCACAGCATTAATCATTGTGTGCCCATCTGGTGGCTTGTCTTTGCTCAAGATTACACAAAGAGGCCTCAAGATTTTATCTTGAGGAAAAATAAAGTAATCCAAATCTCCCAGCTGTGGGGCATTTATCATCTGCAATTCATTTGACCTGCCCAGGAGTTAAAATCTTCCTGGAGATGTACCAACTGCTGCAGGTTAATAAAATAGCTGAAGAAGGGGGGAAAGGCAAACAGAGGGGCTGGAGCATGAACTGGAAGGAAGACTAGTGTCATCAGGAGATCAAAGAGAATAACACCTATGGGAAGTGGTTTGTCAAAAGTCCCCAGCTCCCAGCATGACACAACACCTCTGTGACTGCTGGGTCTGTCTCAGCCCCCTCCCTGCAGAGCTGCCCAGACATCAGCCCCAGAGCTGGGCTGCAGACACAGATGCCTTGTGCTCTCCATCAGCAAAGGCTGGGGCTGAGGTCAACAACCTTTCCCAGGGGCCATCCCTAATCCCTGGATGCTTCGTGGCAGCTCTGAGCTCTCTTCCGGGATGTGTTATATAGTAGCCCTTCCACAACACTCCCCCCTTATCCCATATGTCCTGAGGGAGAAAAACAGTGTTGGGAGGGCTCTGCTGACCTGCTCTCCCCCATTGTGTGTGGGTGGGCATCACCCCAGCCCAGGTGCTCTCTGAGAGAACATCTCCATTCTCTCATGGCCACTGCATCAGGCAGCAGCTATTGGGTCACATCTGTGCAAGGTGTTTTGGTAAACCCTCAGCAGTGGGCCAGCGTCTCCTCCTTCTTCCCTTCTGCTTTCAGTCTCCATTTTCATCCAGTGCTTGGGCGACACCAGCAGGTCCTCCCCCCTGACCTGCCATCTGACCTCCAGCTCCCGCTGTGGTCCTGGTGGAACAGTTTGTACCCCTGTGTGTCACCAGCACTGGGTGTACATCTGGCTCCAGTACACTCTCTGTGCTGGGAGATGATGGTTCCCCGGGCAGCAGGTCCCACAGTGAGAGCAGGGGAGGAACAAGGGACAGATGCAGGTCCCCATCTGGGGGAGGCTCGGTCTCTTCTTCTCCCTCCTTCCATAATTCAGCTCCTCTTGCGACCTCCAGATATCCTGGCTGGGCTCACACTTCCAAGGCTATCCATGTGCTGTCAACTGCTTCTTCAAGGTCCAGCAGTGCTGGGGCAGTCACCATGGGGTGCCAGCTGCAGGGACCTCCCTTACAGCTGTAGGATGAGGATGTCACTGTCACACAGCAGTTAGGGCCACCCCAGTGCCCACAAGTTTGGATGTCAGGCACAGCTTGGCACCTCTGCTTTGGGGCTGCACTTGGTGCCCACGTGGGTGCAGAGAGCCAGCTCTGCTCTTGTGTGGCATGGGGCAGGGGCTGCTGGAAGGGCTGAGGAGACCCTTCTCATCTGTTTTGAAATTGGGGTGCCAGAAATGTGTCTAAGACAAATGCTACGGTCCCAGGTTATATATGGCACTGGAAGAAGGGGTCAGGGCTGGGGATGAGGCCCTTTTGCAGTGTGTGTGGAATTCCATGTGAAATGTCAGAGAACAGTTTTCCCTCGAGTGATGCACCAGCAGAGGTGGACAGATCTGGAGGGTGTCTAACAGATTTCTAGCATGGCCAGGTGACAGAATGTCCTTACAGGGCTTGGCTTCAAACCCCATAAGTATTAACAACCACAAGAAACACCCTTATGAGTAGCTTTTGTTGGTCTTGTGGAATTCTGTGAACACCAGCAGCTGAGAACTCTTATCATGGAAGCACAACAGCTGGGACGTGAGAAAAGGTGTCTGTGGAAGGAGGCAAACAAACCATAAATTTCCAGGAATGGGTGAGTTCTGCTGTTTGGATAGACTACCTCACCTCACTGACAAACAGAGCTGGGCTGCAGACACAGATACCTTGTGCCCTCCATCAGCAAAGGCTGGGGCAAACATCAACAACCTTTCCCAGGGGTCATCCCTGACCCTTGGATGCTTTGTGGCAGCTCTGAGCAAAAACGTGGTGGTCATGCAATGCCCCTTTCCCTACACTCCCCATCCTTATCCCATATGTCCTGAGGGGGAGAAAGGGCTCAGGAGGGCTCTGCTTACCTGCTCACCTGCTCTCCCCCATTGTGTGTGTGTGGGTATCACCCCAGCCTGGGTGCTTTCTGAGAGACAGAAAAGCCAGTGCATCAGGCAGCAGCTGCAGTTGTTGGGCCACATCTGTGCAGGGTGTTTTGGGAAATCCTCAGCATCAGGCTTGAGTTTCTTCTTTCTTCCCCTCTGCTTTTGGTCCCCATTTTCATCCAGTGCTTGAGCAGCACCAGCAGGTCCTCCCCCTGACCTGCTGGCTGACCCCAGGGGCTCCTCCCACAGTCCTGATAGGACTGTTATCAGGAGCTTTTCTTGGTTTTGTGGAATCCTGTGTGAACGCCAGCAGTTGTTTACTGGGAACCTTACCACAGAAACACAACAGATGGTGCATGAGAGGTACCTGCAGAGGACAAACAGACCACAAATTTCCAGGAATGGATGAGTACTGCTATTTGATCAGCTGCTTCACCTCACCGATTAACCCTATATAATATCAGGGTTGGCCATGCTGCCACCAGACCAGACCTACTTTGCTCCCTACTCCACAGGATCCCAACAGAGACATCATGGGTGAGGACGGGACGGGATGGGATGGGATGGGATGGGATGGGATGGGATGGGATGGGATGGGATGGGGTGAATTCTGTGTGCAGCTGGGCATCCCTGCATTTCTTTCCAAGGTCTTAGGTCCCTATGCTTTGTTTATCCCTCCTGTAGTAGCTCCTGAGTATCTTTAGGTACCAGTGATGCCCAAAACCCAACATATCAGTTCTCCAGAGGATTCACATTCCCAGATTCACTGTGTATCTTCTTTCTCCAGCTGCTTGTCACTACAGTCCTCTGTTCTTCACCTCCGTGCTGGCCCTGCTATCCCCGCTTCTTGCTCTACACATCGAAAACCTGGAAAGATTGAAAGCAAATTTAGATGAAATCATGAATATCCATTCCGATGGGCCTCTTCCTGGTATGTGTTTTCTGTCTTGCATCCCTAAACTTTGTTCATCCAAACATCAGGAGCCCTCTCCTCTGCACAGAAAGGGAGGTGTGGAAAATACTCTTGTGGGAATAAAATCAAATCTTCCTCTAATTTAATATCTTAACCAAACATGACTAGATCTGGTAATTCAACCTTCTTTGTTATTGACAAGACTGTATGTGGCAGCTTTTTCTAGATACACCGTATCTTGTCACTGTTGTCCCAGGGGGACGGACAAATGACATAGACTTGATCCAGAAGAAATGCAATTATTTAATTATTTTACAGACTGGTTTATGTCTCTTAGCTCGCTTGAGTGGCGTGGGGCCATTGGTCCCTGACCATCCACCTCTCGGACATGATTGGTGAAACCCTACAACACCCATTTGAAAACATTCTTCATCAGTATCATAACAATGCTGCCTAACAATCTTGCACCTGTAGATAGTTTACAAAAACTCTCTAACTGTTTATGAACCGTATCTGTGTGAAAGCAAGGACTTTCACACAGACACCAGCAGAATGCTGGAAAATATCTCTGCAAGCAGCTATCAGCATCCACAATATCTCTTCCTCTATATATTCTCTTCCCACACATATTTGTATAGTCCATTCACAGACCTGAAACTTCAGAGAAACTTTGTATAAGTGACTAACCAAAATGCTTTCTGAAGCTTGCACATGGCTAAATGGTCCCAAAACCTCATCACACCACTGATGGAGGTCAAAATTCCAGAGGCTCTCAGGGAAACATTTTTACTGAAATGGGTGCTGGGATTCCTCTTAAACAAAGCATAGTTCTCTCATAGCTGTGAGCTCCTTCACACTCTGAAGGTTTCTGGAGCTCTTTATGGATTGAATGAACACATGAATCCTTCATCATTGAAAAGCAGGTTCACAGCAACAGCTCTCAGCAGTCTGATCTCGGTCTGAGAGCACCCACAGTCTATTACCCTCCCAATCCTTCTCTCTCTGCACATCCTTGTACTCATCACTACTACCCTGAGCAACTTGTTCTAGTGGAAGATGTCCCTGATTATAGCAGGGGGGTAGGGCTAGGTGGTCTTTTAAAGGTCCCTTCCAACCTTAACCATTCATGATTCTGTGGTTCTACTCAGATATTCTGTCTGCTCCTTGCTGAGAGGAGCAAATAGGCAGCTGCTTAATGGCTGCAGCATTCCCCTTCCCAGTCTCTGATCCCTTTGAAGATTTTCCATCCAAAAGCTACCACACAGGAAGAAAAATGAGCCAAGTGGCATCATTGAAATGCTCTACAAAAAACCTCAGTGCTGGAAATAATAGCCTGTGTGGGCTGGACTTACCTCTGTGCTGTGGCACAGGGCTGCTCTTCTCATTCCTTGTTTTCCTGATGCAGATGAAGCTGGAGGGATCATCCAGCGGAACCGGGCAGCTGACCCTCAGCAGGCACAGAGCCGCAGTAAGCACCCACATCCCCCAGGGAACAGGGAGGGGTGTAGGGAATGAGGACACAGTGGTGGCGGGTTGGCAAACAGCCTGGGGAGCAGTCAGCCCAATGCCTCAGCAGAACTCCATGTGCTCCTCCAAACATGAAGGCAACTGAATGAGGGTGGGGTCAGGTCAGACGTGGGGAAGAAATGTCAGAGGTGGTAAGGACCTGACACAGGGTGCCCAGAGAAGCTGTGACTGCCCCATCCCTGGAAGTGTCCAAGTCCAGGTTGGACGGGGCTTAGAGCAAGCTGGGATAGTGGAAGGTGTCCCTGGCCATGGCAGGGGGGTGGAACAAGATGGGCTTTAAGGTCACTTCCAAGCCAACCCATTCTGGGATTCTGTGTTCTCAGAGGATTCTGCTGCCATTACTTACATGCCACAAGTCCACAGAGGATATCCCTTCCGAGCAAAGCTGGGCTTTCACAGCCATCCACAGGGTCCAGTGCTAAGGGAATGAGATTTCCTCCTTCCCAACCCCAGGGATGCAGTAGATGCCACGGTTGCAGGGACAGCAGACTGAGGTGTTGTGCCTGTTGGTCCTCCAATGTTCTCTCATGCCCCAGTTTGGCCCAAGGACTGCAGCGAGCTCCCTGCTAGCAGCCCCAGTGGCATCTACATCATCCAGCCCACAGGAATGCAAACCATCGTGGTCTACTGTGAGATGAACAGAGAGAATGGAGGCTGGACTGTCATCCAGAGGAACCACAGAGATACACCAGTCAGCTGGGACGAGTCCTGGAGCACCTACAAGCACGGCTTTGGGAATGTGCACACCGAGTTCTGGCTGGGCACCGAGTACATCCACCAGATCACCAGGCAGAAGGTCTACCAGGTCAGGTTTGCCATCTGGGATGCTTCAAATAACATGAAGTTTGCAGACTACAACCTGTTCAGCCTGGATGATGAGTCCCAGGGCTACCAGCTGAGGCTGGGAGCACACTCGGGGACAGCAGAGGATGCCATGGCCTCCAAGGGCACCACCACCATGCATGACAACGTGAAGTTCTCTGCTAAAGATCGGGATCAGGACACTTCTAGCGGGAACTGTGCCACCAGCTCCGGGGGTGGGTGGTGGTACTCAGCGTGTTACTCTGTGCGTCTGAACTTCAAGGGGGGCATGACATGGGGCAACCTGTGCCAGGGGAACTGCAGAGCCTCGGCCATCCTCATCAAACCCACCACCTACTGCTAGTTGCATTTTTATTTCCTTCCAACCTGAGGGTAATTCTCACTCGCCAAAGAATTGAAATAAAGCAAAACCAATCTGGGTGTGCCACAGGGTCTTTGCAGAGGTTGGTCATATGTAGCTACTGAAGAAAATAAGGCATTTTCCACTTTTTCTTCCCCCTATAGATTTCCCCTGTGCCTGTCTCCTCTAGTTCAGAGTCAGATCATTGTAATTACGTTAATAATAGAAACAGTCTTTTGGAAACCTAGACGTTTCCAGATCTTCATCGTATGCTTCATATAACATGTGAAATGGTAATCTCAGTAGACTTCTGTGGCTTTGTCAGTTAATTTACATCCGTAATTTCAGGAAAACTACCTATGTTTTGCTCAAGATCTTGCTCAAGATACTAAAGTGCACAGTCAACCTCCCACTCTGAACCTCCTGCATGTAAGGCTTAATAGATGTTAAATAGTCAAATAAATTGGTATTCAGAGAACTGTCTGAATTGTCAAAGTCTATTTCAGACCTTTGAAGTGCTCAAAGAGGTAAACGCATTGAGGGTTTCTACCACTGCAGCACAGCTTTTCCCTGAGCCAGGGCCATGATGACTTCCCAGAGTCAGTGCTGGTAGAACCGTTGGACTTGATGATCTTAGAGAGCTTTTCCAACCCTCATGATTCTATGATACATCCTGATCTTTGAGGGCAGAACGCTTCAGCAGATGCCACCCATTCCAGCTTCCAACCTTCATGGTATTTATGTACTAAAATTGCCTCCAGTGGCATGTGAGTCCTGGAGTGCCTTTGGCTCAGGGAGATGAGAGCTGTTTCCTCATCAATACAGAGGCACGAGCTAGCAAATAAAAGTCATCAAAAACAAATCTTCTATTTACTTTCTCGTACTTGTGTGCAATTTTTTACACCATGGTTTTACCGCATGTCTACCTTGAAACATGGGATTTCTCTCCCTGCCTCCTACTACCTCCTGGCCCTCTGCAGTGTCATGAAGTGTGTGACAGGCAGGAGTAGGAATCTGTCAGCTCAGAACAGAGACTAAACTCAGTGTAGGAGACAATAACCTAAATAAAATGTTCTTTTCTGTCAAACTTGGGAATTTCTTGTTGCATTTAGAAATTGTTTGGGTGTTTTTCTTGGCTACCCCTCTTGCTTTGGGATACACATGGAGATGTATGATTAAAGGGACCCTCTGCTAATGCCTCCCCCCCAGGCTGGGCAACTACCATGCATCCAGGTAGCGTGAGAGGCAGCTCAGGGGCAGCAGCACCCACCTGTGCTGGGCTCCCAGCACTGCGTTACGTTCCATAACAGGAAAGACAATTCCATTGGATATTCCATCCTCATGGTGAGTCTCCTTAGCAAAATGCAGAAAAGTCTCTTTTGCACTGTCACCTCATTATCTTTAAACAGTGTGACTTTTGTCAAGTGGAAGAGATTGTCCCCATCTGCCCTTGTGCGACCCCACCTACAGAGCTGCCTCCAGCTCTGGGGTCCTGAGCACAGGGAAGATGTGGCGCTATTGAAGCAAGTCCAGAGGCGGCCACTGAGATGCTCCAAGGGCTGGAGCCCCTCTGTGCTGGAGCCAGGCTGGGAGAGCTGGGGGTGTCCAGCCTGGAGAAGAGAAGGCTCTGGGGAGACCTTATAGCCCCTTCCAATGCCTAAAGGGGCTCCAGGAGAGCTGGAGAGGGACTTTGGACAAGGGCCTGGAGTAACAGGACAAGAGGGAATGGCTTCCCACTGCCAGAGGGCCGGGTTAGATGGGATATTGGGAAGGAATTCTTCCCTGTGAGGGTGGGAAGGCCCTGGCACCGGTTGCCCAGAGAAGCTGTGGCTGCCCCTGGATCCCTGGCAGTGTTCCAGGCCAGGTTGGACGGGGCTTGGAGCAAACTGGGATAGTGGTAGGTGTCCCTGGCCATGGCAGTAGGGTTGGAATGAAATATCGTTAAGGTCCCTTCCAACCCAAACCAATTTGTGATTTTTGAAGTGATACCTCACTTTTCCTGCAAGCTCCAAGGCTGCTGTGTGTCCTCAGGCCTCTCTTGCTTTCTCCAGGGAGGCTCAGCTTGTCCCACAGTAACAGAGATGGGGTGTGGTGAACCAGACCTCCCCAGCAGGCTCTACTTTCTTGGCAAACCACTTGGCACACATCACCATCGTGAAACCCACTTAAAATGTACATCAATGTGGAAAGAAGGGATTTGAGAAGTGTAATCTCACATTTCTACGGGTCCCCATAGGGTGCTCTTGCCCAGGGGTTTGCCAGGCAGCTTTCTGTGGGAATGAAGTTTGGCAGACAAGGAGAGCCCCTAGCTGCAGGCTGCAATTTTCTTCTCCATGTTCCTTGCTCTGTCCTGCTGCTGCATTGAGTGCTGAGATCCTGCCAGCACCAGCTGCTCAAACAGGGAATGTGAGCCAGGCCATCCAAGGAAAAAAGCACCAAGAATCTCATTGCATAGCTATAGAATCATGGACTCCAAGAATGGTTTGGGATTTTAAAGCTCGTCTGGTTCCACCCCTCTGCCATGGGCAGGGACACCTTCCACTAGACCAGGTTGCTCCAAGCCCCATTCAACCTGCCCTTGAACATTTCCAGAGATGGGGCAGGCACAGCTTGTCTGGGCAAGCAGAAAAATATACAGAAGAAAATTTCTTTCCAGGCAGAGAGAATACAACATGTTTCCCTGAACTAGGATTTTTCAACCTTTCCCAAAGGATTTAACATATACTTCAGTATTGTTTCCTAGGGAACATGGTAAGCTTGCACAAGGTATGATTTGCTTTTTTTTTTTCAGATCTTTTATTCATCTGCAGTGAAAGATGGAAAGTACAAAGACTTTCTCTGCCCATTCTTGCATGGGCCTGAGGAACAGATGCCCAGGTGGCTCTGACAAGCTGGGGATGCCTCTCACCTTGAGGGTCTGGAAGATCTCACTCTGTGCCCAACAACACCCGCCTGAGCAACAGGAGGCTGAGGGTGAAATTGTACCTGTGTCCTGAGCTCCCACCAGTCAGCTTTGCTTTTGACACACCATTTTAATAGTTCCAGTCCTCCATCAGTTTATCCAATTCCTTATTAAGACCAATTAGACTTTTGGTTTCACAACATCCTGAGATGAACATGCCAGCCCTTCCTTTGCCTGGTGCCCCCAGAAACACAGAATCACAGAACAGTCAGGGTTGAAAGGAACCTCTGGAGATCATCCACTCCGACCTCCGGCTCTGAAAAGTGCTGAATAACCACCTCTAACCATTCCCTGTTCCTACTGCATCCATGTCTACACCGCCAGTACCTGTCACCTCATTCATCTCTTTCCTAACACGGTCCTGATCCCTTTTCTTGCAGGGATGCCATTCCCACTTCTGACCACCAATTTTCTTCATCTCTGTGACCTTTTCCAGTTTTTCTCCATCTTTTCTGAGCCAGGCACCAAAGCCACACACACTTGTGAGCTTGCTTTATACTGGAGCAAGCAATGTTTTCCTTGCAATATCTGGAGCCTTTTTTACTTTTTAATTACTCTGAAGCTTCAGCTGATGTTTTCAGGGAACTCCTTACAGTTACCTTTAGGTCTTGACTGGCATTAATCTAATTTAGAGTCCCCCAGTGTACAGTGAGAGATGTGCTTCTCTTTACCCTTATCAACATTGATTCTCATTTCCAATGTTATCACCCACTCACTCTGTAGCCTGAAATACTTCTGCAGTGCTCTCTAGCCAGCTTTAGCTGTGACAGTTTGAAACTATTTTTTTCCAGCAGAAACACTGTCGCTATCCTATTTGTACCCTTTTCTCCATATCCCAAATATGCTGAAAATTTCAGCCCCAGTGGAGATACTTGTAGCATCCAACATGAAATCTCTGCATTTTTACCAATTTGCCTTATCTTTGCAAGATGTTGATCTGTTACAACTCAGTCTCTCTGAAAAACTCTATGATAGACCTTCTTCAAAGTGTTTTTGGATGGCATTATTTTGACCAGATTACTGCTGTCCGCATGCACCACCACGTCTTGCAACAGCTGGAACAGATTTCTGAGCCACAACATTCCGCTAAAAACTATATTGACTCCTCCTCGACTTATTGTATTTATAGAATCATAGATTCATGGAATATCCTGAGTTGGAAAGGACCCACAAGGATCATCAAAGTCCAACTCATGGCCCTGCACAGGACACCCCCAAAATCCCACCCCGTCCCCAAGAGCATTGTCCAAATGCTCCTTGAGCTCTGGTGGCCTTGGGTCCATGACCACTTGCCTTGCCACTTCCCTTTATTAATTAGTTCCTACAAATTCCATGTTTATTACTATTTTTTCACTACATACAGAAATGAGACTTCTGGAGATCTTTAGACAAATACTGCATCCAGGACTGGAGTCCTCAGCACAAGAAACCTGAACCTGTTGGAGCAAGACAAAAGAGGCCATGGAAATACTCTGAGGGCTGGAGCCCCTCTGTCCTGGATTAGGTTGGGACAGTTGGGGGTGTTCACCTAGAGAAGAGAAGGCTCTGAGGAGACCTTAGAGCCCCTTATAGTGCCTAAAGAGGCTCCAGGAGAGCTGGAGAGAGGGACTGGGGACAAGGGGCTGGAGTGACAAGACAAGGGGGAATGCCTTCCCACTGCCAGAGGGCAGAGTTAGATGGGATATTGGGAGGAAATTCTCTGTGAGGGTGGTGAGACCCTGGCACAGGTTGCCCAGAGAATCCCAGGAAGTGTTCCAGCTCAGGTTGGACGGGGCTTGGAGCAACCTGGTCTAATGGAAGGTGTCCCCATAGCAGGGAATTGGAAACAGATGAGGCGCTGTTTCCTGCTCCTTTCAGTCTCCTTTTAACAAGCTCTCCTTGTTTCTACCCGTACAGTCTCCCTGGTCTGCCTGACCAAGATGTATTCAAGCCACCAACTTTGCTGCTTGTTTGCTAATAAAGCTTTCACGATATATTTCTCCTCTCTATGTTGTTCCTGGCAACAGTGCTACACCTTCCATTCCTAGTGCTTTTTCTTATTTAGCACTTTTAATTTTTAGGACTTCCCAGGATCCCCATCCTGTGGGAACAGGCTGGAAGCTGTGTGCTCCTCTGCATCTGTTGAACCCTGCAGGTCTGAGCCCAGCCATCCCCACCCAGCACTGCTGTGACTGCACACACCAGTGCCCTGGTGCTGTCTGGACCACATGGAGATCTCCATGTTTGTGCATGTCCTATCCAATCTCAGTTTCTTCAACTTCTAGTAAATCCAACCCTTCTGTCCCAGCCATTCCCCTCCCAGGCACAGGCTATTTCTCCCCACCTCTGAGTGTGATGTCAGGATAATTTTGCAGCACTACTCTGGGAACTGTGGTCTCTAAACCTGCATGTGACAGTGCACCCTTGGGACATCTTTGGGACAACTTTGGGGCACCAGTCTTGCAGTGCATTCCGGACCACATCTCCCTTGCCTCACTCTCTCCAAGACTGTGTTGCATTCCTACCGCTGTACTTGGCATCACACATTTTAGAATCCACAACAGCTTTTTACAAAGTTCCTCAGCTCTGCAGCCTGTCTGCCCCTGTGTAGGACTCCTGCTCTGCTCCCTGGTTGACTAAGGATCTGTTACCCCCTTTCCTGGGCTGGATGCCTTTTGCCCATGGGATTTCCCTTCTCTGCAGCACAAGAGCTGCTTGGCCAAGAATGAGGGAGTTGTGATGTTTGTAAAAGCCTCACTGATGTATTTCCCTGTTTCCCTCAAACAGATGTTGTCCCAGAAGACTGAAGTCTGCCTGCGGCTGGTAAACAGATGGCAAATGGTTTTTGTCAAAATCGTGGGAAGTCTCTTTTGCACAGCATGACTGAAATGTGCCCAGAAAGCCTCTGTATCTCTGACAGGTTTGTTTCTTTGTGCCTTGCCTAATTCTTAGTTTCCCAGGACACTCACACGCCCATTACTGCTTTAAAATGTATGCAGACAGTACTTTTAAAATTACTTCTCTCTTCAACATCTTGACAGGCAGCTTGGGACAGGCTGAGGTGGTTGTAATGAATCACAGACGGGGAAAAAAAGCTACAGACCCACAGAAATCTGGCTGGAAAATGAAGAAATGGTGCTTAAGTGAAGAAATGGTCACAAAGGTAGGTTTGCAACAACCAGTGTAGAAGCTGTACAAACCAGCTTTTTGTGCATATTCTTCTTCCAGCTCTGGAAAATACCCTGGATAGCTGCTGACCCTTCTTGGACCCACCTGGGTGATATGGAAAGTATTCAGCTCCATCTACGAACTGGATTAGGGTTCCAATGCCTGCAGCCATCTATGTCGGGTTTATCCCACCCATTTATACTGTATCTGTGTTGGAGGTACCTAAGATCTGTGCCTGGGTGCTCTCCAGGCGTATGTGCTTCATCCACGATGTGGGGCTGAGGAAGAAGTTGCCTGAAACTAGAGAGAAAAAAAGTGGTTTAAGTCTGAAATTAAATCCGCTGTGTCCCTCTGTGGCTCAGGTCAGTGAGCAGATGCTTGTGACACAGGTCTGGCTGGGATGGCACATTCCAAATCCTGTATTTATCCAAGATCCACTGTCATGGAACAGGGGTTTGGTGCATCAAGCCCTGCCTGCCTGCATCTCTCAGGACACCTCAGAGGTGAAGGCAATCCAGGGTGGATTTAGACTGGATATTAGGAAAAAATTCTTTCCTGTGAGGGTGGTGAGGTTCCAGCACAGGTTGCCCAGAAAAGCTGTGGCTGCCCCATTCCTGGAAGTATTCCAGGCCAGGTTGGACACAGCCTTGAGCAACTTTTTCTAGTGGAAGGTGTCCCTGGTCTAGTGGAAGGTCCAACTTGGTCTAATGGAAGGGGAATGGAATGAGGTGAGTTTTAAGGTCCCTTCCAACCCAAACCATTCTAAAATTTGATGATTCTATGATTTTAAGGACTACATGACAACAAGGTGTGTAAATCCTACCATACCCAAGCTCATAGCTGCTCTCTCTCACATTTGTTTTTTGTGTCCCCTGTCCTGCTGGGTCACACCTTGGAGCAGGTTTTCCTGGGGCTGTTTCTCAGCTCGGCACTTGGCACAGTGCCTTGGCCTGCTTTGTGCTGAGTTGAGTGCCCGTTGCTATAATTTTACCTGTTTGTGTCCCTTAATCTGTATTTGTTCCCTTGAAAGTGCAGGGAGATCCATTAAAGCAGAGGCACTGGGTAAATACCACCCGCTCCTCACTCCACCAGCACCCAGGATCAGCCATTAACTCCGGGTAAACAGAGCCGACTGCCAGCCAACCCTTGGCCACAGCAAGGGGGGACAGGGGACCCGCAGTGCTCCTCCCTAGGTGTGTGGGGGACATAAAAGCTGGAGTTGTCAGGACACTGCTGGAGCAGGACTGTGGCATGGAGCTGAAGCTCTGGTGGCTGGTGCCCGGTGCCTGGTGGCCATTGGACGTGTCCTGCTGATGGTGTGCCATGGGCGGGACCAGCCACCAGCACTATAAATAGGGCTGGCAGCAAATCCACCCTGGGAAACCAACCGCTGAACCCTGGAGCGTGGAACAGACGGCGTGGGCTGGGTGGAGGAGGTGCCCAGGAGGAAGTGTGGTGCTTGTGTCCTGTACTGGGAAGCCCAACAGCATGTGCTTGATGCCAACGCAGTGCCTGTAGGGCTTTGGCTCAGCTGGGACGTGGATCACAGTGCTGGGTCAGACCCATAAGGGCTCCCCAGTAGGCACCAGGAATGGCAGGAGCTCAGTTGGGACTACCAGGACCTTTCCTGGAGCCTCCAGCTGGGCCTTGCCCTGTCTCCGACTCTGATTCCGACTCAGAGGACGCAGCTGTGGGTGGCACAGGACCCAGCGCTGGGGCACAGAACTCTTCCCAGGTCATCCACAGCGGCCACTTCATGGTGTCATCCCCGCACAGCGACTCACTGCCCCGGCGACGACACCACCGTGCTGAGCCTGAGCCGGCTGATCCCCGGAGTATTGACCCGACCCTCACCCGGCTCTTTGAGTGCATGAGCCTGGAGTGCAGGTGAGTCCCAGAGCCCTTGCATGTGTCTTATGGATCCCCAGCTAGCTGAAGGCAGGAGGCTAGCTGAGCCCTGTTGCCCAGCCAGGAATTCGTTTGCATCTGACATCCTCCTCCTCTTCTCCATGGGCTTCTGATGTGCCATACGCTCAGAAATTGCCATCCTGGAAAGTTTCAGGGAGGAAGAGCTGATATTGTGTTATTGGCTGTGGAGCCAGGTGAGAAGTTTCTCCTCTGTTTACATGTAGCTTGACTCTCCTCCATTTGCCCATGAGATCTGGTGTCACTGTGCCCAGCTGTATTTCCCCCATGACCAGACCTAGCACACTCCGTAGAGCAGCAGTGACCCTGTGGACAGCTAACACTCAGTTCTTTGGCAATCCAGCCCAGAGCAGGAGTCCTGCCTTCTGTCCTTGTCTCTGTCCCCATGTCCTGAGGTTATTCCATGACATGCAGCAGCACTTTGAACTGGATGGCTGCACGGGTTTTGTCCAAGGTCTCCTGAAAGCTTTCCTCCTTCTCTCCTGCAAAATCAGATGGGTGACTGCACTGTTCTCCTGCCACACAAATGGCCTAAGTCCAGTGACAGGTCTTTGGTGACAACAGGACAGACTGCAATGCGTCCCCTACATTCTTGGTCCACATTCTTGGAGGCAGCTCCCCTCTTTTGCCAAGGCCCAAGGTTCTGAGTTCCCTCCAGCATAGCATCAGCATGACTTGCTCTGCTGGAGTCAGTGCCAAACTGCTTGCATAGCTTTCCCAAAATGTCCAAATGTGAAAACCTAGAATGAAGATGTCCTCCTGTGTGAAAGTGAAACCTCAGCAAAGCAGCCTTGAAGAGGTTGCCTCATCCAGGATCTCTCATGTTTGCCTTGGAGTCCTTGAGTGCTTGATGCAATAGGGAACGTGGTCACTGCCAGGATATCCTTGGGGATGCTGGGTACAGAGACAGCACTCCAAGGGTACCAGGTCCCACATAGCTGTGTACATCTGACCTGTCACCATATCACAGGTGGTGGATAAGATCATCCCAGTTTGCCAGCAGCCAGCACAGTACAGCTCTGCTCCAAGGGGCTGGGGAAGGCAGTGCTCTGTGGGAGCACAGGGAGCCTCAGCGTGCAGTGACCCAGGTGAGGATCCTGCTTCCTGGTCAGGCAGGTCACCCCTGAATGCCACAAACAGGGGACATAGAGACACTGGTGGCCTCACTCTCTTTTCCTCTCCCAGCCCCATTCTTTCCATACCTGAGCCCTACATCTTTGAGGCTGGAGGAGCAGATGCTGTCATACCAGAGTGCTCAAACTATTGACTACTGAGGTGCAGGACAGCTTCAGTGTGCTCCTGGGCTCTGGAGCTCCCAGGCAGAGTGGAAATGGACAGGGTACAAGGGCTTTGGCAGTTGGATTACAGTGTGTGACTGGGGACTGGTTATTCCACTGCAGTCAGAGCTCCATTGCTCCAGTTCTCCCTACCCCTTGGACTCTCAGTGGCTCATTTCCTTCCTGCACTGAGCATGGCAGTGCAGACACTGGCTCCTATGTAGTGGGACACTTACCCAAGCCTTGTCCAGCCTGGCCTTGGACACTTCCAGGAATGGGGCAGTCACAGCTTCTCCGGGCAACCTGTGCTGGGACCTCACCACCCTCACAGGGAACAATTTCTTCCCAATATCCCATCTAGCCCTGCCCTCTGGCACTGTGAAATCATTCCCCCTTGTTCTGTCACTCCAGGTCCTTGTCCCAAGTCCCTCTCCAGCTCTCTCAGGCCCTCTTTAAACACTGGAAGGGCCTCTAAGGTCTCCCTGGAGTCTTCTCTTCTCCAGGCTGGACAACCCCAGCTCTCAGCCTTTCCTTTGCTAATACATTTTTGACACACTTGTAGGCAGCAGCTGGAGAAAGGTACCAGGGTGGGAAAATGGATTTTAAAGGATTTGGTGCATTTCTACATTTAGTGTTATCTGATTTGATACTTCTCTGCATCACCTACCATTTCACACCTCCCCTCCCAGCCAGGTTCCTAGAGGCAGCACAGCTTCAGTTGAGGTCACCAGCCCTCAGGAGAGCACCCACAGTTAAGCTCAGACTAACTTCCTAAACAAGGAGAAACCACTGTAAGCTGTGGTAAGGGAGGCACCTCTTGAGTTCCTCATCCAACCGTCATGCAGGGCAGGGCTAGATCCAAAACCAGGTCAGGTTGCTCAGAGCCATCACTCTGATGGATGGAAGCCTAAGATGTGAGCCCATCACCTGCCCAGCCTGCCCAGGGCTGCCCTTCTCCCACAGGGAATTGCTCTCCATGACTCTAGTTTGGAGTTTACTTGTTCCACCTCTCATGTCTGTTTCCCCTTGGCTTTTCTCAGTGCATGTTTGAGAACTGCCTGGCTCCATCTCCTTTGGGCAGCTGATGGCAGTAATTCTCTCTTCACCTTCTTCAGGCTGAATAAACTCATCCCTCACATTCCTCTTCTGTCACGGATATTAGTCCCCAAGGACCTTGATATCCTCCTCCAGGATCACTCCAGTTTGTGAACCTCCTTCTTTGTCCATCGGACACAGTGTCCAGACTTGGCCATAACAGTGTGGAGCAGAGGGGAACACGATCCTGTCTCCTGGTGAACTGTGACTGCTGCAGCCACCCATCCTTTGCTGTCTGGGCTCACACCATTTCAAAGGCAACTCACTAAACTTTCCCTAAATATTTTTCAATGGCTACAGCTGGAATTCCTCCCCTCTCCAGCATTCCTCCTGTACATTTCACAGACATTATAGCAGTCCTGTCTCAGCCTGAGCAATCAGCCTGGGAATACAACTTATCTTCCCTCCATAGGCAGGACTGTGCATCACCCTCGCTGGTGAAGAAATGCTCTCTCCACATCAAGGTTTGCTTCCAGCAGTAACTTGTTCCCTCAGATCCCTCAAAGAGAGGCAACTCCTCTCTCTGAGGTCTTCCTCCTAAGGCTAGGATGAAGCAGTTCCTTTCTACCTACTTTCCAGGTCATTTAGAGCAACTTCCTGCTTAATGATCCTTTTCCATTCCTTCTACAACATCCTGCATTCCTTGAATCCTTCCCTAGAATGTTGTTTCTTCCAGCCCACCTGGCTGGGTCTCATTACCCAAAAAGCTGAGGGTAGAGCTGAGCTCCTTCAGTAGCTGCTCATACTTTGGCCTTAACATGAGAAGGCTCATCCTCTCCATCACTACAGTGTGACCTCCACAGTGTCCTGGCTGGGCTCACACCCCTTCCTGTGACTTATTGTTGGGAATCACTGACCTGGGGAACATGCTCCTGAAGGAAGGAAAACTGGGGGCAGATTGGGAGATGCGAACTGCAGTCACTCGTGATCTTACCTGGCAGTATCTGTCTCATGCTCCAGAAGCAGCTTCCCAAAGCTGTTCTGAGTGTGGTGTAGATTAACCTCCTCTTCAGACTGGGAAGTGACTTGGAGTATCCACTCAGCCCCTCTTGTGATTTAAAACAAGGTATCTTGTGTGCCGATTCCCTACTAATTCATCTTCTTGGCAGTCTGTGTCTCCCCTGGGAGAGGTGGAATTGCTGCTATTGATTCTCTAATTCACAGTGCCTTAAATGCTCACACAGGGGCAGTGAACACCAGGCAGAGACTCCAGGGATGCACTCACTGGAGTTCATCATCCAACTCCATTTTTTCTGGCAGAAGACCTGTTGGGTTACACCATGGGTGTTCTAGAAGAGCAGGCCCGAAGGCCAACAAAAGCATCTTCCCTAGGCCCGGTGGTAACCATGGAAACACTTCCAGGTCACCTGAGATTAGCTAGAAAAGAGGACTATGGGTTAGTGACCTTCTTGACCAATGGCCCAGGAAGATTGTGGTTAGTGACCTTATATGGTATTATTTACACCTTACCATAATAGGTAATATCTAGGGAATACTCCAGGTGACTGGGTGAAATCCTGGGATTTGATCTTCCTGTTTATATGAGGTTATATCCTGTTTGTGCACTGGTATTTAGGTAACCTGAGCTGCGCAATAAACGTCTTTGCACTTCTCCATCTGGCATGCGAAGTCCTTGCCCGGCGTGAATGCTGCAAAGACCTCCATTCTAGGGGGTCTGATGAGTGGGATAGGCTCGTGCTCATGCTAAACCCACCCACGCTGCACTGTGGCTCTGTGGTCAGTAGTGGCAGGGAGTTGTGCTCCTTTCTTCTGTCATTCCCCAGGGTTTTGGGGCTGATCCTGTTCAAGGATTGTGCAGAGGGGCTGGGCTGGTGTGCTGGTGTTCCCATGCACAGGGGGGTCATACCTCCGGAGACCACTGAAATAGCTGGCTGTGGAGGTGTGGCTTGGCTTGCAGCTCTCTCTGGCTTCCCAGGCAACTCTTTACAAGAGGATTTCAATGCCTTCCCTTCTCAGCTGGGGCACTTCATGCTGGCTTTGCATGGAGGTAGACAAATGTCTGTCCCAGAGGCAGAGCATTCCTGCTGGAAGTACACACACAGAGCAGGTCCCTCTCCCAGCACAGTCAATCAACACCTTTATTCAACACTACCCCCAAATCACCCTGGGACTGAGCTAACTCCCACAGGAGGCAGCCGAGCTGGAGCAGTGGCTGTTTCATCCATGGTGAAAATCCAGCTCATTTAGATGGCAGAGTTTGAAGGTGGATTTGGACAGAGCCATTTTTCACTTAAGGGACAATTTAAAGGAAAACTGTGGTCAGATTTTTAACTTTCTTTGCCAGACTCTGGATTTCAAAACATAAAAATTCAAGAAAAGGCATGCCTTTGGTAGTAAAATTTGTGAGAAATGGAAGATGAGTGTACAGGACTTGCAGGGAACACTGTCCTCCTTCTGCCAGCCGTGTCCCACAGCCCAGGAAACAAAATAGGGTTCTGATGGCCGTATGGGGATGCTGCTCCTTGGAAGGAGTGCTCAGGGTTATCCCTACCAGGAGACCCTCGGCTCAGCTGTTCCCCTCCAGCTGCTGCCCATTTCTCTTTGTGCAGCCCTACATCTCTCCAGGTCACTCCTCTCTTCCCTGCTCTTCTTGCTGCTGATGAAGAGGAAAGTACCCACGTTGCCATGAAATCAGGGACTGCAACACCTGAAACTGCTGGATGGGTAAATCAGTCACAGACCAAATAAGGTGCTGCTGGACCCATGCTGGTGTTGGACCCAGGCTGAGCCCTGTTGCCACCTCACCCCATCCCACAAACACCCTGTAGCCAGTGGCAGGATCTGTGTCCCCCTCCTTCTGACAGTGTAGGGCAGCAGGACCCCCAACCTGTTTGGGGCACCCTGTACCCTTCCAACCGTTCAATGTGGAGTTTGCATCCATCTCCCCGGGGGAGATAATTTCAGGGAAGGGTGGGGCCCTTTTCAAGGCAAAACAGGGAACAAAGATCAGTGTGTTAAGCCCCAAAACTGAAAGGATCATTAAGGGGGGAAAAGGCATTTGGTGGTAAAGCCAAAAGGCGTCTCCCTGCTGCCTCCAAGCCCCACAGCAAATAGCGGGGGAGGCCACGGCTAGCAAAATCCCAGCCATGGCCCACTGGCCTCACATGTGCCCAAGGTGTCTTCCTGTGTCCCACAGGCTCAGGCTGCTTCTCTCAGCTGGCTGTGAGTGAGGAACATGGCCTTGACCAGCAGGATCTGGCCATGTGCCCAGGAATCCTGTCCCTTCCATTGGCTCCTCCACTTGGCACCATCTTGCTGTTTGCCTTGTGCACCTGGGGAAAGTTCAAAATCCTGGTGATAGCGGAGTGGTCAGGGTCAGCCTTAACTCTGCAGGCTGGAGTCACAGGTCCTTCCCCAGCTCCTGGGGCTATGTGTCAGGCTGGGTCTCCCTTGGGAGACCAACCCCATCCACTCCTGCACCTGCTCCCAGACACATCCCTGCATCTGGCTCTGGTGTTGTAGGGATCCCCAGTCCTCCCCCTCTGCCAGGGGCAGATTTCAAGGCAGGTCAAAACAGAACCCACCAAAATCATTATTTGAAAGCACTTAGAGGTTTCACAAGCTTGAATGAACAAGTCAGAGGCTTCATAGCCCACTCTCATCCTCAGCACCTCCCTGGGAACATGGCCTGGTGGCACCTGGAGGGGTTGGGAACAGGGGATACAGCACCCTGACACCAGCTCAGCCTCCACCTTTCCTGCTCCATGCATGTACCAAGGAAAAGTGGGAGTCTAAGCAGCAACAAGATCTTTAGGGTACAAACTCTCTGCTGGAGAGGGACATGGCTTTCCAGGCAGAAATGCTGTGCAGCCTGCAGCCGGCTCTCAAAGGGACCTCTGGAGCAGCTGGCATTGGTCCGAAGCCATGCCATGTTGATGGGAGAGCTGGAGAGGTAAAATGGACCCCAAAGTAAGGCAGAGGGACCCTGGCCTCCCCTGCAGGCCCTCAGGACCTCCTTGGTGGCTGCATATGAGGGGTTGTGTCCCTTGGCTGGATGGAAACAAGACAAGGAATGAAATGAGGCTGCCTGCACTCCAGGTCCCATCAGGGCCATCACCACCACCACCATGAGTAGCTGCAGAACAAACAGAGCTGCCTCTGGGAATCAGGAAATGGGAAGCAGGGAGCCCAGCTCGGGCTGGGGGGGCAGGTTTGCAGGGATGGGTGTGGAGAAGATGCCAGGGCAGCTCTGGCTGAGGGCAGGGCTGGTGTCACTCTCCATCTGTCTTGGGGCACAGGCAAGTGTCCCTTAACATCCTGAACATCCTTCAGTGTTGTCCTGCCTTCCTAGACCCATCATGATGGCTGCCCCGAGTGCCCCAGCTGAAGGCAGCATTTCCAAGCTTGCCTGGCGTTAAAGGGAGGGTCAGAATTAGCTGCCCAAACATTGTGATGAGGCAAGAGCCACTACAGCACATGTCACCATGCATCTCACCTGGTCAGGAGACTTGCCTTCCTGTCCCCCAGGGGCAGGACACAGCTGGCTTGGTCAGGGGCAGTGGGATCCTGCCTCGGAGCTGGGGTTGAATCAATGCCTCAGTGCACTGTGTTTTAATCCAGGGGTTTGAGAAGCCTCCTGTGGGTCTGTGAAGCTCAGGGTTTAGGTCTGTGCTGCTCCCAGGGTGTGCAGGAGCCTGGGATGCTCCTGTGGGTGCTTCCACAGTACCTAGCAAGCACTTGAAGCAGAGCCACGTGGCTGTACCTGCTCCTGACTTGCCACCAGGCTGGTCGCCCCTGGGCATCTTTCAAGGTGGTGCCCCTCAGCCTCCCCTTTGCTTGGTGTTTCAGTGGGAAGCTAGTGTCTCCAAAGTGGAAGAATTTCAAGGGGCTGCGGCTGCTTTGCTGGGATAAAATTCGACTCAACAACGTGATCTGGAGAGCATGGTACATCCAATGTGAGTATGGGCCAGACCCCACTCTGTCTGCCAGATGCCAGGCTGTGCCAGAGAGATAGGGCTGGCAACGGAACGACCATGTACAGGTGCAGAAAAAGGGATGGGACATGGATACAGCCAGTTGTGTTCTCCCATGTGCAGATGTGGAGCGGAGGAAGAACCCTGTGTGCGGCTTCATCACCCCTCTGGAGGGCATGGAGGCTGATGAGCACCGAAAACCAGAGGTAGGGCAGGGTCCCTTGCAGCTCTCTGGGGCAGCAGCAGGTCTGTGTGGCACAGTGGGGATTCGGGGACACACTGCATTTCATACATTTGCTGGGAGAGGTGCTTCTGATATGGCACAAGGAAAGCATCCCTGGCTGTGGGGTGCTGGGGCTGTGGAGCTCAGCCATGACCCCCTGTCCTGCCCCTCAGGCTGTTGTGCTGGAGGGCAACTACTGGAAACGCCGCATCGAGGTGGTGATGAGGGAGTACCACAAGTGGAGGATCTACTATAAGAAGCGGGTGAGTGGCTCTGCCCATGCTGCTCCCCATCCTGTGGCAGTGCCAGCAGTGGGATGGAACACAGTGTGCCCAACCTGGAGCCATGACTGACAAGGTGGGACGTGAAAGGCTCTTGCCAGAGTGGGAGGGGGATGCTAGCTGGCCCCCTGAGCTCTGCCCCCTTTGCCCTGCCCCAGACCAGGCCCACCTTGCCTGGGGGCTTGACATAGGCTGTCTTCTCCTTCCAGCTCCGAAAGTCCACCCGGGAGGGAGAGATCTCCAGTCCAAAGCGGGTGAGTATGCTGAGAAAGGGTGGGAAGTGGGAGAAAGGGGAGCACAATTTGGACCCCTGCACTGGGCAGAACGGCAAAGAAAAGCCCCAGGGCATGATAAGCCCACTGGAATGGGGTGCTAAGCATCTGGGATGCTGCATTCACCCTCTGGAAGTAGCAGTGTGCCAGGTGTTAAGGCTTGGAGGGAGCAAACACTGCAGGGAGCATGGGACCTGTCATGGGGAGTAGCCAGGGAGCCTACCCACGAAAGATGTCCACTCAGCTCCTTTGCTTTACCTCATGCAGGACGAGGATTTCTGGAGGCCAACGGAGAAATGGTGCAACCAGCTCTTCTGCAACGTAGTGCCCATGCTGCTCGGGGATGAGGAGGAGGAGTGCGGGAGCAGGCAGCATTTCGATTTGGACACCTTCCTCTCAGACATATCTGACACCCTCTTCACCATGACACAGATGCCCAGCACTCACCAGGCACTCCCTGAGGACGGTAGGTGCCCCAAACCATGCTTCAGCAGGATGTGGAGAAGGAATCTGGATGCTGCCTCTTGGCTTAGCCCCCAAGAGCTGCCAGCCATGTCCTTTTGGGCAGGCAGGGTCCCCTAGCATCTGCCCTGCTGGGGCAAGAGGAAGGGATGTTCCTGTCCTGCCCAAACAGGAGCCACCAGAGGAAGGGATGGTTAAGGAGTGTTTGGGCAGGGTGGGATCATCCCCTTCTCCTGTGGGTCCCTATGCATCAGCATACGCTGTCCCAGGGCTGAGCTCCCCTGGGACCAACAGCATGATGAAGGACTTTGCCTCAGCGCCCAGGGCAGATCCTGCTTCCACAGCCAGTCTTTGCTGTACCCACCTGGCCATGTCCCTGGGGTATCTGCAGCTCCAGCCAGATCCTGTGCCAAGGATCAGCCTTTCACTGGGGTTCCTGGGAACTGGATGAGGCCCTAGAGGTGCTGATGTACAGAGTGGTGGGATGGGATGGCCCTGGCTCTCTACAGGGTAGGCACTTATCTCCCTATCCATGTCATACAGGGTAACTCTGGGGTGACACAGAACTGTGGCAGGTAGGTAGGTGTCAGGGCGGTGGTGGGAGCAGCCCTCGAGGTGGGTCTTGGGGATGCAGTGGCTGGGCCTTGATGTTCCTGCTCTGCCCTCTTCCAGAGTATGTTGGGAATGCTGACATGATACAGCCGGATTTGGCACCCCTGCAGCCCAGCCTAGATGACATGGACATATCAGGTAAGAGGCAGCCTGGATACAGTTCTACATCCCACCCAGTACCATCCCTGCACCCTGTGACTGCCTAAAATGGGGGGTCACAGTTTTGGCCTGGCAGCAGTGGGAGCTGCTGAGGCAGGCAGAAAGCACTCACATCCAATGGCATGGAAAAGCAGCACAGATGGCAGGGGCTGAGGGCAGAGCCTCGGTGTGCCTGCCTGCCCCTGGGCAGAGCCACGGAAGGTCAGAAAGGGCTTGGCCAGGAGCTGTGGGAGGGGATTTCTACAAAAAGAGGGTATTTCCAGGAGCGCCAAAGCCCCTCATTTTGGCTGCAGACAGAGGAAGGACAATTGTCCCCCAGAGGAAGAGGAAACCCATAGAGAACAGGTTCTGCTGAGTCCCCTCCTCACCCCACTGCCCAGTCAGCCTGGGTGGTAGGTTTGGAGCTGGGACCCTGCACTGGGCTGTGCTACATGCCCTGGGGATAAGTCACTGTCCCTGCCGGGCTACCCAGAGACAAACCAACCTGGCACTGGTGTCCAGCTGGGGCAGGGGGTTGCTGAGGGAACATCAACAAGTAGGCAGTGGCAAACTCCCCCATGCTGCCATGCAGGCTCTGAGCTGTGAGCATCCATGCAGTCAGCTGGGACATGTCCTGGTCCCAGCAGTGTCCCCATATGCCAGGGCAAGGCACTGTTGGGGACCAGCTTTGCCCTCAAACGTGCCAGAGCTAGTGGCTTGTGCACACTGTGCAGGATGGGAGCCACTGGGGGTTTGTGGCTCCCCAGCTATAGCTAGTGGCCTCGGGCAGCACCAGTGTCTCCAGACCCCTCTCTGAGCACCCTGGAACTCCATGGCCCATCTCCACTTCCTCCAGGAGGACGAAAAAAGGGTACTTGCACCATACAGCTGCAGGATGTTGCAAGACCAGATGCTGGCAGGGAGCAGGCTGGGCACTCTACTGTGCCAGGGCAGGTGGTGGCACGGATGCCCTTGGGATGGATGCTCTTGGGATTGATGAGGTGGGAAGACTCCTGCCAGCATCCTCTCAGCTCATTCCAACCAGGGATTCCATCAGGGTGAGCCGTACTGGGAAGAGGGTCTGTTGCCGTGGCTGGTGCTTCACCTTCTGACCCCTGGCGCCCTAAGCGAGCATCAGTTGCTGGAAGGTGTGACAGCTCCAAGTGGGTTAAATTGACACTTGATAAGCGTCTCTTATCCCAAGAGGTCCTGTATGATATCACAGCAGCAGCTGCAGCACCTCTCTGAGGGCCCAGCATGGCCTCATGCTCAGCAGGAGATGGCAGGAGCATGGTGGTACCTCTCTGAACCAATACATCAGTCAGGTTGGCTTTTTTCCTGGGAAAAGGCCTGCATTTTGCTTCAGGGTGCTTCTTGGCAATGGGATGGTTTTTACTGCAGACCACAACATCACAAGGAAACATCCCTTCCTGCTCTGACCATGTCCAGCGCCTCAGCCCAGGGGCACTGCTGGGGCTGCGGAGGGTCCCAAGTCCAGCTGTGGCTCCTGGTCTGCCAGGCTAGAGTGTCCTGGGACAGAGCAACATCCTGTGGGGTGCTTGGAGACCTGTCAGTGTGAGTTTTGTCCTGGATGGAGCAGCTCTCTGGATGATAAGGTGTTACATCTGAGCACTGTTTGCACCATGTACCTGGGGCTGTGGGGAGAGCGGGAAGAGGAGAGTGGGGTGCTCTCCCCACTGGGAGAGCTGGGTTGCTGGGTGCCAGCCAACCCAATTATGTCCCAAAATGTCACTTTTTCAGCAGGGCAGGCAATGGCTTTTCATGGCTTGGGAGCAAGGATCACCCAGCAGCCTCATGCAGAGCTACACAGGGCAGGCATGTGGGGTGGGCACCATGGGGTCACAGGGCTGTCATTGTGTCCAGTGGTATGGCAGAGCTCAGTGCCTGTCAATCAGTGCCTGCAAACCAATCCCCAAATGAGGAAGCATCTCGTGTCTGCAGCGGGTGCTGGAGTGCGGTATGAGGCAGATGGAGAAGTTATGATGGCAGAGGCGAGGGAGCAGCCCGGCCCTGTGCCCTGCTGGCACCATGCTCCAGGTAGGATCTGTGCTGGGCACTGGGGCTGGGCTGTCTGTCCCACGGGGTGGCAATGCCCTGCTGCACTGCAGGGCTCTCCCCAAAGCCTGGGACCAGTGCTGGAGGGTCCTAGGGTTGGGAAGGCCCAATCACATTGCAGAGCATCCCCAGGTTTGAGCAGGATACCAAAGGTGTGGTTTGCTGACCACACAGGCTCTTGTCCCTTGAGCAGGGCTGTGTCCTGGCAATGCTACACTGTCTGGAGTGAAACAGGGCAACACGACAGTGAGGAGAAGCATGAGCAAGAGCTATGGGGTGAGGAAGGGGCAGGAGAAAGGGAGGACAGGGCTCCGAGGGACTGTCAGCCACCTTCCATTCCTGTTACACAGTGAGAGGCACAAGAAAGTCTGACAGGCACAGTGAGAGGCACAATCAAATCTGACAGGCTAGGTATCACAAATGCCTATAAATACTTGCAGAGCTTCAGTGCCGGTGGCAGGGACATCCTGCTGTGGGCATGGCTGAGGTGGGGGCAATGTGGGGCTGGACTGCATCCCAGGAAGACCAAGCTCCTGACTGGCAGGACTGCAGCCCACACAGAGTGCTGGCCTGTGGAGGGGCAGGGAAGCCCTGCCATGCTGTCAGGGATTCACGACAGCTGTGGCAGGGGTAAGGGGCAGTCTGAGGGCTGACTGGGACATCTAAGCAATGGCTCTGTCCTGTCTCACATCAGTGTTCCCCTCAGACGGCAGTGGATGGCATGCTGGAATCATCACCATGCCCAGTCCTGTGGCATCCCACAGTGCTGGCATGTTTGCTCCTCTGGTGTAGATTCAGCAGGGTCTCAGGCCTTTGTGGGTCCCAGCTAGGGCACCCCAGGTGCTAGAGCCTGGACCGCACATGGTGCCCTGAGCATGCCTGTGCACACCAGGCAGGCAGAACTGGCAGCAGGGCCTGGAGGTGGCACTGCCTGTGCCAGCCAAGGACTGGAGAGCACAGCTGGTTCTTCCCAGAGGAGATGCGAGTGCCTGTCCCCAGTGGCTGCTCAGACACTGAGCCTGTGCCAGGAGCTGCCAGACAGCAAACCCAGTGAACCCTCCTGCTCCATCCTACAGGGAAGCATCCAGCAGTGCCATCCCTGTCCCACAGTCATCCTCTCCATGAAAAGCCCTCCCTGTGGCGATGCCAGAGCCAGCACTGACGCAGGCACTGAGCCAAGGCATTCATGGGGCTGATGTGCCCAGGGAGACAGCTGCCAAAAGTGTGGGGCCAGCCCTTTGTGCTGTGGTGTCTGGGCCTGCGGAAGGACCAGGGTTGTGGGAAGGAGAGAGGAAGGGAGCAGGAGTCGCAGCAGGGTCACGCGGCTTGGCTTCGGGAAGGCCATGGGATGTGGTTAGCCGCAGGCTGCACGCACAGCAGCGCTGGAGTGGGCAGCACAGAACTTGCCACCGCTCCAGGGGACCATACCCGAGGCTTGGGCATGCCGTGACCTGATTGTCCAGCCCCGCCGCTGTAGCTGCCCCCCAGCCAGGGTGTCACAGTCCCTGCCCCAGCCTAGGGCTGACACAGCAACACACACCCCTGAGAATAGCTCTGGGGCTGGAGCACATGGAGCTCAGCTGGGTGTTGGGGATGGGGTCCCCACACTTGGGTGGCATTCCAGACAGGTTTTCCTGCCCCTATGCATGTGGCAATGCTGGCCCTGGGTGCAAATCTGCTGGAGCTGCCCTGGCTCCAAAAAGTGCAGAGTGCCAGTAACAGGGTATGGTTCCACCCCCCATGCCCCAGGATTTCCCCCTCCTCTCTGGGCAGGTCTGCTTATGCCAGTCACTGTGTCTCCACTTGGCCCTGCAGAAATCTTCACCAGCCACCGGCCACCCCCATCTCAGATACAACCGGGCTACCAGGATCCATCCTTCTTCTTGCCCATGGCCGAGCCCCTGTTCAGCAGTGGGGGGTCCCTGATGGGTGCTCGGAGTCTGTCTGCAAGCCCCGAGGCCCCACTCCTACCTGGCACCCTCCTCCAGGTGAGTGGGATCCCAGCCTGTAGCCCGTGGCTTACTGGTGATCCAGTCACCCGCCCTGACCCTGCCATGTCTTCTGCAGCCCAGTGGTGCCTCCCAGCTCAGCCTCCACAGTGCTTTCCTGGGCTCTGAACTGCCCCTGGCCCCCCTGCCCCCTGAACCCCCTGNCTCCCCCACCTCGGCCCCCCGCTCTAAGTTCCCCTATGCCAGTTCACCTGACCCCTCGCTTGCCACCCACCCTGCCTCCCCTCTCTCGAGCCCTTGTTTCACCCCCTATGTCCCAGGGCTGGGCTGTGCCACAGGCATGGGGCCCCAGCGGTACCCCAGCCCTGCTGCTTCCCAGCTCCTGCCCCCTGCCCTGGTGAGCAATGCCAGGTTTGCCCCTCACAAGGGGCTGCCCCAGGGTGGGGGTGGGCGGCCCAAGACGAAGCCCAGTGGCACCAAGGCAAGGAGGCTGCCAGGACACCCCCTGTCCCACCTACCCGAGCCCAACCCCTGCTCGAGCCAGCTGCTGACTGCAGGTAACAGGGTCGGGGGGCTGTGGGAGGACACAGGGGTGAGGGGGGTGCATGCTATTGTGGGGATCAGGGCGGGGACCCCATTTCTCCCTGGGGCTGGGATACAGGGAATACTGGGCAGGGCACATGGAGGTCCCCAAGGCGGGGTAGTTCCAAACCCAGGGGTGAAACCTTGCCTGAGGGATTGCCCTGGCTTCAGTGGCCTCAGAAGGAGATGAGGCCCAGCCCCAGAACTTGGCAATGCTGGGAAGTTCCTGTGTCCCCAGTCAGGTCTCTATGGCCCTGTTGGCACAATGGGCTGGGGGGTCACTGGTGTCCTGCCTGACATGCTGCTCATGGGTGTGATGGGACAGGTCCCTTGGGTACTGTCATGTCCTACTGCTTGCTTGAGGAGGGGCTGGGGCTCCCTGCCTGCACAAAGCTCCTGAGAACATCCCTGTTGTGAAGAGAACAGGCACTTCCTCCAGAGGTGCATCCCTGTTCTCTGGGGCAATCCAGCAGGGAAGGGGCTGCAGCAGTTCTGGTGCAGGGAGGGGCTGGCTGGGAAGGTCACCCCAGCCCCAATAGCCCCATCTGCAGCAGTGCCCATCTGCTTCCTGTCCCCTCAGCCAAGCAGGACCTGGTGCTGGATACCCCTCGCCCGATGGGTGCAGGACTCATGCCCATGGCCCCTGTCTCCCCGGTAAGCACTCAACCACCCCCCGGGTTGGGAATTGCCTTCTCCTGGCTGCTGGGGAAGGTGCGGAGATGGGCTCTGGGGGTCACACTTTGCTGTGGGCTGAACAGATACGGAGGGAAGGAGGGGGCATGTGGCTGGGTGGCTGGGGGTGACAGGAGCTGCCTGAGTTTCTTCTCCTGTAAAATAACCAAGGCAGAAGTGAGAGACTGCAGGGTCCCTCTGCCAGGGCCCTGGGGCTGCGGCTGCCCCTGCAGATGGTGGCATGCAGCTGCACATCCCCCTTCCCCATCCCCTCGTGGGGGTTTGGCTGCCAGTGCCTGGGCAATGGCTGACCTGGGTGCTGATCCCCCAACTCCCTTTCCCTATGCCTTCTCCCAGCAGCAGAGCGCTGTCCCCAAAGTCCCTGCCACCTTCCTCTCTGTAATTGCCCAGATGAGCCCAGGACTGGCTCCTGGCTCTAGCCCTTCCCAAGTGGTGCTGCACCAAGTGGGCACGCAGCCGGGCCCCCTGCGAGTCCCCAAGGCAGAGCAGCTGTCCCCCACCTCAGCTTGTGGTGAGTCTGGAGCACTCCAAGGAGCTCCACAGGGTGCTGGGGTTCCTGCAGAGAGCTTGGACCAAACACAGTGAGAATTTTCATTTCAATCCTGGCTATTTCCATTAATCCAGCTGAGCACAGAGGATTCCTTCTGTGCCCCTTCACCTGCCTCTTTCTCCAGGAGCAAAAGCAGAAATAGGAAAAGACAAAAATGGAGCAAAATGTCGGACTGTGGTTTTGAAACCCCGGAGCCTGGTTTTGGAGCAAGAAGCATCCGCTTTCACCCACAGAAACCAGCACGGCTGCTGGAAACCAGGCTCTGGTGTTGTTCCTGGTTCAGTTTGGTGCTGCACACCACAACCTTGCTGTCCTCGCGACTCTTTCCAGGCGATTTCCAGCCCAAGAAATGATGGGAATTTAAAATGTCAAATCCCAGATGTTCCCATTTCTGAGCAGCTGTAAAATTACATATTTTTGGATTTGGGATACCGTGTGGTTGGAGGCTGAAGTGGAGCATCCCCATCAGCTGAGTGGGGTGGCTTGTCCTGGCGTGGGGGTTGCACTGTGGGATGCCCCTATCTGCCCGTCCCAGCACGGGCCCCTCGTGTCACCCCTTGTCATGAGTGCTGTTGCTATCCCTCTCTTCATAGCAGCACCTTCCCTTTTTCAGGCAGTGATTGGCCCAAGCCCAGCCAGGCTTCTCTGGGACCCACTGCAAGGCTGGGCACTAGCATCTCCCTGCACCACCCCATGTCCCGTCCAGGGAGGCCTGAGTCCAGCAAGGTATGGCAGGAGCTGCCAGCTCCATATTCCCCCCACTGCTTTCCTCCTCCCCCCAAGATACCATCCACCCTCACTGCAAGCTTTGGGCCAGCTTGTCCCCAGTGGGGCTGGTGGCCCATGGCTGTCCCCACTGCTGGGAGGTGCCTGACGGCGCTGACCTGCAGCTGGAGAACCGCCGCATCACACACATCTCCGCTGAGCAGAAGAGACGCTTCAACATCAAGCTGGGCTTCACCATGCTGCACAGCCTGGTGAGCACACTGAGTGCTCAGCCCAGCATCAAGGTGAGCACCCATGGCCAGCCCTGGGCATGCAGAGACATGGTGTGTCACCCGGAGACGCTGCATCCCTGCTGTGACCCACAGCATAGAGCTCCTCTCCTGTGCCCCAGCCTGTGGTGCGGGAGGCTGGAGCACACAGCAGGCACACAGTGCAGCTGTGCCAGGGTGGTCTGGGCCCCCTTCCCCTCTCACCCCATGGCCCTCCAGGTCAGCAAGGCCACCACCCTGCAGAAGACAGCCGAGTACATCTGCAAGCTGCAGCAGGAGCGGGCGGCTCTGCAGGACGAGGCACAGCATCTGCGGGAGCAGATAGAGGAGCTCAATGGCTCCATCAAGTAAGGGGTCTGTGGCTGGGGGAGATGGGGGAGCACTGCCTACTTTGGGGCAGCCAGGCAAGGCAAGCAGCAGTGCCAGGACAGCAGCAGGACATGGCAGGTCTCCCAGGAGCACCTCCCAGCTGTATGTCCCCCCTCAAACCCTCTCTGCGAGAGGGCTGATGCTCAAGAGGCAGGACGGAGTGGGGACAGGTCCCACACCTGCCCTGGAAGGGGGACATTGGCTGGCAACTCCTGCTGAGCCTCTGTGGCTCCCAGCCTCCTGAACATGGCCCCACAACACTGGTTGTGCCCCACAGCCTGTGCCAGGAGCAGCTGCCGGCCACAGGGGTGCCCATCACACGCCAGCGCTTTGACCACATGCGCAGAATGTTCGATGAGTACGTTCGCTCCTCCACACTGCAGAACTGGAAGTTCTGGATCGTATCCTTTGGAGCCAGTGCCTGCTGCTCCCTCTGACCCTCCATCAGACATCAGGTGCTCTGGTTCATATGCTGCTACTCGGTCTTTGGGGTCCCTCAAAGCTCAGGAGGACTTGAGGGCTTTGGGGACCACAGGGAGATGTTTCCCAGCCACGGTCACATGGTGGAAACACGCTGAGGTGCTGTGGTTAGGAGGGATATTCTGCTACAAGGGATCAAAAACAGTTGGAGAGATGGTTCTCAGGGAGAAGGGAAGTGGAGCTAAGCTTATGGAGGGAATTGCTCCTGATGACATGGGAACTGGCTCTGAGAGGCAGCAGCCATGGATAAGGAAAGGTCCAGACACAAAGCTGGGGACATGATGGCTTGGTCTTGGTGGTTGCATGGCATACCCTGGAAACACGGGGATGGGGAGGATCAAGAGCCAAGGAACCTGTAGGCAAAAGGCTGGATCTGCTCCTCTGTGAGCAGGGATTAGACTCACTGGGACACACTGGCAGAGCCTGTGAGGTCTGTGAAATCCCAAGTGACAGAGGGATGAAAGGCACTGCTGCCCATGGTCCTATCTAGCACAAGATATCTGGGCAAGGCAGAGGTGACTTCTGATGCAGAGCTGGGGAGCTCCTTCCTCAGGACATGGGGTATAGTAAAGCCAACATGGGCTCCAGGATGTGCTTGTCGTAGAGGCATTTGTGTGGATTACTGCCTGCACAAAATCACCAGGCTGGTCCCTGCAGGCTAGGAGTAACAGGGGAGCTTATATGGGACACACTGGTGTCCTGCCTTGCCCCTGAGCACTTTGCTAGCTGGTTCCCTGACCTGCTCTGGAAGAGATGTCTTCTGTCTTGGCAACCTTTTCTGGCAGCCCCAGCCATGACAGGGGGTTGCATCTCTTCCACCGCCTACCCAGATGACACTCATGCCATCACCCCAGCAGTCTGAACTAGTGCCAGGTGTGGTGTTGTGCTGGGAAGGCACCCAGCAGGCCTGTTCCATGGCCTGTCCTGCCCCAGCAGTTCTGCTTCATGCCCAGACAAGAAAGTCTGTCCTGCTGCCATAGGAGGGTGATGCCCACTCCTGGGAGGAGTGAGACCATTGTCATGGCAAACCTGGTCCTTAACTCCTCTGATCCCACCAGTTCAGTATCATCATCCGGCCCCTCTTCGAGTCTTTCAATGGCATGGTGTCCACAGCCAGCATGGAGACCCTCACCCAAACATCCCTCGCCTGGCTGGACCAGCACTGCTCCCTCCCAGCGCTTCGGCCAAGTAGGTGGCCCTGTGCCTGGCTGTGGCACCCTGAGCATGTTGGGTTGGCATGGACTGAGGGAAAGGCAGAGGGGAAAAGGACAGGGGTGTCCTGGTGGATGGCAGGGCTGATGATGTGTGTCCTGGGGCTCGTGCTCAGTGCTTTCCCGTGCTCCTGTCACACCCACGTCCCAGCTGAGCCAGCAGTGCCCTAACCCCGTGTCCTGGCAGGGCAGGCTCAACCCTCCCCAGGGTGGGTTTTCCGTTCACCGCGTCTGCTGGGGCTGCGGGAGCGACCTGTCCCACCGTTCCGGGGGCTGGAGCGGGGCCGGGCAGCGCCGTCTTCCTTAGGATGGGTCACGCCTTCCAGACCCCTGTCCCCTGTCCCCGCAGCCGTCCTGAGCTCTCTGCGGCAGCTGAGCATCTCCACCTCCATCCTCTGCGACCCGGCCCGTGTCCCCGAGCAGGCGGCGCGGGCAGTGGCGGCGCTGGGACGCCCCGGCGCCTCCTCCTCCTCCTCCTGACTGCTCCGGGGTGTCCCACAGGCCCCGGCGTGGAGAGCCGGGGCTGCGCGAGGGCTGTCTCCCCCGTCCCCGTCCCCCTGCAATAAAGGACTTGCTGTCCCACGGACCCCGCGTGGTTCTTCAGCCCCGGGGCCGCACTGGGCACGGCCGGGAAGGGCGTGGGGGGTGAGACCGGAAGGGGTGAGAGCCGGGACTGGGAGGGGGGCCAGGCCCTGTGGGGGATGATGGAAACCGGGGTTGAGGCCAAGTGAGCGGAGAGGCTGGGGGGGGGTGG
>VZRO01000186.1:746847-815386 GCA_013397915.1 Daphoenositta chrysoptera | reverse complement strand
CCTCCATCCTCACCCAAAGGCTGTCCCCCGCTGGCATTGTCACCTCCACTGCACAGGCGTGCTTGGGGCAGCTCTCCTGATCTCAGGGCTCAGTGCAGTTCACATGAATATTTTAGGAAAAGTTTCTTCCCCAGAGGGTGCTGGGCACTGCCTGGGCTCCCCAGGGAATGGGCACGGCCCCGAGGCTGCCAGAGCTCCAGGAGCGTTTGGGCAGCGCTGCCAGGGATGGACAGGGTGGGATTTTGGGGTGTCCGTGCAGGGACAGGGGTTGCACTCAATGATCCTTGTGGGTCTCTTCCAGCTCAAGATACTCTGTGATTCTACAGTTCTGTGGGTTTTGAGGTCTGCTGCCCACCCAGTGCCAGCCCAGGTTATGCAGGGATTTGCTCTGGGGCTGCCCCCTCCCCAGGCTCTCACCCTCCTGACCTCTGCAAAGTCTTCTCCACTGCTGGCTGCTCCCAGGGCGAGATTCAAAATATGGGTTAAGCTGCTGCAAAAACATTCAGTTTTGCACCACCTTGCATGGAGTCCTGCAAGTTGGCTCCTTTGTCTTGCTTCTCTTGGATCTTTAAAATTAATTAAAATCTGTGCAGCCTATTTCCTTTAACATGACACACTTAGGCTGTTCCTCCTCAGTTTCAAGTGTTGAACTCTTCTTTTTCAGTAGCCAAAGCAGGCATAGCGTAGATTAGTCCAAGAAATGCTCTAAATCCTGTCTGCAACATGGAATAAAACTTCTGCTGGCACAAGTGGGGGAAGGTGATGGGATAAGATTGGTGTGTTGAGGTGACCTGACACGGGGTGAGCAGTTGTTGGCCAAGTACAGCCTTTCCTAGGTGTAAAGTCCAAGGGTAAAGGGTCAGTCTGGGCTGCAGCTTTGTCCTCTCTCAGTTTGCCCCGTGTCCAGGATGGATCAGGCCATTGCTGCAGGCTCCTGAGGGCTGTGAGATTTGTCAGCACTGGGAAATGTGATGCCAGTTCCAGAGTTGGAACACCTGGTCCTTTGTAGCCAACATCTTTCCCATCTAGGGAAGAACACATTCTTGTCTTCCTGCTCAGGGTATGTGCAAATTCCACTTGCAGCTAATTGGCCTTGACATCAAACCAATGATTCCCACAATAACTATTGATTCTGCAACGCTCTGTAATATCCTCGTTCCTCTTCGTAGCCTGCAAGTTAGAGCAGAGAAAAATGACTTTGAGGCTTTTCCAAGTGTCTCCCTGTAACTCTGGAAAGTTTCCAGGTGCATCAGATCACAGTTGAATCTTGGCAGGGGGTAAGAATTGCTTCCCCCCTCCTCCCTGTTGTTATTTACAGGTCTTGATTTGTAAATAAAGAACTTTCTATTGCTGGTGTATGGCAGTAGGCAGGAAAATTCATGGCAGTGCTGCCCACTGCCCCTGCTCACCTGTGAGCTCTGGGATGGCTTCAGAATCTGGCAGTGTGGATTCATCCCCTCCCAGTGCCCACCTGGGGTTTCCTCCCTTTGATTAGGGATTTATCTCATGGCCGTGGCTGATAATGGCATCAGAGTCAACATCCCTGAGCTGCCTCATTACAGACATCAAGGATTCTCCAGGGAAGGAGGATAAAAGGATGGAGGCCTGTGAGAGCTGCCATCTCCCTCCAGCTCTGCCACTGTTCTCCAGGAGAACTGGGTCAGCTTACTTCATGTATCCCTACTTTTTAATTATCCTCTGAGAATAATTATCCTGACTTCCTTAATAAAGTGGCTTGTGATCTGTTCCTCTTGCCTGATTAAAGAAAACACACAGAATTTGTAGTAAAGTGGCCTGCCAGGAGAGAAATCAAGGTGTGACCAAGACAAAAGTTAGGACAGAGGAGAAGTCTTTCAGGCTGCCATCAGCAGCTGATTAAGGATTGAGAAAAATAGGTTGTGTCATTAAATGAAGTTATAAAAATTTTCTTTAAAAAATGCCCACACATAGATAAATTCAGTGCTGTCACTGTGTAATTCAGTGAAAGCTCATGACAACTCCTGTGAAGAAATAGTCACCTCTTGCTGCTCTGCAGGGAAGGAGCATCCCTGCCCCCTCCCCTTCTTGCTCCCTGTGTTCCTAACCCAGCCAAGATGAACAGTTTTATGAGTTCTTTCCCATCTCCTGGGTACCAGCAGTGTGTAATGAGAACGAGCAGGCAGAGGCACTCCCTTTGTGCTGAAACACAACCAGAGGCATTCTCAGAGCCTCACGTCCTGATAATTAAGCCTGTTTCAAGTATTAAATGGAAATAGTTCCAACCCATATTTGCACTGTGAAAAGCTGTATTATAATTCATGTTGGTTAATGTCTTAAGCAATGTTTATTAAAGCTGGTGTCAGCAAGTTGCTGGAAAGTGCTGATTGCAGGCAGTCCCAAGGCATAGCCTTATCACCCTTTATTGCATATTCAAATCGTGGTTTGCTCTGTCCATGTGAGGATTTTCACACGTTTTTATCAATTTCCTGACCACAATTTGGTTACCATAATATTTCAATCAGCTTTGTAGAGGAAGCTCAGAGTAAAAACTGCAGTGCCTTAGTGTGCACATCTGATCACAGCCTTACATCTTCCTCGGGTATTCCAGTGTCCAGTCACAGAAATGGGTAGCTCATGCATAAATTTAATTATCTTCAGTCTAAAAGAGAAGTGTGAGGGGGGTTTATTAGCAGGTAGTTTATTTGTTGGTAGCATAATAAACCTCGAGGGAGCAGAGTGTGCTCAGGACACAGCCATGCTGCGTGCTGATGTGCTGTTCTGAAAAAATTAGTCTGAATATCAGAAAAGAGATCAATCTGCAATGAGAGTAGGATAAATAAAGGAGGAACTGATCAGGTGAGTGAGGAAAAGTGATATTACTCAGGAACCTGACAGTTCTGCTCTCTACCTGTCCAGTGACTGACTTTTCCTCAGCAGTCCCACTGTAATCAGCTCTCATCTTCAGCACATAGGAAGGGAGACAATGTGCACTTTGCAAAGCAGGGTGGCAGTGACCACGTCAGCTGCAGTTTTGCTTCCCCTCTTGCCTGACATCACCCAGCTCGTGCAGCAGCAGAGACAGCTCAAGTTTCCATTTCTCCTCTTCTGAAGCTGATCAAGGGCTGGAAGAGGAGGAGCTGGTGCCAGTATCTGCTACCTGAACCCAGAGGCAGCAGGACCTAGGGGGGCACGTGGCTCAGCTGGTCTTGATGTATGGGACTAAACCACTTCCAGGCCCTCTCTGACAGCATCCAAAGCTAATGGCCTTTCTGCTTTCCTTCCCTTTTGCTCTGGTGCCTCGATGTCTTGGCAGTACATGCTCTTCCAGCCTGGGCAGGCAGCCACCCTCCCTGCACGGCCACGTGTGCTCCTGCCTCTGCCTGAGCAGCACCAGAGCCCTGGGCAGCTGCTTGTCCAAAGTGTTTGCCTTTCCCTCCTCCCTGCAGACACAGAATTCCTGAGCTGAGGTGGTGCTGGGGGCAGGATTCTCTGCAAGGAGGCAGCTCAGGGGTTTTCCAGGGCTTCCACAGGGTGTGTTCCTCTGCACAGCACCCGCTGTCTCTGCAGCACCCTTGACCTGAGCAGGGCACTCCAGGAAGCAAGCACTCCTTGCTTATTTATATCCCTAGAGGCCTTTCCTCAGCACCTGCACAAGGCTTCAGTGAAAAATTCCCCAGGGAAGCCTTTCTCAACACTTGTCCCTTGCAGAATGCTGAGCTGTATTGGCTTGTCCAGTTCTTGACAGTGTTGATGAATTCCATACCAGTGGAACACCACTTTATTTCCGTGAGAATGCAAATGAGAGTGCTGAAATGTGCTGCAGAAAGGGCACAGCTGGGACAGCTGCACAATTTAGGTTTCACTAGAGATTTCCTTTTTTTTAAGTGCAGGTTCCTCTTCTCTGCCTAATTTTTTCCTGTAGCTAAATGTCCTCCAGGCTCTTTGGTGCATAGAGTCCTCTCAGGGAGACTGCTCTGATTGATAAAACCAAAGCAGAAGGCTGTTTTCAAAGGGAGAGAGAAGCAAATCAGAGAGAGACAGGCCAAGTCAGCTGCTGATGTAACTCCCTTGAAGCAAATGGTTCAATATCTGAAATTTAATCTGGCTTGGGCCCTTGGTTGTGCTGTAAACATGCTCAGGAGCAGCAGTGCCAGAACAGTGCCTTGTGCTGGCACCCTACGAGCACAAAACACCTGAGTATTCCTGTTTTAATGCTGTTCTGTGTGCCCATGGATGCTGGAGGGTCCCTGCAGGCTTAGCCAGGGGCATTTATTTTTTTCTCTATGAGTGGGTTTAACCAACAAACCCAGAGTGGCTGCCTTCCATCCCTGGAAGTGTTCACAGCCAGGTTGGACGGGGCTTGAAGCAGCCTGGGATAGTGGAAGGTGTCCCTGCCCATGGCAGGGGATGGAAATGGATGAGCTTTAAGGTCCCTTCCAACCCCCAGCATTGTGTGATTCAGTGATTCCAGCAGCTGCAGAGGGGGTGCAGACAGATTTTGTTGGGGTGCAGGGACAGGGGCTGCTCAGGACAAGGGAACAGCCACAAGGTGTGGGAACTGCTGCCCTCCAGCAGCCTCTGCTGGGCTGGGGCTGGGTTTCATCCCCTTTGGGAGGCCTGATGGGCCTCGCCCAGAGTTAAAAATAAAGCACCCAGCAGTGCCAGCTCTAGGCCTGCTGCAGACTGGGATGTGTCTGTGTCAGCACTGTGTGCTGCAGCAGGAGCTCGGTGCCACGTCAGGGAAGGGCTCTGGGTGCAGGGCAGTCCCCGGGCTGCCAGCACTGCCCTGCTCCTGCCTGGGTGCAGACAGCCTGCAGCTGGCCCGGGACGTGACTCACATTCACACTTTGCCCCAAAACCAGTACAATTCTCACTTGTCTGTGGTTTTCAGTCCCTGTCAGCAGCGGGTATGGTTACACCTCAGCCCTGCTGAGATGAGCTCATTCACCACACGAGGCTGGTGCTGTGTGGGGTCTGCATCCTGTCAGACCTTTAAACTCCAGCCATCAGCCTCCCTAAAAACCAGGGATGGGTGTCTGTGAGGAGCAGAGGGAGAGCCTGGCTGCTCTTTGTGTGGATCTGCAGCTCATCTCAAAAGCTTTTCCTTGCTTAGCTGTGCTCTGCACACAGCAACACATCATTGCTGAAATGGCCAAAGCACAGCACAGGCATTGCCTGATCAGGTGTTGCAATTAGGGAAATTAGTGCCATGAGTCTGATGAGGAGCAGCTAGGGGGGCTCAGCCTGGAGAAAAGGAGACCCAGGGGGGACCTTATTACTCTACAACTACTTGGAAGGAGGGTGCAGCCAGGTGAGCATTGGTGTCATCTCCCAGGTAGCAAGCACCAGGACAAGAGGAAATGGCCTCAAGTTGTGCCAGGGGAGGTTTAGATTGGATATTAGGGGAAATTTCTTCACCAAAAGGGTTGTCCAGCCCTGGCACAGCTGCCCGGGGTGGTGGTGGAGTCCCCATCCCTGGAGGGATTCAAAATCCTTGTGGCTGTGGGACATGGGTTAGTGGCACTAACAAGAATTTGGGGAGGTAGGGCAGGGTGATGGAGCTGTCAGAGCCGAGTGGGTGGATGGGAGCTCACAGGCTGCAGCCACAGGGCCCTTCTCCATCCCCCTCCCCATTCCCAGTGCAGACTGGAGGGGACACATTCCTCACTGGGTGAATTTCCAGAGGGCTCTGTGGGGCAGGACACAGCCAGCAGACTTGTGGAATGATGAGAACTGTTCAGCTCAGCTGTTGGCTGCACAACGCTGAGCCCAGGCCTAAAAATAGGAGGATGTCTGACCCTGAAGTGAAGGATTTTCACTCGAAACTCAGCCTGACACCCACCCAGGGTGACATCATGCAGAGGGGAAGTTGGAAAAGCTTCCAAAATCGTTGCTTTCCGTGGAGAAGTGCTAAATGCGTGTGTCAGCGGATAATCAAGCAGCACATTTGCTGTGGCCATGAATGAGGAGAGAGGGAATGGAGAAGGAAGGACCTGAAGGGGGAGGAACAGGATTGGAGCCGCATCTTGGAAAAGAGTTTTGGGAGTGTTGTCCGTGTATAACTTGAGAATAGATGATAAGGTCCCATTCAGGCTGAGTCTGTCCCATAAAGATGACACTTTCCTTTAAATGTGCTAAAAGTTACTGTGCTGCATTCAAGGTTCTGACTGTGAACCTACCCATTGGTTTTGGTGATATGGGCCACAGCTGTGGTTTGAGTCTGCATGATTGAGACTTGCAAGTGCATGGATCCTGCTCATGGTGGCCGTGGAAGCATCTGAGATGGCCAGGTGCTGACTGACTCCCTTGGTTTCAGCTCTCTGATATTTGAAGCAGCTTTTCCCAAGCTAACCTTCAGGGATTTGATCCAAATCTGTGCTCACGTGGCATGGATGACCTTGCTGTTGTTGTTCTAACTCCAAATTGCTTGAACACAGTTCCTCATGCTTCTGTGTTAAGCTGCTTTTTCTTCTTTTAAAGTGACAGTGTGTGTAAAATGTGGTGGCAGCTTTCCTCTGAAACTTGATGTCTTTTCCCTCTGGATGCTGCCAGGCAGCTCCTGTGCTCATCCTCTAACGAGGACACCTTTCCTTCAGCGTTGATGAGCTGAAATTTGTAGCTCTTTTCAGGTGATGAAAGCTGAGTGTGATATGGGGAGTCTCCTTTATCTGTTTTCCTTCTGCCTTTTAAATTCTCATTACGTATTTATGATGCTGTTATAACAAGGATGCCTGGAGCACAACCAGGGGCACCGTTTGGTCTCTGGGTCCCCAGTGAAGCTGAAGAAGCTGCTGTTGCTGTGTAAACACCGTGTCAAGAGCTGATTTCATGTGTGCTGCTGGGCATTTTCACCCAGCTCTGATAATGAAAAAAGGCAAAGAGTTTTACCACGTCAATGCAGACATCTGATAGGAAAGCAGTTTATTGGTTAGAGACTGAGAATAGGGTTCAGGCATGCCAGCCCTTCCTGGTTGGGGTTTTAATGCCCTTAGAGCATCACAGCAGTGAAACTTCTCCAGACAAGCTGCTTTGTAGACACTGTCACAGCAACAGGCACGGATGAGCTGCTTCTCACTTCAGCAGCCTTCGGGTAGGATTTGTCTGAGTAAGCATGAGGATATTTCTGGTTGTCTGCTGGGAAATGACGTGGCTGCAGTTGCAAAGGTGCTACACTGGCATTGGCTGAGCCTGCAGAAAGCAGATGATAGCCCAGGCAGGGTCAGGAATTCACTTCCCAGCATTAAGTGCATGGCCCGGAGAGGAGCTTGAACAGTTTTTGCATGGTTTACCCTTTTTCCCCATGAAAGCTTGAAGCCTCTCTGACCCAGAGACAAATGTCTACTTGCAGCCAGACTGTGAAACCTCTTAGCTTTTGATCTCTGGCACTCTTTATGGGGTACAGCCCCACTGGAGCAGTGGGGTGAGTAGCAGGGACCTGAACCTGAGCAGCTGGGATAAATCTGGTCCTCCAGCAGTGAGTGCCAGCCCTGCTGCAGCTCCAGCACAGACCCTTCGTGTCACAGAGCATTAGTGGAGCTGACAGACGTGAGAGTGAGCACACCCTGGAAGAGCCAGCTCTCATTCTTGCAGATGGAGCACTTTTATTTTTCCTTGCTGGTTGAGATGTTCTAGCAAACACTCGACTTCCTTGTCATCCTTAAACTATGTGGAGAGGTGGGGAGTTGCCTTTTACCAAAGCAAATGGACTTTTGCTTTGAAAAGTCCCTTCCTGCAGTTTTTGGCATGGCTGATCACTGTTCTCAACAGCCCCCGAGCTTCATGATACAGTAGTTTTGTACAAAGCTGTATTTTTATGTGCATAAGCTTTTAGACCTCGTTGATAACACATCCCTAGATGTCTGTCCTGTGGTTGTAGGGGAGAGTTGGAGATGGGGCTTGCTTGGGAGGAGGGAGTGGGTTCTGGGATTGTGAGACAGTGGCCAGAGGCGCTGGCAGACACACGGCGCTGGCCAGCACTGCTGCACGTAGCACAAGTTGTCAAATAACATTCAGATAAAAATACTGCATATTAAAAGGCCATTACAGCATGAATTGAGCCATGTTGTGCATTTACTCTGAGGAGCAGTGCTTGATGAAACTCACATCCCCTTGCCTAAGCTGGATCCTCATCTCCCTATGGCACGCTTGTGGGGGGACTCACAGAGCAGCATTTCCCCCTCTCCAGTCGTGTGTGGTTTTTCTGCCATGTCTTTCTGGTCGTTAAATACAAACAGTAATGCATTTATTTCTGGAGCAGAGCTTTCAGCTCCTTCACTGTGCACACAGGGCACAGCTTAAAGCTGGCACTGGCCGCAGGGTCGGGTGCTGACGTGCTCGGTTTGAAAGGACTGGAGCATTCTGTGCAAACATATGTTGGAAATGCCACTCGTGACCGCCTCAGGGGCATCGTGTGGGCTCAGCCCTGCTGCAGATGGACTCCCAGCTGGCCCTGGGCAGGCACTCAGAAAATCCCAGTGCCCTGAGGAAAGCCTGGGAATCACAGAGGAGCAGTGTGGCAGAGCAGAGGGAGAATCCGCTCCTCTGCGGGGCAGCACTGACCTTTGTCATCGCAAAAGCTTCTCTGTCTCCCTCCATCAGGCATCAGTGCATCACTCAGAAGTGCTGATCTCCCCTGGGGGCTCACAGAGGCTCTGCTGAGGTGGCTCTTCCCGGCTTCCTGGCTCCTGGAGTGCAGTGAGAGGACAGGTTTTGGCTGAGGATGTGGAGGCCGGCTCCAGTTCATATGAAGAGGGTACAAAGACCTCAGTGGAAAGGGGAAAAAAAAAAAAACCCTGTCTGCATTTCAATCAGCCTAATTAAAGTGGCTTTTTGCAGGGGCTGGCAGGCCCAAAGTGATTTGTGCAATTAATGTCTTTTGTGTTTGTCTGGTGGGGTTTTTTCTTACCTCACTCATTTATGGGATGATCACCTATGTGCAATTCATGATTTTAAGGTTAGACATAAAGGGCTGGATCCTCAACTGCTCTAAGGAGTGGAGTAAACAGGGAGAGCTCTGCTGATTTACACCTGTGGTACTCTGGATGCCTGGAAATAGCTTAGCAAGTGTAAAAGGGAAAAAAAAAGGTTTCTCCATCCATCTGGAACTCATTGCATCCATCAGGGGAAGGAGAGGCATTTGTGAGAGTGAACGCTTCATTTATCAGTGTATGAACTATTGAAAAGCCTGGATGTAGCTGGGATAATTATAACCCAGATTAGTCTTCTTGGAATAGAAAAGTAACGACATTCCTAATTTTACCAAATCCTCTGAATTTATTGTCTATTTGTTTAACGCCCCAGACCCTTTCTTACGGCAGGGGATCCGATAGATTTATGGAGGTGCAGTTTGGTAATCTAAATACTTGGGAGTTCATCTGCGTGGCCTGTGGGCTGCTCTGGTTATTTTCACTGTCACCACTTGGAGGCCGTGGGAACTGGGGATGCAGATGGGAGCCCAGGGAGGCACAGGCCAAACCTCAGCTGGAGTCACTCCAAACATTCCCCTTCCTCTGGGCTCTGCAGGTGAGGAGTACCTGGCCAGCCTCAGCTGTGGGTGGGAAGGGAAGGTTCCCTCTTGGGAAAGGAACAAAGCTCCTTCCTTCCCCTCTTCAGGACCTGCCTACTTTTCTTCCCTGAATATTTTTTGGTTTTTTTCCTGCATGTTTTCCCATCCCTGGAAATGTCTGAGGCCAGGCTGAATGGGGTTTGGAGCAACCCCAAATGGTTGGGGAAGTGGAAGGTGTCCCTGCTTGTAGCTGGGATTGGAACTGGATGGTTTTTAAGGTCCTTTCCCACCCAAACCATTCCATGATTCTCTGTAAGGAGAGGCAAGATGCATTCAGAAACTCCCCATGCAGGGAAGGTCAGAGTATCGATATTTGGAGAGCTGACTGCAGTTTCCCTGTGCCAAGCCATGGGTATCACCTGTCCCTCACAGAGTCTTATCAAAACTGAAAACCTCTGCTAGGTACAGGAATAGCAGCACAAGAGGGAAAATCCCTTTAGGACAATACAGGCTTTGTTAAAGAACAGAGGTTATCCAGAATCTGTGAAAAGGCAGGTAAAGGAGCACAGCTCTGAACCTGGAAGCTTCTTTTGCTGCCATTATTTAGTAATAGAGAAAAATGCCTGGGCTGGTTTTTAATAATTGTTTCTGGTCTTTTTTTGTGATAATTCATAACTTCTAGGCCTGTCTGTATTTGTGGCTTTATGAGCTGTGCTGCCTTTTGGCTGAATATTTACTCTTTTCTTACCATGAAAGTGTCTTTCCAGTGCAGCAGGAGCTGAAATGCAGAGTCTTGATTTCCTGTTCAACTCTAAAGCACTTTGGGATTTTAGAGTTTTTGCAAGCACACACAAAACCCCAAACAACAAACCCTGAAAAATGAAAATAATGGTCCAAAGAAGACAGAAGGAAAATTTCTTTTGCTTCCTTCTGAGTCAGGGGTTTAGTCCAAGGGGTTCAGTAGCACTTTAGGACTTCGTGCTTCAAGACACAAGCCAAATTCTCCCTAATAAAATTCAAAAGGCATTTTTCCTTCAGGGCACAAATTCTAATATAAAATCTCCTACATTTTCCTAAACTGCTGTCAGAAACTGGCCACTGTTGAAAGTGGAATTCACAATTAGCTCAGGCTGCCTGTCTGAACTGGTGTGGAGGCTTTTTCCTGCTGCACCTTCCACAGGAACACACAGAGGGGCCCTTGTCACCAGTATTGCTGTGCTGTCACTGGGAAGGCCCCAGCTCAGGTGGGACAGGTAATCAGGCAGACAGGAGGGGTTTGGGGGTGATGCCTTGAGTGGCTACCTAGAAACAGAGACTAGACAGGAATAAGGGAATAAAGGTGGGTATTTATTTGAAAGGCCTTCAAAGGTGCACCCTGGGAGCCAAAGGCTACATCCAAAAATGGACTCCAAGCTGGACCCCAAGATGGGCAACAAGTCACGAGTTCCCCACACCTTTATAGGTTTGGTCCATTTGCACATCAGCATAAATTTGGCAATTAAAAATTAATGATGTAATTTTCCCTCAGCTCGCCCCCCCTTCAGAGGCTTTTGGGTCTGGACAGTCTGGGTGTCCTTGGAGAGCAAACCCAGAGAGGTTTTGTTATGTCTGACCAGCGTGAGAGAGCAGCAGCTCCCAGGCTACAAGGCACCTCAGAGTTACACACTGGATTTGAACAATATAAGAGTTAAAACCTAAGGCATCAGGAGTGTATCAGGAAGCCTGTTTGCCAAAGCAGTGTATTCACAGTCCCGTGTTCCCAGCTCCTGTGCTTCCATCCCTTGGTGCCTGACTCACATTTCTGCTGACATCTAAGTCCGGAAAAGTTTGGGTGAGCTGTTGGATGGTTTGGGACTGGTGGTTTAAGAGGGAACATCAGTGCTTTGTCACCTGGGAGTTACAAAACAATTGGCCTGAGTGAAAACAAAGTGAAACAAAGTGAAAGTGAAGTGAAGTGAGTGAAACAAAGGGAGGAATCTTTGCATGTGCTTGGGAAAGTGGTGGGGCAGCAGCAAAAATGTACCTCCCTTTGTGCAGAGCAGTGCAAGTCCCCTCAGTCCCAGCTCTGCTCCACATTTAACCCTCCTGCAGGCAGGTCGCTGATCCTGGGAGCCGACAGCAGCTCCGAGGGTTAGGAAATCAAAGCGGCTTCCTGAGGTCTTTGTATGTCACAGGTTTCCTGCTGAGCCTTGGCAAAAATGGTACCAGTGAGGGATCTGGCAGTGGCTGTGGCTCGTGCTGCCAGCTGTGCAGCAGCTGGGGACCAGGGAGTGTTGCCATCTGTACCTGGCAGTGTCATCAGGCTGGAGAGATTAACAGCTCTGGTCCCTCCCTGTCTGAAGCCAGTGGGAGCCCTTCCCACCTCTCCTGACCAGCTGGAAAAGGTCTTGCACCTCCCACATGCATCACTTTCTTCCTCGTTTGTTTTTTTTTTACTTTTAAAACATCACACCCCACAGTCCCAAGAGGCAGGGCTGTTCTTGCAATCCTGACCTGGGATTGTTTTCAGCTGCAAAATGCTGTGGCAATATTTTTGCTGTGTCTCAGGAGAGGATTTCCATGGCTTGTAAACATGGGGTGTCTCAGAAGTTGCTCTTGGAAGGTTCTGGGGAGTGCATTACAGGAGATGTTAAATAGGATGGTTGAGGAGGGTGGGATGGAGTAACTTCCTTACCTTCCATCAGTGCTTTGGACCCTCTGCTCCAGCTGCAGTGAACATTATTTAGCTCCAAAGTGCTGCTTCTGGCACCCTCCTCCCACACCCTTGTGTGGCCATTCCCAGGAGCTCTGTCCCTGCCAAAGCACAGCCTGTCACCAGAAGGAAAGGACAATTCAAAGGAAGTGGTGGAGTTTGCCATATAAATGTTTAAACCTTACCCTTAATAATAATGCAGAGCGTCGTTCCATACAGACAGATGCTTCCTGGATTGAAAGGAGCCAGTGGATCTGATGGGAATGGATAAACAGCTTTGCAGCTCCCAGTTTCTGCAGCTCAGGTCCCTGGTGTTGTCCCCCTGACTGTCCCTGCCTGGCTGCAGGTCGCTCAGGGAGGGGGATTTGTGAGCAGCCCAAATCCTGGCTGTTGAGGGGTCTTAATGGAATTCTCTGTCCCAGCCCCAGCATGGGCTGCTCCTGCAAGGTTCAGGGAGGGTGTACAGGGGCACATCACCAGTGCCAGCAGCTCCAGCTGCCTCCTGATGCTGGCTGCCTGCTCTGGGACTTCCTACACCCTTCTCCTGGGAGCAGAAATCATCTCCGTGTGGCTCTGCGCAAACCAGGAAGAAAACTTCCCTTAATCCCCTCTCTTATGCTGACACTGTGCACTTCTACTCTCCTTCCCAGACCACCTCCTTGTGGTGACATTGCTGGGGAGGGACCCTCTTGCTGATGGCTGAGCTGCTCCCACTCGGTCCCCTTTGGATGGTGTGGGGACACCTCACAGGCACCGCTTCCCAGGAAAAGCCAGGCTCTTCTCAGAACCCCCAGTGCCTCAGGGATGGGCTGTGTTCACCCTCCTGACTTTACCTGGGGAGTGAGGCTGTGCTGCAAGCTTGAGGGAAAGGTGCAGGGAGACGTCTGGGGGAAGAGCAAACCAAGCCATTGCTGGGCTCTGTAGGTGGAGAGGAATTGGGGGCTGGGAGCAGAGTGCTGGCCCTGCTCTGAGCCAGACCCACACACACACACATGGCCAGGTGGGTTTTATCCAAGAGAGCAGCACTCAAGGAAAAACAGACAGAAAAAGCTGTGGTGCTCGTTCCAGCTCACGTGCAGCCCTGTTTTCCAAAGGGAGAATTCCACAGTGCTGTGGGAGTGGCTGGGGACAGACCCCATCCCTCAGCCCCTGTGCAGAGCAGCGTGTCCGTGCTGTCCTGACAGCAGGACAAACTGCCCCGTCCCAGGTGGCCATCCTCGGGAAAGAGGCTGATTGCCAAGTAAATCCAGGAGCTGCTGCCTTTATAGGAAACTCCTAGAGGATTGACAAGGCAGTAAAACAACAGTTTTCTATAGCAATTGCTCTGTGGGGAATTTGGTCAGATCGCTGCGTTGCAAATGTACAGAACGCCTGCCTGTAGAAATCCTTGAGAGTGTGATAGGATTTAATCAATCCCATTTGTTTGGATGGAGAGGCAGCCCAGATCTCCGTGGCAGATGCCCAGGAAATGCTGGAGGCAGCAAAACCTGTTAAACAGGGCTGTGTGTGGCCCTGTGAACAGAATATACTGAATTTGCCTTTTTTTTTTACTTAGTCAACCCCTCCCCTTATTACACCTCAGGTGTGCCCAGTCTTCACTCATCCTGTCATTTTCCTCATTTTTTTCCCTTCTCTATCTCTTTGCCTCAGACTCCTGGTTTTACTTATTTGTTTCTTTATTAATAAAGTGTGCCTTGATTCCCTCTTGTGCTTCACTCTGTGCTGGGAGGCCACAAGAGGCAGTTGGATGGGATGTTCTGCAGCCCTGCTCGCTGTGGGGTGTGGGGTGAACGTGCTGGGGGTCCTGGTGGGTTCTCAGGGATGCTGTGCTCTGTGATGTCTCTTCAGGAGAATGTGACAGGCTGCAGAATGAGCCCCCACCAGCAATGGCCTGTGGAGGTGGGTCCTGGCTTTGGAGTTACACCAGTTACACACAAATCCCAAACGTGATCCTAACGATCCGTGTTGTTTTAAAGGGGTTTTATTTCCAGATAAATAACTTTCTCAGGCATGTTTTTTCATTCCCTTTGAAAACTCTCGGTTCTGCTGCTTGTCCAAGCTGTGCACAAACAACAAATAGTGATAAAGAACAACCCATTGGCAGGGGAACGCAGGGGCCAGCTGGTTGGACTGTGTATTTATTGGACTGGAGATACTGGCAGCATGGAATGATGAAGATCTGCTGTTAGTTCAGGCTTCTCCTCTTTCTGGTTCGGCCAGCTGTCCTTTCAGATAACAGGGAAGTTTCATGTACTTACAGGAGACGGGAGAAAAGTTTATTCTCCTGGTTTATCCGAGTTTGCAATTTGCTTACTGACCGTGTGTTGTTTGCTACCACCTTTCCTCCTTCTCCATGGCAGCCAATTCTTTCCTTCCCTTTGTTTCCTGGATCTTTTGTACAACAAAATGAAAGAGGACCTTTGCAAAGGCCCAGCAGTGTTGGAAAGCCACAGGAGGGCTCGGCACGGGGCTGATCCTCCTGGGGTTGCCGGGCTCACGGAGAAGCCAGGCCACGTGGCTGTCGCTATGTTGTCAAGCTTGTTTTGGGAGATAGCGTGGGAGAAATGTCCTTTATCCTGAGATTGCTGGGCCTGCCATCCAAGGGGACACTCGTCAGCGATTTCCTATCTGCAAATCATAATTACTGGGACAGGTAAAAACAACCCTGGGCCAGTCTTGGTCTTACCTGCTGGGATTCTTAAAGAAAAGGCACAACCTCCCGTAAATAATCACCTCAGGAAGTGAAATATGGCATTTAACATCTTTCTAAAATAGCCAGGATTTAAAAAGCACCCAAGTGCTGTCTCTTTGTCTTGCAGAGCGTCTGCATAAAGCAAAATCTGGTGATTTTGAGACAATACTGGGATGCTGCACCAGCACAAGTGAGATAAGCAGAGATTTGAGCCCTGCTTTTCCTGTCATAAGCTGGGCTGGTGCACTGAAAGGCACATGGGTGAGGAGGAAGACTTGGGTGGTGCTGTGCAGTGACTTGATGAAGATTCGCCCATCCTCATGGGAAAATCCCAGGGATTTCTGACATACCACCCAAATCTTGCTTCTCCTGTCATTGACAGGCAACAGCCCAGCCCTGAGTGATTTCAGTCTGGGACCTGCCCTGGGCTGTAGCCGGAAATGGAGGAAGCCCTTCCTCCTTTAAAGAGCTGCTGTGTCCCTCCTCTCCGCTCCTGGGATGCCATTACCCCCTGCAGATCGAGCCTTACAGCATTCCTGGGGCTCTGCCTCCCTGCCAGTTTTTCCTGGACATCTGTGGGCTGGCAGGACCAGCACTCCTTGTGTGGAAATCCTCTGAAAACCTCTGCTGCTGGAAGTCCCACTTGTGTCCGTGGCTCCTGCAGGGCATTGCTTTGGCCAGGCAGCTTTTCCAAGCCTGTATCCCACTTGCAGCATCCAGATCCACATGGGAACAAGCCCTAATTTTGTGGTCTCCAGCAGAGCAGCGGGAGCCACCATTCCAGTAGATGGCATCAAAGACAGCTCGTTCCTCTGCAGGATCCGGCTCAAGGGCTCTTTTCCCACAGTTCCACTCCCCACAGTCCCATTTCCCAACAACTCTGGAGAAGATATTCTCTTAAAAAAAGCAAGTTAATTTTAAAAAAATGAACTCTACATTGTTTTTCTTTTGCTTCAGCACTAAGTGATGTGTCCCATGTCACACATTAGTGTGGTGCCCAGTTTTCCATCCCGCAGTAGGGACTGGGTGCTTTTTGCTCACCTTTGGCCATTCAGCCATAATCTCACCTGAAAAATGCATTGAAAAATTAATTATAGACCTTCAGGTGAGGGTTTTGATGTCTGAGTTTAGTTTACTTTATATTCATACGTGTAATTTTTGCATATGCACTGCCCTGCATAATTGGGAGATTAAATCTTCCTTTTTCTTTACGTATTTATAAACTGTGAGGAGACCTCATAGTTGCTGGAGGTCATTGATCTATCAGACATGAAGAAATTCCTCTTCTTGACTCCAGCCTGCAGGATTTCCCACGACCAGCAGGTCTAGCACACCGTGAGACTTCAGCTGACACATCACATTGGAAAATCCAATCACTGCCACATCACATCTTTAAAACTTGATCACTGACTCACCATTATTTCTGATCTCTTTGGGAGTATTCCAAAATCAGGTTCCCTACATTAGCAGAAGGAGATCAGGAGTAGTGAGTGAGTACAGGAGGAACAAAGGTGTAGTTTTTACTTTTAAACTTAGACCCCTGTGACTTTTAAATGCAATGATTGTAACATACCCTGCCCTTGGGAGGTATATTTCAGCTGCCTCGCAATGCTTGCATTAGCCAGTAGACTTAGCAGGATTTTATGGATCTATTTTCAATTAAAAGGAAAGAGCTGGAATTTTTTCCCACTGGGTTTGTCTTCTGCTCTGTTTGTAAGTTCAAAAAGAGAAAAAAATAATTACCTTCCCTTCTTTACTAGGCCATAGGTACCACATAGAATTTGGGCTGTACTCTTCAGTCTTCACCTGCTCAAGGTGACTTTGGCTTCTTCAGGCTGGGCTAGGCAGGATTTGGGCTGTTGGGTGAGGTTTGAGGGAGGCAGAGCGTGGCAGGCACAGGGCAGTGTTCCTGGCTGGAGGTCCTGCTGGAAAAGTCTGTGAAATTGCAGGATGGTTGGTCTGTCCCAGGCAGGTTTTTGATATATTCTGTGCTCAGAGCAAGACCACTGCAAAAAATCTTGTCTTACAGAGTAGATGTGACAGAGCTTTGCTGGAGCTCCAGGAGAAAAGCAAATTTGCATAATGCATTTGTTTAATGGATTAGATCTGAAAACAGGATTAAGCCCTCCTGAGGGCTTTGAGGTGGCAAACATCTCAGCCGGGCCAGTGGATGCTCCTGTGGCGTGGTCCCGTTGCAGTGCTCTGAAAGTGGTGTTGGCACTGGTGGCAGAGGGTGCTGGTGCCTTGGTGGACCCCTGAGGCTGCAAGGGACAGTCAGGCTGATGCCCACCAGGGCCAGCTGGGAGCCCCCAGGTGTGCCCCTGGTCCCACCTCAGGTGGGAACAAACAGCATCCTCCAGGGTGAGCAGTCCATTGGTGCTGCTCTTAGAACATCCTCTCTGCAAAGTGGTGAGGGAGGGAATCATTACAGATTTAGCACATGGCTTTTAAGGCACAACCTTAGCCCAGAATGCTGGCAAATTTTCCAATATCAGCAGCTAAACCCCTTCCACAGGGTGAAGCTGGACCGTGTTTTCCAGGTGGGATGTACACTGTGCTGCCCCGTGTCACACAGTGCTGCCATGCCAGGGAAAAGATTCCTTCCCAGGAAAAATAATGAAAGGTGCCAGTCACTTTGTTACTAGGTATCCTGTTCCCTGGGAATGAGTGAGCAGAGCTGGAGGAACAAGCATTATGGGGAGAAGGGGGAATAAAGGAATGAAGCTGCAAGAAAACCAACTCGATGCTTTGCAGGAAGGGATCAGAGTGCCTGGGGCCATTCAGGTGTTATTCTGGTTACAAGAGCTGGAAAGCTGAGAAGAGTGAAAGGGGAGGTAGGAGGGACCTCTCCAGGTGACACTTCATAACTCAGAGATTTATCAGGCACCTTGAAGTCTACACAAAGTACACTATTAGTAATTTTGCTGGGAAGGGACAGGTGGGTGTGCTCTCAGAATGCTGCTGTGCAATGGCAAACCCTCTGTCCCAACATATTCCTCCTCATTTGTAGTTTCAGGAGGGTTTACACAATAAAACACCTCACTCAACAATACCTGGGGACTTCACCCCAGGGGCCAGTTCACAGGCCTTGACTCTTCCAAGCAGTCCCAGTAGACAGGGAGAGTTTGGCTTTGCCTGGGCTGGGGAATGAAGGAATAAATACATAATCCTTCCTAGCCTATGCAATTCACCATTTATAGTCCTGCAATAAAATCCTGCATTCTGGTTTTCAGAGAGGTGGGGGCTGGTGGGGTTGGGAAGAGGGGGATCCTCTCCATCCCTGTTGGGGGAGCCTTGTCCCAAACGTGGGGCAAAGTCTGATGGGAAAAGATAAAAGGGGCCTGTGCTCTACAGAAACCACGTGGAAGTTGTCCAACAGCAGCTCCAGTTTGAGTTATCCTTGTCTACTTTCCCCATTGTTCCCATTTATATATATGTGTGTGTATATATGTATACATATAAGGCCAGAGGGGCTTGGGTTTGTGCTGAGGCCATGAAAGGGCACCAAAGGTGTTTGTTATTGGACTTTCAAAAATATTTGGCTGCTGTTCCCCGGCTGACAAAGCTCACTGCCTCAGCTTCACAGATTTGGCCACTGGTTTTGGGGAAGTCTGGAGAATTCATCCACTTGTTTCAGCAAGGGCAGTACATTTCTTGGCTGGAGTGCTGGGCATTGAGAAGGTGCTGCTTTTCAGCCTGGTTTGAGCAATCTCCTTTACATTTCAGATTTTGCAGAGGTTTATAGGAAGGTTCCCTCTGTAGCTGTGCTGGGGAGTGCAGTGAGGGGCAGGTGCTGAATCAGATGGCTCATGATGGGGTGTCCAGAGCACAAGGACGTGTGAGGACAGAGCACGAGGGTCCAGGCACAGCAGAAGGCCAGAATAACCTGGCAGCAGATGTGGGGGAGCTGACCTGGCCCTACAGCTCCACTTTCCACCAAAACACCACCATAAAACTGGGCAGATCTGACTGTGCCATCCTGGGCCAGCCATGTGAGGCCTGTACAGCGAGGCCTGTACTGTGAGGCCTGTACAGCCCAGCCCAGCTGAGCTGGTTGGGGAATAATGGGTGGCACTGTGGGGTTTGGGGTTTTGGGGACAGCTGCTGCATTTCCTAAGCAACCTCTACAAACTGAGTTTAGCTGGTCATGACTTAAGGACACAAAATGGAGAGCTTGAGATGATTCATCATAAGGGAGAAAGGCCTCACTCCCCTCATCACCTGCTGTGAAGGATGGGCACACAATTAAAAGTTTTCTGTAAATGCTAATTACAGTGGACTTAGCTAATGACTGATTGGTCTTTCGATTGCATTAAGATTCTAAGTGTAATGAACTTAACTGAAGTATGGATTACAATCTTGTTCTAATTAAAACAAAAACGTGTAACACATATTAGCACATATCAGAAAGAGTTTTAATGGCTGTTTGGGATCAAACTGTTGAAAATATTAATGTGTTGTCTAAAGCCTGCAGCACTTAATTAGATTCTTCATCCAAGTGGAATTCAGGCTGCTTCAAAGGATGCATCCAGATAAGATTTTCTTGTGCTCTCAGAGACAGAGTGAATATAGATCTGGATTGTTATTTCCATGCCACCTCTCCTTTTCTCTCTATTTCTGAATCCTGACTTCCTCAGTCCCCTCCAACCTGTGGCCTGTGAAAGAGAGCGGCACAACTTCTAATGCTGGACTTTTTGCATATTTAATTGCTGAGCGAGGTGTACCATTTTCTGCCTTGCTTTGGGCACGAAGGGTAGAGCCAGGGCCTTGTTGTCACCTTGCAATAGATGGACAGAGATGAAACAACACACCTTGCTACCAGCAGCCACAGGGAAAAGGTGCTCAGTGTTGGTACAGCAGTAGTGGCCAAGCAAAGCTGTGGTCAGAAAAGTGAAGCAGAGCTCAAGCTGAAGTGCCAGGAATCCAGGGGGTCAGCACTAAGCAGGAAAGGGCTCACAGCTCTTGCCTGGGTTGTGCTACAGCTCTGCCTCTCACCTTTTCAGCTCCAGAGGAACTGGCCTACTTTAATCCAACTTTTTAATGCCAGGTGAACAAGGGGTTGGAAACAGGGTGTTCTCCCTGGAAAGCACTGGACTTAATTTCTTCCACTCTTTTGGCAGCACCTGTTTCTGCACTTCTTTAAGACAAAACACACAGCCCTTTCTTTTTCTCTGGATGCTGCCTGGGGCAGCACAAAGCCATTTGCTGTAGGTGGTGTCTCCACCCAGCTCCTACCAGAAGTGACATGTTTGCAAAGTCAAAAAGTCACCGCTTCTGAGGCCTCTCCAACCATCAAAAAAAGTATTTTTAAATATCTGTGATCCCTTTTCTCACAGCTGTGACCTTCAGCTGTCTTCAGTAACCCTTCCTTTTTCTAAACCACCTGTAGGTCCTTGGAAGGGGAAGGGGAGCAGGATCCCAAAAGCACCAGCCAGACTTGGACAGTTAAGGCATTGTTTTTAAATTTGATTTTTGAGGAACAGCCCAGCAGATGTGAATGTTCCAGATGCCCCCAGCATGGTCAGGCCAGATTTGCTGCTGGACACACAGCCCCTGGCTCCAGCAGAAGCTGGTGGAAGGGATCTGTGTTCTAACCTGGCTTCCCCCCAAAAGAGAAACAGATCTGTGGGGAGAACTGGGAATGTGCAGCTCCCTTCTGGTCTCCTGGATGTGAGGAGCAGGGAAGAGGCTCTGTAAGAGCAGCAGTTGCTCAAGGGCAGGGCTGGAGAGGAAAATGTGTGAGCTCAGGAAGAGCGTGTGGTTATGAGTCAGGGTGTCACCAAGCAGCGTGTGAGGTGACACTTAGTCTGAGCTAAAGGCTTCCTGTCTTCACAATATCTCATCTGGGTCACACTTGAAGCACACCAAGCTCAGCACAGCCACGCAGCAACACCTCCCACCAGCTCAGGACTGAGGTGTGGGACTTCTTGCAACAAGTCTAACAGTGCAAACCCTTCTGGTCTTGGTGCCACAGCACCTCCAAAGACACATCTGTAACTAGGGCCACATAGCTCCCCCCAGACTGTGACACAGCAGCATATCAGTGTTTTTATGGCAACTCTGGTCACCTCTCTCTACCCAACTCACTGCCTGAATGGGGAGTCTGGGATCAGCAGAGCCCTTCCCAAACCCCACTGCCACCACTGTACAGCTGCTGAGCCCTATTGTGGCAGTGGCACTACATCTGTGAGTTTTGCAGTTCCAGGATAATCCCATTTTAGAGAGCCTTAACTGGCCATGTTAACCCTTATGTTTACTCAGTTTATCAAGTCCTTGACTGTGCATGCCTGGGTGTGCCCTGCATTGATAGAGGGAGGAGATTTTACACTAGAATTTGGAGGTTGATTTAGGAATCCTGCTTGCCTGATGTCCAGGTCTGTGGTATGAGTTGACAAGCAAGGCAGAGAGGGTTTGAGCCCAGCCAGGGCTGCATTGCAACCATCACCTCTGCAAAGAGAGGTACTCAACCCACTGAGCAGAGAGGAGGTGGCAGCAAGGGAGCAAACCTAATTATGTGCCAGAGAGGTTGCCAGGAGCTGAGGGGGACAGAAGATGCTGTAAGGTGAACTCAGTAGCATAAGGTAATGTCACTTGTGTGGCAGCACAGGGAGGAGAGAGCCTGCAGCCAGAAGAGGCCATGTCCAAGCAACTCAACACCCTGAAATAAAGACAAGTTAAGGAGAAGAATGGGATGGGCTGCCCAGGGCAGTGGTGGGGTCACCATCCCTGGAGGGTTTAAAAGATGTTCAGGTGGGGCTTGGCAGTGCTGGGGCTGGACACTTTGTGGTCTTTTTCAACTTAAAAATGCTTCTGCGATTCTAAGGTGATTCAGTCTGGTTCAAGGTAAAGACAGGACTTCAGGACATTGAGGAGCCTCAAATGCATGTGAGTCTGTATCTGTGTGTAAGCAAACATGGACATATAACCCTGGGGAGAACTAGGGAAGTTAGCAGGCACCTGAGAGCAGGAGGATGCTGCAGCTGAACAGCCTGAATGCCATTTACTGAGAAAACTCCAGCTCTGTGTTCCTCCAAAAGGCACAGATTTTGCTGCTGAGATTTCTGTGCATTAATCTCGTCAGTACAGGATTTACATGTTGAGATGAGGAGAGGTAAAGCAGGGTTAAAAAAAAGATACCACAGATGCTACTTCATCAGCCCCAGCTAATTTTCATGCAATTCTGGTTTCAGATAAAGAGCCTTCCCTGGGTTTTTGTAGGAGAACAGCAAGGCAGGCTATTCAGGGGGTGATAATACATGGCTCTCGTGGCTAAAGCCTCCTGCTTTCTGAACACACATCCTCAAGGAGCACAGCAGGGAGCAGGGATGTGCCTTCAACTACTCTGCTGCCAGACTCAATCTCTTCCAATCTCTTGCTCGGCTCCAGCTTTGGGGCAGACAATGGGGGAAAATTATTTTGAGTGAAGCCCTTACTCGCTAATTGCAATTTGTGCTGAGAACCAAGCAGGAGCAGGCACATTTATTTGGTGTTATGGCTGTTTCAGAGAGTTAGGGTGAACACTGAAGCCTGCACAGATTCAGTAAAGGGGAAGATTAAGGCTTTGTTAAAGCAGAGTAAATGCATTAGAGCTCCACTGAAAACAGAGGAGCTGAGTAACATCTTCAAGTGTTTAACAGAACTGCAGCCAACCACGTATGGCTGTTTTCACAGATCCATAAACTAGATATTATAAAAAAGGAAAAGAAAACTAAAACAAAGGAAATCCACTTTAGCTGAGATAAAGTGAACCTGGACACATGTGCAGACCCAAAAGAACAAGAGGCATCTCACAGGCTAAATGAGCTCCTCGTTCCCAAGAGTGTCAAGTGTGATCATCGGTGAAACAGGACTGCGAGCCAATGTTTCTTTTAGTAAAAGGGTGAAATGAAATGTTATTTTTGAAAAGTTTATATGAAGTTAAGTGAGCAGGATAATCCGAGCCTCTTAGAACAAACCTCTCACACTTGACAATGTACGCAAGAAGGGAGGTGTGAGCAGAGCTGTCCTCGTGTGTCCTGTGTTGTGTGTCCCTAACTCGTGACCAGCTAAACTCCTTTTGTAGAGTTTGGTTAGGAAACACAGCAGCTGGCCCCAAAACCCCAAACCCCACGGTGCCACCCATCCTCTCCCCAAATAGCTGGCTCAGCTGGATGGAGCTGTACAGGCTTTGTGGTGGGCTGGCCCAAGTCAGATCTGTCCAGTTTTATGGTGGTGTTTTGGTGGAAAGTGGAGCTGTAGGGCCAGGTCAGCTCCCCCACATCTGCTGCCAGGTTATTCTGGCCTTCTGCTGTGCCTGGACTCTTGTGGCATCCTTTGTCCTCATCATCACCCCGATCCAGGTGGGATTTCCCTGCCCTGTGTGCAGCACCCTGGCATAGCTCCAGGGATGGAGCGAGTGAGCGGTGGGGAGGCCGGAGCCGTGGACACTGTCCTCCCTCACAGGATGGTTTGGCTTGGAAGGGACCTTAAAGATATCTAATTCCACACTTTCCATAGGTTTGTCCATAGGAAGGGACACCTTCCATAGCCCAGCTGGCTGTGGCAGGGGACACTGGCAGTGCCCGGGGCATTGGGAGGGCAGGCCCAGGCACATGTGGGGAGTGGAGCCATGGAAGCTCTGGAAGGCAGCACTGGCTCTTGGCCGAGCCGTGGCAGCAAGCTGTGCCTTTCTGCACTGGCAGCCCCGAGATCTTCTCCAAAATTGCTTGTCTGCAGATAATGATGAATAGTCCCTTTATGCACAGCAACTGAGTAGTACTGGTGTCGCCTCCCTGAGAAAAATCAGCATCTCTCCTCGAAGGGATGGAATTATGCTCCTTTTGCCATACACAGGCCACATAATTCACTGTAATTTCATTATCTCTCTGCACTCAGAACTACACCACATGGCCCTTCTGTAAGTGGTGAAGGTAAGAGGCTACACCAGCATGAATTTTCTTTAATAAGATTACACCATGATAATAGGCTCTTAGAATAATTCAGCTTCTAATGATTTTGTTCTTCATTGCTTCCACATGATCAAGGGCAATATATATTAAAGTTTCAGAGGCTTTCTTAATTATAGAGTAGTAAGTATATATTTTATCTAACAGCTGTAATATTCAAAGGGAATTTTTGTTTTTGAGGGAAACACTCATTTGGTGTTGCCATTTTCAAGGCCCTCTGTGTAAGCACGTGCAGGCCTATGATCAAATTTCTGCAATATAGAGGTGGTGTTTTTGTGGGAAAAATCCAAGTGTTGAAACACAATGCAGTCAACCAAGCTGTCTGGAAGGGGATCAACCTTGTAATGCTTTAATCTGATTAAAAAAAAAAAAAAAGAAGTAGTAGTAAAAATTATAAATTACTTCTTCATGCAGATGAGTTGCCTAACATCAGGCATTCAAATTAGGAAATGTTGGCTTGACTCCGCCGGGGCCTCAGTTTCCCTTTCAGTAAAACGAATGAAAGAGTCGTTGGCACTTCCAGACCTGCCTTGGTGGGTTATCCCATCTGGTTTGTGTTGCACCCTGGGAGCACCGAGAGATTTGGTTCCCTGATGTTTGTACAACTCTCTAAGAGCTTTAAAGAAACACTGCAAAGCTTTATTTTACCATTCCCAGAGGCAGTGCTAGGTAACGGCTGTCACCCTGATTATACCCAGTCCTTGGAGAGCATGATTTTATCCATGATCCTACCTGGCCCTGAAAGCTTCCAGCCCTCCATGGTGGAGCTGGCTTGACCTTCAGTGCTATCTGAACCTGCTCTGCCACGTGCCAACCTTCCTCCAATCTCTGCTCTTCTGGACGAAATACAGCTTAACGTGGCTGCTCTGAACAATAGCTCCTCAGTTAAATTCATATCAGCATCGTTCCTGACACAAGTGGGGAGGGTGGAGGCCCAGAGCCACACATCTGTTAATCAGGGCTGGGTGTCACTTTGCAATTCAGAGATGGTTTGTGCGGAAGGAAGCCGAGCTCTGCAATGAAAGAGTTTTGAGGTTTGCTCTGAAAAGACTTGTCACCACTCATGACGTCCTTCCCCACCCCATGGCCAGGTCTTTGTGGCTTGCACAGAGTAACCAAGGGGGCAGAATTCACACCAGCTGGTGATCATGGCTAGAATTTGTCCCTTCTTCGAGGACCTCTCTGGTTCCACCTGGAGAAAGCAGGGAGACAGATGTCCCTGCATCTCACAAAGCTTTGGAGTTAGGTAAAGGATGAGGATTTGCAGCAGATGGTGTTTGCACTGGAATTGTTTGGTGTAAGGCTGCTCACCATTTGGACATGATGGTGGGCATGGTGGTTTTCACCTAGGCATTGTGGTTTTCACCTGGGAATAGTAGCAGGAAACTTAATCCAGGTGGGACTTCATGTTCAGGGTTGGAGGGAGAGCAGCAGCATTTCAAGCACTGCCTTGCTCTGTGGGGTGGAAGAAAGGTTGTGTAACCCAGCACTGCGAAAATTATCAGCTCCTGAGCTTTGCCTGCACTGGGTTTCTCCCTCCTTTTCCAGCAGAGGGGAAATAGCAGAATTTTTCCATCTAGATGAGGCAGTGGAGTCGGGAAATGGGAAAGGTTCAGGTGAGTTTTCCTCTGTGGTGGCAAAGGCCTTTCTCCACTGCTGCTAACCAGGAGGATTAAAGAGGGAGTTCTTCAGACACTCCTCTGCTGTCGACCCCGAGCTGAACCCTTGGGTTAGAAGCTGACTTTTCATTTGGGCCTGACAGACTTGCAAGCTAAATCAGAGCCCAGATGGCTTAGAAAAGCCCAGAGAGCTCCAACCTGAGAGCAGCTCTTGCCACGCACGTTCCCATGCTCTTTCAACAGGCCGGGGCTGCTGTGCCAAGTGTGATTTCAGAGGAAGCTTGGAAAGAAAGTCCAGCCCCGTCTGTCGTCCTTTTTTTCAGAGAACTTCTGGTGCCTTTGCCATGTGCAGAATAGCCGAGAGAAAGGGCTTTTACAAAGCTCGGAGCTGGGCTTCTGTGTGTCCTGCTTCCCTTCTTCCTCAGATGTGTTCTCTTCCTCCATGAGTCACTCCGTGGATGAGAATAAGAGATTTTTTAGGGAAAAGAAGACAAAACAGCAGAAGCTGGCTCTTCAGAGGGGCTGTGCCGTGGCCGTTTGTTCGTGGAGCTGGGAGCATCTGTCATCTTTAGCCCGGGGAGCTCAGCCCCGAGGAGCTCCAGGCTGAATTACTCCGGCGTGTTTGTATGCGTGGCCGCGCGCCGTGCCGGGTGGCCGCCTGCCACCCCTCGCCCAAGGTGGATGTGCTTCAGAGGAGAAGCAGTTTGCACGGATAAAAATATTCAGTGCCTGCGGGTGAGCCGCAGACTGCGCCAGTCGGGCTGTTAAAATATTTCCTGGAGTTTGCTGGGAGGGCTGGGCACTGCGGGGCTGCGGGATTTGCCTCGTTAGCAGTAAAACTCTGCCTGAGGAGTCAAACCTGTCCTGCCGTGGGGACACCTGCGTCTGGCCACGTCCCAGGGAGGTGTCTCTGCTCTGACATCGGCCTGGGAGGGGGCACTGGGGAGCTGGTGGCTGCTCCCTGCTCCTCCAGAATGCGTTAGGACTGAACACTTCAAAAGTGGCTTTGCAGGTGTCCATCCAGCCTTGCCTCAACACCCAGATCCGGGTGCCAGGCAAGCACACCTTGGCTCTGAGCAGGCACCCCTGCTGCTGCTTCATTGAGCTGCGAGCTGGAAAACTTCTAATTAAAACCAGATTATTGGTCTTGGCCCTTCTTGTAAGTGTTTTGATTTGGGGTTTTCTTTTTTAAGTCCCTTTAAGATGTCTGGATAGATGATATCAAGGTTAATTTGTTTGTGATGGAAGAAATGTTTTCACATGGTGGCTAAATGTTGTTGGAAAAGAGCAAAATTAATAGCTGCTCACTTAATCCTGATTAAACTGGCAGCTGGGAGATATTGATCAGTGTGTTCACAGCAAACTATCCCTCTCTAATGCTCGGGGTAAACAATCCTGGGACTGTGGTTACCTTAACCCTTCCCACATTGGCAGCCTGATGCCCTGGGCAGGACCTGAACAGTGCATCCTCCTGCTCCCCAGCAGCAGGGCTTTGTCTGGGGTTAGCTCCCTGGGGTATAGCGAGGCTGGCTTTGTCCCAAAATCTCCTGGGACTGCAGAGCAGTCACCCAGGTGTGGGTGCTCCTGGGGACCCCTCTCTGCTGGGGACCCTCGGTGGCCCCGACTCCCAGCCACTGCTGCAGCTGTCACATGGGGTGCTTGGAGCAGATCACCATTTCACAAAATCCAAAAAAGCTTCTCAGGGGGTTAGCAGCAACTGATTTTAGAAGTTTAAATAAAAGACTGGGCTTGGCCAGAGCGGGCACCAGCTTGGACCTGGCCCCAGCTTTGCTGATGTTTCCAAATTCTGCCTCTTCCATCGCTGTCGGTCGTTTCTGACACACGATTTCTGGGGACAGATGGCAGGATAAACCCTTGCTCACCTCTCAGCCCACCTGTTTGATTATGTTCTCATCCCCAAAGTAATAAACCAGAAGCAATTTTGAGGCTGCCAAGAGAGGGAAGGAGGCTCAACAGCCCCAGCTTTTGGGCTCAGGCTTTATTACTCTCAGCAAACACACGTTCCACATTCGAGTCCGTGCATTCTTAATGCAGCCACTGCCAGGCTGGCTCCAAACAACACAAATTGCTCTGCATTGGGTCTGTCTTCACTGTTCACAAGGTCACTGCATTTTTGCACCTCTGCCTGCTGCACTTTGGTTGAGTTTCTTGTTAACACAGAGCAGGTCTGGAAATACCTCGAACTGTGTTCAGCCTCCCAGGGAACCAGTGGGACTGCTGGAGTGGATGGAGGGTAACATGACAAGGAACAGCTTTCCAGAGGGCACTCAGAAATGTGCTTTTCTCAGAGAGATGAGTACTGCAGGGGCTCAGTTTTATCCTTGCCAGAAAGTCCATTTAGAAGAGCACAATTCCTGTTGGAGGTACCATAACTGTAGCCAGTACTGGACCTGGCCCAGAATTAATTCTTTGTGGTAGATCTTGGTACTGATCCACTGCTCAGGACTTCTGGAAAAGATCGCTGCTTCTTCTGTGAATGTCAGATAAACTATTTTTCCATGGGGTGAGTAGGAGACATGGAAGGGAATCGACCTCCCTGATACTTTGGGCAGCATTGCTCCCAAAAACCAACAGCTGGCCGTCCCACCCTTGCTCTGCTTGTCCATCCTGGTGCTCTGCTCGCCTCACACTTGATGGGATGAGGGTTCCTCACCCGCCCAGGTATCCAAAGGAAGGCATTTCCCCAGATGTCCCTCCTCACATGGCACATGACAGTCTTGCAGAACGTGCATTGCATGCTGTAAAGACAGGCCCTGTTGCAATCACTGTCCTTGGGTAAGCAGGCTCAGGCTTCCTCTTCTCTTGTTACCCTTATTCCACCAAACGTTTGGTGCACCCACACAGTAGCTGACTCTCAGCCCACACTTGTATCCTGTGTGCTCCAGCCTGGATGATGGATTCTCTCCAGGACGCAGATCAGCCTTTACCAGGCGTTCTTGTGCTGACCACAGGGCCAGCTCATCCTCCTTGCATCCAAGTTTACGAGGTACAAAGCCATGGCAGATGAAACCCATCTGCCGTAGGTGAGTGGAGTTAAGCTGTTTTACAGCTGAGGGAGCAGGCATAAATCAAAGCGGGGAAACTGGTGGAGTTCTGGCTTTTTTTGCAGGGGCTGTTACTCTCTTTTTCACACGGGCAGGAGCGTTGCTGCTCCGAGCTCATAGTTCAGTTGTGCCTTCAGGCTTCAGTGCCCTTCCTGCACTCCCTGGGGTCGATGGCATCACTCAGCTCTCCTTTGGGCACAGCTTTAACTCCCAGAAACCACCGTGTTGGCAAAGGCTCATCCTGCCACTCCCCAGGGGACTTGACTCCTGCGAGCGATCCTTTGGCATATTTGCATTTGGATTTTCTTCATTCCAGCCTGGGCACGTACGGGTTCTCTCTGCTGGCTTCTCAGCCATCAGGCCCACTCAGGACTGACCACAGCATTTTTGTGCTTTGTAGAATTCTTTCAAGTCCCGGGGAGGTCCCGGGTGAGCACTGGGAGTGTGTGAGGGCATCCAGAGGGATTTCACGCCTTGCGCTCATCGGAACCTCTGAGCCATGAACAAGAGGCTGCATTTTTTCCACAACCCCTGCCAAACCTTGGTCCTTCCTTCCACCCTCCATATGCTGCCTTGTTGGCCTGAACAGCCATCTCTTAATCTAAGTCTGTCTCGGGAGAACCAGTTAGTAAAACATCCTTAATTAACCTTACTGGGTTCAGCCTAAAAGCAAACCAGACCCACTGAGGTGCTGCTGCGCTTGTGTCAGCAGCTGTTCTCATTTGTAAGAGAGAAGGCACAGGTGGTGTTTGCTCCACAGAAAGTGGGATTTGTTGTGCCTCCCAATGCTGCTGGAGGAGGCTGTGGATCTCCCATATCCCCATCCCTCTTCCATCCTTTGATTTGCAAGAGCCTTGCAGTGGCTCATTGTGTCTCCTTCTCACTCAGGTAAAAGCTGAACCAGCTGAAGCTGCAGCGCTGGAGGCAAAATTGTTTTCCTCTTCAGAAGCAAGAAGGATGGGAATTTGGGGTCATTCCTCAACAGCCCATTTCCCTTGAATAGGATAAGAGACTCTATTCTTGGGTTACTTACCCCAAACAGCTTCCCTGTGGGAAATCTGGTCCTCTTCCCCTCTTCCGGGAATGGGATGATAGAAGGGATGGGAGATAGAAGGGTTTGGCCACATGGATTGTGATTTGGACAAGTAAATGAATCCATGGGTCAGTGGATAAACAGGTGATCATTTTAACATCTGAGGCAAAGAGAAATTCTCCTTTCTTTTATTATTATTATTCCTGGAGACATGGGGTAGAAGACTCTTCATTGTTAAGTCAGCAGACTTAAGTCAGAGCGTAGATGCTGAATCCAGCTTATGTTTGGAAAAATCTGGTGGAGCCACAGAGTGGATTCATTCAGAATAAATGAGACCTAAGCCAGTGGAAGGTGGTGGGTGAATTATCCATCAGGTGGGACAATACTTCTGAGCAAAAATGAAGAGGCGCCTGCGATGATTCCCGAAGTCAGTGCATTATTTCAGTTTGTTTGACTCCTCTCCACTGCTCCCTCCCCTGCCTGGAGCGACGTGTGTTTCCTGGCCCTTCAGAGAAAGCAGCTCTGTCTTTCACGTTCACGGCGTGCTCGCGTTTCCCCCGTCCTCGTCTCGCAGCTCGGTATCGCTGATACGATGACAGAACGTGTTCAGTGCACAGAACTATTAAAAATGTAGCTCAGATGGTGCTGATGGGAGGCTGACATCTCCTGAATAATTTATTTTAACTGGAAAGATTTGTAACACTTAAGCGTTAGCAGGACTCTTCATTTTAACTCTTTCTGAGGTGGCTGCTTGTGATTCTCTTGTTTGGGCAAGAAGTGGCTCAGCCTGTTTGAAGCCAAAACCAGAGCCACCACCTCCTGCAGGGACAGTCAGACTGCTGATCGTGGTCTCTTGGAGGCTGGAGAACTCCAGAAGAAGCCCAAAAGGAAGCTGGAGGTGTTGGGAGAAGCAGTCACAGTTGGATTGCCCCTGCCTTGGGAACAGGGAGCTTTTTCTAGGGTGGAGGATTGAAACAGGCTGTGATTACTGGCTGCAAAATATTTACAGTAAGCAAGGAAAGGCTGGCCACCTTTAATTCCTGGCAGCAGCTCCCTTCCTTGGGGCAGTGACTGTAAGTACCTGCTCTGAGGAGTAGCTGCCATCCCCCTTGTCCAGGGGGAAGGACTGGATGTGTCACTGGGCCAGGGGTTTGCACAGGGTCTTTTCCAGTCTTAACAATCCTGTGATTCCATGGATATGGCTGGAAGCAAGTCAGGGCCATTGCTTTCTTGTAAACATTTAGTAGAAACTTTGTGCAGGGAACGTCCTTGCACACAGGCCAACAACCCAAATTTCTAAATTTATGCTGGCAGAAATGCAATTACGAGGGGGGAGCTTATCAGTTAAATTCTTGGTGTCAGTGTTAGAAAGGCCAAGATCATTTCTGTGATGATCATCTAAGAAGTTCTTCCTCTTATTTATCATTACACCTAGAGAGAGAAATCCTGCTCTCAGCTGTGAGGAAGCAATTCCCACTCAAGTCAAAGGTAGCTGCTCAGAGAGACCAGGGATTATCCCATACTTTATAGACAAATTTATCACTGGAATTGCTGTGCTCACACCACATGGCTGCTTCAGCCCAAAGGGGCTAAGAGCTGACTCACAAACAACTCCTCCCTACTTTCTCTCACTCTTCTTCCTCTTGTTGCTGGCTGTGTTCCATGCAGGGTTGTTTCACTGCCTTTCAGTCTTCCTCCAGGTTGCTACCAAAACTGAGTTTAACAGCTTAGGTAAGGCATAGTCTGTCCTTAAGGGGTGCAAAATCCGTGTTGGTGAGAGGGAATGGGAAGGCAGAAATGCTGTTATTTCTGGTTTACAGATGAGGTCCTGCAATGTAGAAGGTCAAACTCTGATGTTCTTGAAGTCAATCCCAAGATCCATTTATGGCTCCCAGCTGGCCAGGGCATCATCCCAAACAGTTTGTGGCTGATCCATCCTCTTTTTGCCACAGATTCATCCATCACTAGGAATCTCCTCCCTGGCTAATCTTGGAGGGTCTGGAAACACCTCATTCTTCTGTATCTGTTCTTCCCCTAAAGAAGTTTTGAGGTGCTCACACAAAGGAGCAAGGTGTGGTTGTTGTCATTTTTCAGTTGTGGAAACCAAGAAAGGCCAAGTGATGTACCCAAGGTCACACACCAGTATCAGAAGCAAAAGCAGGTTCTCTATGTCCTTTGTTCCTTCCCAGCCTCTCTCATAAACCCAAAGAGCAATAAAATGAAACAAAGGTTGATAGCAAGAAAGATTGGATTGGAACCTGCAGCAGCCCAAGATCAATTGTGGAGTCCCTGTGGCTCAGTAGAAACCCTGGAGTTAATGACCTCTGCAAAACTGATATTTTTACATAATTTAATTCCAAGAAAAAACTAAATCTTTATTAATTAAGACAGGAACTAATAGGAGAGAAGAGCCAGAGTCTTTAGGTCAGATTCATCTGAATCCATCACCTAGCAAAAAGTTTTATTACAAATAAATACACCCTAGAAACTAGTCCAATAAATTTTGCCTATTGAAACAAGTTGTCTTCCTGCTTTATGTATCATTTTAAAGGAAGGTAATTGAATATAAATTTTCCCCATCTACAGAGAAATAGACATCCAAATGCTTGTATGTGTCTGTGAGTATCCGTGTTCTGGGGATAGTGCTGACATCTGTGTAGGGCATGTTGGACTGAGTCTGACTGACTTCAATAGCTGTTGGAGTGGAAACCAGCACTGATCTCCAACCTGGGGAAAATTCTCCTCAATTCCAGCTTCTTTGTGCATTAGCAATTACTTTCAAATGTTTGAAACTCAATTGTGGTTGCCAAAATCTGTGTTGCCTCCCAAGGAAAAGCTCTTAATTTCTTCGTGTTTAGAGGCCAAATATGTGGCTAAACTGAGTTTGATGATAGCTAAGGTTTGGTTTTGGGCAGATTGTGAGTCCATGCACAGTTAGTGCCTGGAATATGCACACAGCTGGGACCGTGCTGGGGCTGTTGTCTGTGGAAATGTAAAAATACTACTCTTAAAAAGAAGTTAATCTTTCCCACATTTCCTGCTATGGTTAGAGGTGATTTTCTCATTGTTTTGTTCTCAGCTGTCTCAATGCTTTGAGTCCTCCTGCCTGAAAGTCTCTTCTTGCAGTCATTTTGCAGCCTCATACATTATGTGCATGTGAAAAATGGTTGGCTGAGTAAGAGGTTTCTTGGTTTCAACCAGAAAACAACTATGTAAAGTCACTAGAAAGTTACTTTTATGAAGAAAAGCTCATACATATTATAAAATCAACCAGATATATCTGGCCTGGCTGTAAGCAGAAGCAAATTGGTCGATTTTAAGACTTCGTGTTTTAATGCCCATGGAATACAAGTGTCCATTCGCATCCCAGTGGCTCTGCCCGCTTCCCACTGCCTGTTTTACAGCAGAGGGTGCAGGCTCAGGGCCACATTAAGTTAGATTAAGTTAGTCAGATGCAGGAGGATGTTTCCTGCAGCCCTGTCCCTGCAGCAGCAAAGAATCTTGCATTGCTTCAAAACTGCAAGGAGAGGGTTATAAAATTATCATGCCTGTAAATTCCAGATGCAAACCATATGATTGCAGAGCCCTGCTCCCCGTCCTTGTTTAAAATGACTCTCTCCTAAGCCTCCTCAACATCGCCTGGCCTGGAAGTGCAGTTTTCCCTGTGCTCAGTCACACGCTCAGTGAACACCTTGTGCTGGGACGAAAAGGTCTTTTGAAAAAAATAAAACCACTGTGCAACTGATGAAGTGTTTGCTTAGGATTAGGTGCCGTGGTTAATATAAGCATTAAAAAATGTCTCTGGCCACTGTGCTGTGTCACAGCGGCCTCGTATTTCCTCTCCTCTGGAGACGGATGTACATCTGGTTTGAGTGGCTTTTGTCCTATTCCCTGGCCACAAAAGAAAAAGGAATACTGGGCTTCTAAGGATGGAAAGTTATGCAGCGGTGCTAAATATATCAGTATTTCTTGGACCTGAGCTTACCAAGATAGGCCATTCCAGCAACACTTCCAGCACAAGAGGCAAGGCTGCTTGTGAGCACTTGGGGTTTTGTTTTGAAATAGGGAGGTACCTCCACGTGTACGGGCTGGAGCACAGGGCTGCCCTTGGGAAGCTGCTCTCATGGCTGGGCTGAGCCCCTGCGAGCCCTTGGATGTGTCTCCTCTTCCCCAGAGCGATCGAGTTACATGCCTTGAGCTTTGCCATAGTAGCAGAGGAAGGGGAGAGTACAAAGGTTATGGAAAACAAAACATTAATTTTCTTGACCAGCTGTGTTACAAGCAAAGTGCAGCTTTATTTATACCCACGGCATAGTGTCCATAAATCAGGGCTGCTCTCCAGCAAGGCATTTAATGAGAACTATTAAATGATTTCATGGTGTACTCATTGTTACCATCTGATAAAAACCAGCGCTCCCTCTGAGGAGCGGGACTTTTCAGTGGTAGGTTTTCATGGGGAAGGGAGTTGTTGGGGGGAAGCAAAGCCCTCAGCAGTGTCAGATGAGTTCTGCAAACCTCTCTGGGCACATCGTGTTGGGAGGATCCATCAGCTCAGCCCAAGCACGGAGCCTCCTCACGGATTTCAATTAGGGACGTGGGCTGCTGGCATGAGCAGCCTTTGGGTTTGTGTAAGACCTTTTGTAGAGAAAATACCTGATCTGCTCTCTCCTCCGTGTGCCAGAGTAAATCCCAGCATTGCTGTGGAGGTGGCTGCTGCTCCCCAGCTCTGCATGAGGCTGGACCCCAGCCCGTGGTGCACGAGGAGTCACGGAATGGTTTGGGCTGCAAGGGACCTTAAAGACCATCTAGTTCCATGGGCAGGGACACCTTCCACTAGCCCAGGTTGCCCAGGGCCTGGAGCAGGAAGCCAGGGAGCTCCATGCACAGAGCCTACCTGTCTCCCATCCTGTTCTTGGTATTTTTGGGAGTTCAAGCCAAAGGGATCGTGCCCGGTGCAGCGTGGCATCCTGGAGGCTCCCTGCACCACTGGGGCTGTGTGGGTGACCCTGGGGCTTGTCCCCACGTGGTGAGAGGGGGGACAGGTCTGTCTGCAGCCCTCTGGACCTTCCCCCAGGTTTTCAGGCCGGAAAGGCTGGATCCAATGGCTGCACAGAGCCCCGTGAGGCTCCTTTGTCACAGGCATAGCCAAGCACTAAAATCACAGGGATGGCTAATTTATGTGAGAAGGTTTTCTCTGAATCAGTGGGGAGGATGTTGTGCCCAGAGCCTTGCCCCTCTCCAAGTGCTTAATTGCTAATCAGAGGCTGGATTCAGCAGCTCCCATTCTCTGGCACTTTCTGTCTCCATCAATAAAACTGGAGAGGCTCTTGCCTTACAACAAAGATGTTTATCTTGCCCGAAGTTGTGGGAAGCTGTAGGAGGCTGTCCTTTCTTACTGCGAAGCTCTAATGGGGTAAACAGTTGCTGTTACTTAGTTTCCAGCCAGATTTTTTGAATGGGGGCTGGGAGGAGGATTCCTTAATTAATCCTTTGGGAAAGTGGTTGGGACTCTGGCTTGTTGTTCTGGGTTTGTGTCTAACAAGCATCTCCCAGATGCAGAGTAGTGAAACCCAGGTCCAAATGTCACCTTGCATTTCTGCATCCCTCTGATGGGTAATTTTTCTTCCTCCTTCAAGCCACCTGCCCCTTTCTCTGGGGTGGAACTAGATGGTCTTTAAGATCCCTTCCAACCCAAACCATTCCATGGTTCTATGATTCTTTTTCCCCCGAAAGAAGGAATTGTCCTGTCCCGGGAAGGAAATAGCTGTGTGGGAATGGCAACATGGTTTAACATTGACTGGCTAATTATTAAATTCAAATATAAACAATAATAAAACCTGCAAAGTATTACATATGTGATGAGCTGCTCAAGCAACTTATACTAAACACACATGGTATTCTTAAGTGTTCATTGCTTTCTCAGGACATGCCCGTTTTCAGGGACTTCAGACAATTCCAGGTTGTCTTGCTATTTTTTCCATCCATGTGAGAGTATGAAATGTGATTGAGGTGCATAAACAGGTCTGGAGGAAGGTTTCCCATTAGCTGCAGGTAGTAATTTATGGTGGGAAAGCAACAGGCAATTAAACTCTTTACATTGCTGAGCATTAATGTATAGTGCTGTAAGTTAGCACATTTCCTTTAATGTTTTACTTGATGAAGATGAAGTCTCCTTCTTTATGATCTGGTAAAGCCCTTTCCACGCAAAGGCTTGGGTGGTTTGTTTCCAAAAAATTCTTTATTATATTTATATATATTATACTTACATAGCACACACCCTCCCAAGCCACTGCTTCATTTTAGACTGAGAAAAAACAGCAGAGAGGATTGATCAGCCCTCCACAGATTGCTCTGTGCTGCCTTGAATGCAATTGGAAGGGGATTGGGTTATTGTTGGGTTGTTTTTAACTCCATAGACAAATATCTCCACCCTGAAATGCCTTTGGAATTTAGCAATATGTGCAGACCACAGCCTTGGCTGTCCCACCTCCAATACAAAGCAGACCTTTGAAGTATTTTAAGTAGTAGATTTTCTCAAAGGTATCAAGCACGGTATGTAAATAAACTTCATTTAAGCCAGGTTGTGTTACAGAAGCTAAAACCAGTATTATGGGCTGTTCATTGTGGGCTGTTCATTCTACAAAGGATCAGTCCTCACTTGAAGCTGATGCAAAGGGAGGAAACTGGTCTCTACCACAATGCTCAGATAAAAGCAAATACTGCAGATACCAAGAAGGTGAAGCAGTTACCATGCCACTGCTCTTGTTTGTTTGGGGTTTTTCCTCCTCTGTTCTAAAGCTGTAAGTCTTTTTTATTGATTTCATGGCTGAGAAATGTCCCAAGTTCAGTCTGATCCTAAGAAATGGGAAAGCCTTGCCAAGTGCGCTGGAGGTGGAGAAGCCCCTGGGCACCCCTTGCATTCCCAGCCTGCTTGGGCACCCTGCAGAGCCTGATCCTTGGCTTCTGGGTCTTGGAGCTCAGGAAGAGCTGACTCAGAAACCATCTCAGCCCTACGAGGGTGAATGTGGCAGGGTCTGAAAGCAGCAGTGGTGCCTGGTGCAGTTCTGAGCGTGCCAGGTGTGGTGCAAACTCATCCTGCCTGGATGGTTTTGTGGTTCCAGGCTGTGGTTTGTATGTGTGATAACAGCCAGCAATAAACCCCCACGGGAAATGTCCAGTCAGTCCCACAAAAACTAATTTATAAAAGCTATTTGGAGGTGGCAATAGTACTTATTAACCATTGTATTTATGAAAGTGGCAGCCAGGGACCGACAGAGAAAATGATGCTGGAGGATGTGGAAGTTAGCACAGGACACAGATGGAACCTGTGCAACTCCCTGAGCTGAAACCAAGCATCCCAAATGCTTTACTGCCCAAACCCAAGTATTCATCACTCAGCTGTTGCAAATTTGGGATTATCTATTTAACATCATAGAGCAAAATCCCCGTTTATGTGAGTGGGACTTGGTATTTGACTGAACTCTTGCAAGGCTTGAGCCAGGGGTTGGCTCTGAGTCTGCACTGAGCACACAGCACACGGGACACACGAGCTCCCTCCGAGGAGCTGGAGCTCAGAGCTGGAAGGAAGCAGGTACAAACCTTGGCCTGTTCTCCCTGTCCAAGCAGAGGGCTGAGCGCCAGGAGCGAGGCTCTAATCCCTGCACTAACAATGTCCGTTCAGCGCACTTTCCGTAATCCATTCTTAAGCATGAGCCTAGATGTGGTCTGACACCTTGAAAAATGTCTCGCTGGCTTCCCTCCCGCCTCCTGCCTGGGTGGAGGAGAGCCAGGAGGAGGAGGAGGAAGAGGCTGCAGCCATCCCTGCAGCGCTGTGGTTTCCAGGGCAGCGGTGCTGCACGTTTCCTGCAGTGCTTCCAAGGAGCCTGGAATCCTCGGACGAAGCGCGCTCCGTAAACGCAGCGTGTCCTCATCCTTTGAGCAGCTTCCCACCTTTGTGAGCCTATCTGCAGAGGACATCCTGCCTTCCTCTGCAGCGAGGCAGCCTGGCCTCAGGTCCCCATTGCCTGTTAAAAAATAAAAGGGACACAGTGTGCCCTGCCTGCTGGTCCATACAGAACTGTATTGTTTTCTGCTGCATTTAGGATCTTACTGCCCAGCGACCCCATTCAGTATCCTGGAGGCTGCAGCCACATGGCACAAGGTTTCCTTCATTACCTGCTCAGCAGATTTGCGTTTTTTTCATCTGTGAAACAAAGCAAAAAGCAAAGCTGATCAGCTCTATCACTTCAGAGAATCATGGAATAGTTTGGATTGGAAGGGACCTTAAAGCCCATCTTTAAAGCCCATGGGCAGGGACACCTTCCACTACCCCATGTTGCTCCAAGCCCCATCCAGCCTTGCCTTGGACACTTCCAGATATTGGTAAATATATCTCCCAAGCAAATGAAGTCTCATTTCCTTGGCACTGTGGTCATGGGAGGGAAGGCAGGCAGACGTTCAGGCCATGCAAACTTCCAAATAGAAGATTATGAAGATCTCATTTACAGAGTGGCTTAAGCAAATGAGCCACAATTTGGAATAACTGTAGCAAAGTTGCTGCTTTAGAAGGAGCAGGAGTTTCTGAGGAGCAGGGCTGAGTTGTTTGGGTGGGCTCTGCGTGCTCAGGTGTTTCCAGAGGGCATAAATCATACACTGACTCAAAGCTGAGGCAGAACTCCTGGGGTTTAGCCCAAATATATATTCCCTTTTGTTATATCAGTTCAGCATGAGCAAGTTTAGAAGCAGGTGGGTTCCTGACATCCTTGAGTGAGGTCAGATGTAATATTCCTATCTAAAATCTGGTCTGGGAAGTCAGACAGACCCCATGCCATTGCTTTGTCCGGGCTGAAAACTTCGCAGAGACAAAAATATAAATTGTGCCTGAATTTTCCAGTGTAGGTGCTTTTTTGGCTTCCCACGTGAGAAGGGTTTTGGAGCAGGGTGGTGCTGGTTCCCAACACGTGTGTGAATTGGCTGTTCCTGCCCTTTGGAAGGAGAACTGGCTGCATGTCTGTCTGCTCGGGTTTCCTGGGAGTGGCACAGATAGCTCATAGTTTCATTCTCATTTAAAATTAGACCTGATTTAGTGAGCAGCATCTGGAGACAAATATTATTCTCCTTAGGGTAGCTCAAATTCTTCTTTGGTGAGAAACAATCTTTTAAAGCTGTAACTTGGAGTGTCTTGTCTCGAGGGTTGCATTATCAGTGCCAATCTGGCCTAATACTTTTTAAATCAAACTTCTCCAAACAGCATTTGAAACCTTAAATTAAGACTTCTTTCTTCTATAATCTGCAAAGCTCCTTTCTTGCTAGAATCTGCATCTGCCAGAGTTCTGTGACTTAAATCTCCATGAGATGCTTTGCAAACGCAGAAGCCAGCGTTCATTTTACACCTTTCATAGGGATTTTGTAAGTGATGTATTAAAGGAAAGCAATGAAATATTCTCTTAGGTTAAGGTCTTTAAAAGTATCTAACAGAGTACGATGTCTGAGCACCACTGAGCTTTACATTCAACCCATGAAATTAATCTTTCTCACTCCTGTGTAATATTAAGTCTGATTAATAGCTAATGCATCAGCTCCATTTAAGATGCACATCTGTTTGTGTGTGTGCACAAAGAAAATATTTATGTCCAAATTCTTTCTCAGGGGCGTTTAAAATTATTTTCTACTGAGTTGGGTAAGGTCATCTGGCAAAGCCGAGCAGGTCATCAATAATTAATCCAAGCAGGCAGAGCTGAGTCTCAGGGTGCTTGCAAACACCCTGTTAGACTGGATAGTTTGGCAGAGCAGGGGCAATTCTCAGATTTTCTCAGAAAACAAGCAAATGTGCATTTAACTTTGGAGGGGGAGAGGGAGGCTTTGCTTTTATTGGAAACAGCTGTGCTGTGCTTGCACTGCAGCACTTGGTGCATCCACATGTACAGTCAGAGCTTCTGGTCTCCCAAATTCACCCCAGCCCAGCCTGGGGGTCACTGCACTCACACCACCATGCCTGGCATCCATGGCTCATTTCCACCAGCCTGCAGGAACACAAGGGGTTGGATTTATCTCACTGAACTTTATCTAAACTTTATTAAAAGTTAGACAGATTCTTTACACCTAACTCTGGCTGTCCGAGGACTGGCTCTGGGGTATGAGCTTGTCATCTGGTTTAAATAGAGTCAGTAGGGAAAAGAATCATCTCTTCCAGAGGTTATTTCCTATCCAGACTTGTTATCTAAGAAACTGGGATGAACATGGGATGAATAAGAAGGGGGAAAAAAGCTGGTGATGGGTCTGGAGCACGAATCCGATGAGGAGCAGCTGAGGGAGCTGGGAAAGGGGCTCAGGCTGGAGAAAAGGAGCTCAGGGGGCCCTTGTGGCTCTGCACAAGTCCCTGACAGGAGGGGGCAGCCGGGGGGGTCGGGCTCTGCTCCCAGGGAACAGGGACAGGAGCAGAGGGAACGGCCTCGGGCTGGGCCAGGGGAGGGGCAGGGTGGACACCAGCAGGAATTTCCCCATGGAAAGAGCTGCCCAGGGCAGTGGTGGAATCCCTATCCCTGGAGGGATTTAAAAGGCCTGTAGATGTGGCACTTGGGGACATGGGTCAGGGGTGGCCTTGGCAGTCTGGGGGAACTGTTGGACTCAATGATCTCAGAGCCCTTTTCAGCCTAAGGGATTCTGTGGTTCTGTGTGTACTTTTCCCTTTCCCCATGGAGGGATCTGTCTGTCCTGAGCAGGAGGCTCCTGAAGAGGCTCAGGTGACAGCCTGGGCGGAGCATCTTGGTTTTGGACAGACAGCTCTGGGTGAAATGGCCAGCCTGATGGGAAACCCCAGGTGGCTGAGGGTGAGTGTGTACCTCTGGCTGTTCTGGTTGGCCTACAGGAGTATGTTGAACAAGTATTAGCAATGCACTCCATCACTGTGTAAGATGGGTTGAAATGGTTTCCATGGGGCTGAGGATGGCACTCCCTTATGCAGTAGCTCCCTTCCACCTGTATCTTCTCAGGAGTCAAACCAGTGTCCATCACCCAGCATGGAGCCAGGCTTTTGAGCCATGATGGCTTCACCTTTGGATTCAGGATTGGATGGGGCCACAGCAGCTCAGAGCCCACAGGATACCTGGATTATGGGCAGAGAAGAAGGGACCAGAGCCCCTTGAGGCAGAAGGGGCTGGTTGGGTGTCCCCCCATCCTGTGCCCACCAGGTTCCAGCTCTCCCTGTCGTACCAGCTGTTCCCAGGACACGTGTGCAGCTGTTTTGGGACAAGCAGCCTGGGAACCAGTCCAAAACCAGATCAGGCATGTGTGCTGCTCCCTCTCCTCCACCATAACGTTGGTATGCACACTTTTAATGCCTGGCCCCTGCTGAACTGCTCTGGCTGTGCGAGATGAGAGAGCTCTGCAGTTTTGACAGGAAAATTGCTGCCCAGATGCCGGAACACCAGTGCTCTGCTTGTTTAAATATTTGTTCAAACCAGCTTGACTTTCCAGTGCGTTTTTCCATGAGGGATTTTGGAGGTAGGGGAAAGAAGTCAGTACTAATAAAGCCTCATGCTCTGGTGTAATGACATGAGAGCATTTAGCCAGGAGTACCCTCTGTCCCGGCAGCAGCGCTTCACATCACGTCTCCCCATCACCATCCTGCCTTCCTTCGTGCCTGTTTCTTACTGTATGGATCTGTAAATGTCCTCTCCACACACTTTCAGGACTTTTTAATCTCCAGAGCTCTTAATCTGGCATGTTCACATGTGCTGGGTTTCCTGAGAGAGAAAATAACTAGGGATGGGTGGAGGAAAACAGCTGCCGTCATCCGCTTCCTCAGCGCTGTGTGTTCAGAGACTGGAGGGTGCAGTGCATCCTGCAGAAGTGCCAGGAGTTGGGATTGTTCAAGGGTTAATTTGCTATCACCACGAGTAAATGTCATGCCTGTGGACAGTGGTATGGGAAATACTTGTGCTGACTCTCTCCCAAGCTTTATATGTGATATCCATGGGATTTTGTTCCTGCCAGCCTCCAGCTCCCGATCTGTTCTCTCACCTCGGCTCCTTTAACTTCTTTATTTTGACGAAGTCCCACTTGCTCTCTCCAAACCTCTTCATATCTGTGGTTACAATCCCCATTTCCAGCCTATTCATTGCTTCCCAAAGTGATGTCCTGCACTAGATCTTGGCAGTTTAAAAAGACCTGGTGGAAAACCTGGTCGAGCAGAGTGCAGCAGGGACACCAAGCACTCCTCATGCACCTCTTTGAGCCCTGCCAGCACCCTCTTCTAAGCAGTTATTTCTGGAATTGTGTATCTGAGATCTTTGGTTAGAGCATCTCCGTGCAGCCAGCTGACTAGAAACAAACAAATTCCAATTAAACAACACTTCCAGCTAAATTTTCAGCACATGTATGTTTGAAAAGTACAAGTGTTCACCCCAAGAAACGTCTTGAAATTCAGAAAAACAAGGATCTGGGGAATGGCAACCTTCCAGTGCCTAAAGGGGCTGCAGGAGAGCTGGAGACGGAATTTGGACAGGGGCCTGGAGGGACAGGACCAGGGGGAACAGCTTCCCACTGCCAGAGGGCAAGGTTGGATATGATATTGGGAAGGAATTGTTCCCTGTGAGGGTGGGCAGGCCCTGGCACAGGGTGCCCAGAGCAGCTGTGGCTGCCCCTGGATCCCTGGCAGTGCCCAAGGCCAGGTTGGACAGGGCTTGGAGCCCCCTGGGATAGTGGAAGGTGTCTCTGCCCATGGAATGAGATTATCTTTAAGCCCCTTTCTAATCCAAACTGTTCCGTGATTCTGTGATTTCTAGCATTTAGCAATTTCGTTTTATTTTATTTTTAGGTAAACTATGAAGAAAGATAACTCCCTATGCCCTCAGTATTTTCCACATGTTGAGATACATTGCCTGGAGAAGCGTTGTACTTAAGCTGGTTTATTCTGCTCAGTTAAAACTGCAGCAGTTTGACATAAATGGGAACAATTAAGTCACAAGCCCACAGACTTCCGTCAGGTGTTAGCAAACAATTTGGCTGTAATTTCTACCCGTTTGTGGATGCTTGAATTTAAATGAGTCACAATTAAACACAATTAGTGGCATGTTAAGTTCTGGGAGGGAAGAGAAGAGCAGTGGAGGATGCCGGTTTGCTCGGACACCGGTTTGCTTCGCTTGGAGCTCTCCAAAATCCAGTTTTTTAACCACAAAAGCCTCTCTTCCTATCCCAGGGAGAGCTGTTCATGACATGAGAGGGGTCCAGGTATGGGGTTCCCTGGAGTTCTGGGAGCTGCTTCAACCCTGGGTGCTGTTACTGACTTTGGTGCAGGTTCGTCTCTCATTGTATGATCAGGAAATGAGCTTTACAACCATCCCTCAGCTGTCCATCAATGACCTGTCACTCACTGTGATTTATCTGGGGTTTCAGTGCCAAACTGATGAAATTGCATGTTTTGCAAAAAAAAAGAGTTTCACTCGTGGCACCAAGTCTAATTATTGCATCTGTCCAAATCAACCAGCAAAGGTTACAGTGTCTGTTTGCATTCCTCATAAAGAAAACCTTATTAAACCCAGTCCTGCTTATTTCACAGCCACGGTAAGAGCCCCTGAAGAATATGCTGTCAGGAGAAATGGTCTCAGGCGTTTTTATCTCATTTTATGGAGGAGGAGTCGGTTCTGTTTAATCAGGGAGGTAGTGGGAAGCCTGGATGGTGACACAGATGCCTTGTCCAGCAGAGGGTGGAGGTGGTCCAGAGGTCCCACCAAGCTGTGGGATGGGGTTTGCTGTGTGGTGCTGCTGAGGGGCTCAGTGGGACAGCAGCACAGGGATCAGGTTTGCCAAGGGACTGCAGCTCTGTGCACTGGAATGTGGGATCATTTGTCTTTTTAAAATCTGCTCTGGTGCCTTGCTTTGGCCCTGCTTGGTGTTTTCCCTACCCAGCCCGATTTCTAAAGGGCTGTGTAAGAGCTAATTTTAGCCTGTGGTACCGATCAGGTGTTGATGAATCCCCATCTGCCCTCACTCTCTCAAGTCAGGTTTCAGCAGGTCTCGGATTGAGCTGGATCCCGACGCTGTTCCCATCCCTGTGGCCGTGACTATCCATGTCAGCTACCTCCACTTGGGCTCTTACCTGTTAAATATTTTGCCCATGCAGTAATCCAGCTGTTTCCTTTTTGTTCCCCATGTGTTTTGTTGGAGAAGAGCACAAGTGAGGCTCTGAGAAGGCCATTCCAACCGGTGTGTGAAGTTTCCTAGGACAGCATGAGGGGAGGGCCTGGAGCTCAGAAATCCCCTCTTAGCTCCTGGTGGGATGGTTGGCTCCCAGCTCATAGGACTCAGCCACATTCCACGTTCTGCAGGTCCAATTCCCTTTCCAGCAGTGATTTCCCACAAGAGTGCCATTGGAACTGGCTGACAGCACCATCCAAATCCTCTCTCCAACCCACACACCACACCTGGAATCCTGACTGGTGTGGAAAACAAAAGAATTAACTCAAAGTCTGTGGGTTTGGGGTCATCTTTCTACATATCATCTTCCCTGTATTTGCTTCAAAGACTCCTAGTAGTTCCTGAAAGGACCAGGCAAGCCAGCATAAATCCTTTCATCCCTCAGAGATACTCAGCTGCATTTGGGTGAACCGGCCCAGAAAATCACTCAGAAGTCAAAGCAACTCAAGACCATTCCTGATAGCTGAGTCTAGACAGGGAATCCAGCCTGTCAGGACAGACTTATCCAAGTGGAAATCTGCCCCACACAGTAGGGGAACCTTCTTACCCTTGCAGAAACTGATTTTTCAAATCAGCCACTTACAATTTGGTTCAGTGCTTCACCAGGAGGAAACCATTGCTTTCTAACAGTCAGTAGTTCTGATACTGGAGTTTCCCTGATAGTTGGAGAACTGTTCCCCAAGTGAAGAATTAAAGTTGCAGGGCCAGTTTCCTGCTGCTTCCTGATGCCTCCCAGTGCAGCATTGATCTGAACTAACTGGTTTAGGATGGGCTGAGGGTCTGGCTCAGAGCACAAGGGGCCACAGAGCTGCTCAGCTGCTGCAGCCCTGACAGTGATAAATGGCCCCTGGGAGAGGAGGATGTTCTGTCATCTCCTGAGGAGCCTTTGATGGACACAGTAACTGGAGCCTCAAGATCACAGTCTGTGTTGCATCATGTTAAAAATAGTTCATATTGTCAATGTGCTGTGGTGCACTGGTCCTGTTGGGTGGCTTTTCTTTTGAAGAACACATTCTCCCTAACCCTGACATCACCCTGTGTCCCCACAGGGACCAGGAAGGACCACCCTGGGTTTCAGAGGGACCCTGTGCTAAGCCACCTTTCCCTTTGTATGCCAGCAAGGTGGCCACCAGAGGCAATGCAGAAGTGAAGTGCCACATTTCACCGTGCCACGGCCAATTTGGGCTGGAAAATTGTGGGCACTTCCAGACCGTGGTGCTCAGGCACGCCAAGGAGTCCTGCTCCATGGAAGAGAGTGTTTCCCAAGGCTCTCGTTGATTTTTCACAAGCGAGTTTGGGCACTGGCCAGGAGTGCTGACAGCTCAATGTTCAGCTGCAGTATATAATTTTCTGTCATTTTGATTTATGCTCTTCTCTGCAACCAGAGTCCCATGTGAGAAAAAATCGGAAGGAGCCTATCCTAAAGTTAGCTCAATGCTAACTTCTTCAACTGACCTAGCAAATTAAAGATATTTTTAGGTGGGTTTTATTTATTTCTGGAATATGAAAGAAGAAAGTATTAAAAAGTAACCTCCACTGTCAGTTCTGTGACCTGCAGTTGCCATGAGGTTTTGTCACTGAGAGAGAAGCTGAGCTGGACCCCTGAGACCAAAATCTGCTCTTGGCTCGAGCTTCCACCTGCACCCAGTGACCTTGTCCAGGGAGGCTCTGACACACCAGAGCAATGCCCAGGATATCAGGGCCAAGCTCCAGAGCACTGCTCCACCTCAGAGCATCTTAAAACTGTCAGGAGCTGGGAGTTTCTCTTGGGAAAAAGCCCAAATTCCCCAGAGAAGAGGCTGATGTAGAGCCATGGTCTCTGCTCCCTCTGGACAGCAGAGCAAGGGCTCATCCCCCAGCATCTTGGGTTTGCCCAGGGGTTTTTTGGCACAGCTCTCTCTTTTGCCTCACTTCTGGCACCCAGACTTGGGCTCCTGAGTTGTTTTGCTGCACTTGGAGCTTTGTTTCTTGGCATTAGAGTTTGGGGATTATTGCTTGCAGTTCCCTTTTGTCAGATGCTTCAAGAGCAGCTCTTGAAGGGGGGAACAAACCCATCCCTTGGCTGTTTTTGTGAGCCACAAAATGCCTGTGAGACAAAGGAAGGGGCCACATGAAACAGGAGTTGGGGTGGCACTGACGGGGACAAAAGCTCCATGCACAGCCCTAGGAAAAGGCAAGAGAGCAGGGAAGTGTGTTTATTCCAGCTCTCTGCTTTCCTTCAGAGTTCAGACAACTTTATTTATTGTGTTTTAATATTAACTTCAGTGGAGCCAGGAGTGTGTTGTGATCCCATGATTTTTGGGCAAATGGGTAAAAATACCTTACTTCATGTATATGTGTGTATATATATATATAAACACAAACCCTTTTCACAGGACACATTAAGTGTACACAGGGCTTTTCCTTGATGACTGGCATTTAGCAGCTGAGTTACAGATGGATTTCTGTGTATTCAGCACAGATATTAATCACAAAATCCTTTTAATAGATCAAAGAGTGCTGTGTAATTGAAAATTTCTTGTAGAAGCGCTCATTTCAAGCAGTCCTTGAAATTTTCTCTTGATGTGTAATCTAGGAAAGGAACATTTTTCAGGGTGTAAAATGCAAAGAGAAGTTTTGGTCATTGCTTTATTTAGTTCTCCACTCAAATTAAGGATTAGTGACAAGAAATTGATATTTTACTGTACGCCCAAAGTTATTTTTGTGTTCGTCAAAGCCACTTGGTTAAATCAGGAGTGAGCAATAATCACCACTGAAGGGATGGATACACACTGGATTTTTGCTTTATGTTTGAAGGTTTTTCTCCATCAGCAAACTCATTTTCAGTTGATAAAAACCTAAAAAAAAATCATAATTAATATTCTCATTGCTCCCTAGCCCTGTAACAAGATAGAATTTTGATATTTAAAGGAAGACCCATCCGCCTTTTAAATAAGATTCAGAGTCTGTTTCATGGAGCCTGGTGCTGGGCATGGCTTTGAAGGGGACACAAGAAAAGACAAATATCAGCTGAAAATATAAAAATACTTTATTTTTCCTAGTTCACACTGTAACTTTGCAGCAAGTTTTACAAAGCCTTGAGCAGTGTGGGCTTCCAGAAGAGGCCATGCCTTTGTGAGGAACTCGTGTGCTTGGACATAGCATGGCTGAGAAAAGAGCAGGAAGGAAATAGCCCTGGGGAGCTTCAGTGCTGGGACTGAAGAAATGATCTGGTGCTTGTACAGACAAGTGCTCACCAAATTCTGCATATCCATAATAATAATAATAATAATATTCATCTTCATCATCTCTCTGCCTCCCCTGCATCCGATGGGAAATGCATCTTCCCCACGGAGAGGCTGTGCTAAATAAAGGTTTGCCCTTCCCAGGGAGCAGGAGAGGTGGGAGGTGGACACTCATCTCTCTCCCAAAGGAAGGTCATTAAGTGTATAAAATACATATGTTTTCCCTTCAGCAGCTGTTGGCTTTCTCAGCCCAAGAGCCATAACAGGACCATGAGGTTTGGAAAATTTCTGCCTCCCACATCTGCCCCCCTCCCCACCAGCAGTGCTGCTGAATCAGCAAAATGGGATTGTGCAGCTGTGCCTCGTTAGCCCAGTGCTGCTAATTGAGTCATTGGCAAAAAATGGCTTCAGGTCACTCAGCTTTGGGGTGGTGACCTGGTAGAGGGTGAGACTGAGCTTTCTCCTGGTGGTGTTTCCAACCACTGCTGGTGAGTTTGCAAGAGATGGTAGTTCTGTAAAATTAAACCCTGACAGAACCTTCCTTTTCACTGAAAGGATGTGAAGACCTTCTGTGTCTCTAGGGAAGTGAATTGTTCTTTTCTTTACCTATTTCTAGATGAAAACCGTATGAGAATAAGTATTTGTAATTTTGTAGGGTCCTAGGCTTGCAGTGAGGTGACAGTGATCTCTGTCTGGTTTCTGCTCCTGCCTGGGTGAAGAAAAAATGCAGTGTATTGACTTGGATTAGTTAATTAACTAATTGGAGATTCTCTTCCAGTTGAGGCTTTGCAAAGTTTTCCCCAGCTCGTTTGCACAAAGGACGTAGGATCTACCTGGGCATGTGGGAAATACTTGGGTGTAGGAGAGAGAAAGGAGAAAAATAAACAGCAGAGGGAGGAATGTGAACCTCAGGGGTGCTCCATGGGCTCTGCCTGGGCTCTGTGGGCAGCAGCTTGACCAGGGACATGGGGCCTGTTCGGGATCCTGCCCTTGCTCAGCCCTGTCCCTCTGTCTCCTTCCAGGCCTTCCGATGAAAACCACCCCGAGGTGAAGCCTGATGCCTACGTGGACAACCTGGCTGAGGCTGTGGACATCATCCTCCAGCAGCTGTAGATCCCAGCAGGAGCAGGGATGAGCCCTCACGTGCAGCCCCTCCGTGGAGCCACTTCATCCTCTCCCACCTCCACCTCACCTTACTGAGCCCAGCCCGGCCTTGCCCAGGGTGGTGGGCACCCACCTTCTGAAACATTTCATGTGATGGTACTAAAATAATCTACTGACCTCATCCAGGGGAACACCAAAGCTGCTGTCCTCTGGCCAGTCTTGAATGTCCTGCCCTTGGTGCCTGTGAGGGGCCTCAGCCTCCTCAGGGTGATGCTGGGGGGCTGTTCCCCGTTTTTGTCTTTGCTCACACCGGGGACCCAGCCTGGAGGTGGGAAACAGGGAACCCTGGCACCTCCTCATGGATGGATTTATCTGTTTAACCCACATGTCCTGTACCTTTTGGGGTGCCTGAGATGGGATGGGGGATGTCCTCGGGGGCAATGCAGGGTCCTGTGTGTGCTTTGGGTGGCACAGAAGCCCTGGAGAGGGGGACAGCCCCATGGAAAGGCAGTAACCATGGTTCTGCCAGGATTTGCCAGGCTGGAACAGCCCCGGGTGAGGGCACAGCAACCCAGTAACACATTAGGGAATAACTGTGCCACCCTGTCAGGAATAAACCCCGTCCTTTGGATCTGGCCTGTTTGTCGTTGTGTTCAGTGGGATCAGCACTGGCAAAGGGATGTTTACACCACCTGAAATGCTTTTCCCTACCTGGAAAAGCTGGAAAAGGCCATGGGACCGATCGGCTTTGCCTTCCCTCTGTTGGGGATCTTGTGAGCAGCCATGGCTGTGTGGGAGGGGATGTGGGTTTCCTACTTCTGCCCATTAAAATCCTGGATGTGCAGTCACTCCCTGTGCCAGGGGAGCTGTTGGGGCTGAGTCAGACACAGCTCCAGCTGAAAATGGACTTTTCACAAGGGCATGTAGTGATAGAACAAGGCTGGCTTCAAAAGGGCAGGGTTAGACTGGATATTGGGAAGAAACTGTTCCCTGTGAGGGTGGGCAGGCCCTGGCACAGGGTGCCCAGAGCAGCTGGGGCTGCCCCTGGATCCCTGGCAGTGTCCAAGGCCAGGTTGGATGGGGCTTGGAGCAACCTGGGATAGTGAAACATGCCCCTGCCATGGCAGGGGGTGAAATAGGATGAGCTTTAAGGTCCCTTCCAGCCCTAACCATTCTGGGTTTCTAGGATTCTGTACTCACTCAACACCCCCTGGGACTGACCCTGCCCCACATTCCTGCTGAGAATCTGCTGCACCAGCTCAGCTCCAGCTCGGCCCAGTCCTGTTGCCAGAAGCACTCAGCACATCCAGTGCTAGGACAGGCATGAGATTTGCCCTTTTTTTCCTCATCAGAATAAGGACTTCTAAAAGGAGCTGCTCCCTGCCCCCAGGCATTGCAGCCCTTCCCCAGGGATTTTAGTTTCTCTGTCAGTTTTGCAGTGCAGCTGTTACAGCGTGTCTGGTAACACCTGGCCATGCTGCACCTGGCAAGAGCATGCTCAAAATGGGGCAGAAAATTAAAGATTCGGGGTTGCTCTATCAAGTCCTCTGCCCACCCTTACTGACACACGGTAGTGTTTGCAGGGGTCACCTTTTAGATGTAAAAATCCCCATTTAATCAACGTATCAGCAGCCCTGCACCCTCTTGGGCTTTGGGCAAGACTTTTTGGGCTTTCACTTGTTTCAGATCTCCCAAGGGACCATGGAAATCATGTAATTATGTTTGTGTTACGTGTATTTATATATCCATACTCTCAGGCAGCGTGTGTTGGCCACTGACTGCACTCAGCCACTGCCCTCTGCATCTGCAAGGAGGTGGTAAAGGATAATTCCAGCTCTGTTTCCAGCACTCCCAACAGCTGAAGACGACCCTGCTCACTGAAGGACACCAAAATGATGCTCCCTGTTTCTGGAGTGTTGGAACACTTGTTTTTCAGAGCTACCAGCTGGCCCTGGAGCTGCACAGCACCCCTTGGGGACAGCAGGGGAAAGGGGGCTGGGAATTAAGTTCTAATAAAATAAACTACATCTGGGAAAATGACCTTAGTGCAGTTTTTTTGGTCTGTTTTTGCATCTTTTATCCTCTGGGTAGTGGTTCAGCCAAAGTGTATGGTACTGTCAGCATCCACACACATGGAAGGATGCTGTAAACCCTGGTCAAACGTTCAGGCTGTGATGGATCACTGAGAATTTCTTTTTTATCCCCTAATTCTTCCTTTTTTGTTCTATTATACTAAGCCTATCACTTCAATCTGATTAAGTTGAGGCAGATAAACATCCTGCCATCTGTCATGAAACTTTTTACACTGTTTGCTTGCTGGAGGAAGTGCAGCCGTTTTCCTTTTTGGGTTACAAAGGCTGCAGGGAGTTATTACCCTGTTTCCCCAAGAAATTATTTAACACCCCCATGTGCCTTTGGCCTGCTGTGGGCTCTGGCCTTGCTTGAGTTTAGATTTTTATTTTAAGAGGCAGGATATTCTGTCTGTCCTTAAACACAAAGAAAGAGGTGCTACTTGGCACTTCAGTTTGCATTTTGTTGTTTATATATTTGGCTGTGTTACAGCTAAATGACAGGCTGGGGGAGGCATGGGAATGTCCCCCCATCATAGGGAGGGTGCATCGTGTCTGTCTGCATGTGATTATCATAAAATGTCCCTTTTCCTCTGCAACCCATGGGACACCCTATTTCTAACACAGACACCCACAGGGAAGGTCCTGGCTGAGGGCTTTCCTGACCACCACCGATTTTTTGGGACACCCCTTCCCAGCACCCACGGAGATGTCAAGGAAGTGCAACCAGGAGAGGAGAGGAGGGGGCTCCATCAACCTCCAAGCCCCTCAAACCCCAAGCAGTGCCACAACCCCGAGGGGCAGCGATGTCCCCAACCCCCCGGACCCCACAGATGCGCCCGGCCACGGGGACAGCACAGAGAGGCGAGACACGGGCCGGGGGTTATTGAACCAGGAAGCTTTATTTACACAGTAAAAGTAACAAGCAATTTCCTGAGATTGAGCTGCTCTAGTGCAATCAAGTCATGGAGGGGGCAGGAGCAGCCTCCTCGCCCGCCCGGAGGGGACCCCTCGGGCAGCCCCTCTGGGACACGCACGGCCCGCGGCGCTTGTGCAATTGCCAGCGAGGCTTGGCTACTACAGGTCATAGCTTCAGAAGGCTTTGTTTCTATTCTTCTTCCCATTTTTAAAATTTGTTTTGTTGTGTTTTTCATTTGGCCATCCTCTTCTTTTGCTTTCTTGAACACCAAACCCACACACGCCGCAAAGCACTGCTACAATCCTAGAACATCCTACGTCAGTCTGTTGGCCTGGGCAGCCAGGAGCTTTAAACAATGCACTTGAAACACAACTTTATTGGCCAAACAGGCTATGCTAGCACGTGGAAAAATTACAATCTATTTTACAAACACTTCTTTTCGTTGGTTTCTTTTTTTTAATGTACTCTTTCACGTGACGGGCTCAAAGAGCTACATCTGCAAAACACACAGCAAACTCCCGTGCGCCTGCTAAGACTTTCTGTATTAAATTCCTATTTTTTCAGGATGAAGAACCTTTATTGCTGCTGCCACAGCTTTGGTGTCATCCCAAAACAGCTGCTGCCCAGACTGGGTCACACCTTGGACAAGCCACTGAGTCTCTTCACAATAATGAGCCTATTTCAGCTACCTAGCAAGGAATAACATCCCTTGTCTGCATATTACTTTAATATCACATTCTGGCAGCCGGCAGGGACTGGGGGGGGTTTGGGGGGTTCCCAAAGAATCTGTGTAATAGGTGAAGTCCTTTGCAAACCAAGAGCAGGACCCCCAGGGGATGCCCTGCTCTCCCACTGCGTAGGGGACGGATCTCCTGACGCCGGGGGAGCAACGCCACTTCTGACTTTACAATCAACAGGATGTCCCCTGAATCTGAGGCACATACTATATTATATTTAATATTTTTAATTACTTTATTTATATATATATTTATATATATATAAATCCACAAATGTTTTACCTCTACAGAGAGAGAGAGAGAGAGAGAGAGAGAAAAAAAAAATTTTAAAAGTAAGGCTTTTTAAACTGAGAATAAGTACATGAAATCATACAAACCCAACAAGAAACACCCAACAGAACACCACCGTGGCCTCAGAACTGTCGCTAACTGTAGTCTGTGCCTACGCCAACGTGCCCAGTGTAAGGCCATGACTCATTGGAGAAGCGTTTTTAGTAAGGCAAACGGGTTGTGCTGAATGTAAACTGAATGCTACGGCTACGTCCAGGACAGCTGGACCGCGGTCCATGGGCCACCTTCCCACTCTGGGGGTTTGCATGGCACCAGGAGCAGCCCTTGGAAAGAAAACAGAAGCCCTTAGGAATTCCAGCCCCGGGGATGCCCACGCGAGAGCCCACCCGGAGCTCTGCGGCAGCAGCCGGACGTGGATTTGGGTGAATTTGCCCTCTTTTGCTCAGCTGAGGAAGTGCCTGTGGCCAGCAGGAGCTGTGCACCCCGAGACCAGGACGTGTCAGCGGTGGGGAGGGATGGATGGAGCATCAGGAAGACTCAAAGCCAAGAACTGTGCTGTGAGGGTGCCACTGCAGGGGCAGCAGCCTGGGAAAACACTGGCGTGGCTGGACCCTCCCAAAACTGAGTCTGAGCCCAGCGGCGCCTTCCACAACAGGAGGGCTAAAAATTAACCCAGGATGTATTTTCTTCTAAGTGATGCATCGAGCAACACTTTTAAAAGAGCTGGAGGGTTCCCCAAAATGAAAAGACATCCCCGTCATCCCCTCCCCAGACATCTGGGGCTCATCCTGCTTGCCTGGAGGGAGTGGACACAGCCACTGCCACCAGCAAAACCTCTGCAGTGCCAGGACAGGGGTAACAACCGATGGGTTCCACTGTGGTGGGAGATGCCGCACGCATCCCAAACCACGGCAGAAAAAAGTGCACTAACATACCAGAAATGATGAATGAAACCTGTACCAGCAGCTCTCAGCCTTTCTGAGTTATAGACCCTCGAGGCATTGCCAGCAGGGGTGCTGAACCCCATTAAAAACGTCCTATCTTCAACTGCTCTTGGTATCAATGTTATTTTTCCTTTCTTGCTTTTGAAAAGCTCGAGAAGTGACCCCTGAGCTTGAAGGAACCAGCAGAAGGAATCCAGAAGATGCTGGAAGCCATTTGTACAGCCTTCCTGGAACTTTAAACAAACAAACAAATAAAAAAAAAACCCAAAAAAACCCCCAAAAAAACAAAACAGAGGGAGAAAAAAAAATACATGTCCTTCTAAACCTGTTAGCAAGCGGACAGCTTATTTTTAGCAAAGAGAATTCATATCGTACAAACATAATGGTCACCACTTTATCTGTGCTTTAAAAAGGCACAGGAAGAGGAAAAGCTTTCAGTGCTGCTACCTGGATTTTCAGCCTTTTGCCAGCTGACTTTGTCAAGTAACCCCTCCACGACGTGCCTCGGGCATGCAGCCCTTCACAGTAAAGCCAAAAAAAAGAGGGTGGCAGCCGTGCCCCGGGTAGCAAAGAGGGCACAGCTGCTGGTAAATGGGTAAACAGCCCAGCCCTGCTCAAAACAGGGTGTTGAGAACCCAAATGAGGGTGGCACCGAGACTGAGTAGGGCTTTTTTCCCAAAAGGGTTGAGAGAGGGGGCTGGGAAGAAAAAAAATAGGGAAGGAAGGCATTTGAGCATCCCTGAGCAGCGCCCAGCAAGTGCTGCTGTGGATACTGCCCTGCATGGGCCAGGGATCTGTTTAATTCCCCATCAGGAAAAGGAAAACTAAAAATAAAGGAATAATAATCCAGCTCTTGCCATTATTAAATTTAAGCAAAACACTTCACTTGTGATTTCCTTCTCACGGCACTGCCAGGGACATGGGGAGCAAGGGGGGTGCTGGGGCCACACGGGATGTGGCCGGAGAAAAGGAACTGCGGCCGTCCCGGCAGCCACCAGCCAGTGCTCGGTTTGCAAATCTCAATATTCTGCTTTTCCCTCCCTTTCTCCAGTCCCAGGGGTGGTGGTTTCTCCTTGTGCACCCCTTTCTGAACTAGCACAGGTGGGACCTGTGGGAGCATGGCCAGCTCCATCAGCTCCAACGCTATCCTGGCAAAAGCCATTTACTCGTGCATTCCGAGTTTTTGGCGATCCCTGTGCCTGGTTTCCCTGTGGGACAGGCACTTTCCTCCGACTGGCTGATCTCTGGCTACAGTAGTTACAAAGAATTTCAAGATTTACACACGCATGCACACGAATTCCTCTAAATACCTGATGAAATTTTGGCAAAGCTGCTTCGTCCCCTCCGGCTGGCAGGAGGGGAGCAGTGACGGGATCCCACAACCTCGCTAACAACGAGGAGCCCTCCACGGCGAGAGCAGCCGCTCCCTCCTCAGTTGTTTTCTATCTGCTCGATGTCTATCTCGCCGTCCAGCTGGAAGAGGCTCTCGGGGCCCGTCCCGCCGCTCCGCCAGGCCGCCCTGTCCTCCTCCTTCCCGGCGCTCTCCTCCTCCTCCTCGCCGGACAGGTCATCCCTGCTGGCCCGGCGGCCCTCGGGCCCGGCCCGCGGCGGCTCCGGCACCGGGGTGCAGGCGGGGGTCCTGCCCGGCATCACCTCGGGGGTCGTGGGCCACGGCTGGGGGCCCCCGAGCCGCTGGCAGCCGTCCTCGGCCGTGCTGCTGAGGCAGGTGAGGCTGTTGAACGTCTGGCGGTTCTGCGGAGGCAAGGGCAGAGAGGCAGCGGGGTTAGAGAGGGGGGGAATCCTGAAGCTGGGGTGGAAGCTACGCCAGATGAGCTGAGAGTCTTCCCAACCCCAAACCTGAGCTCCCCCAGCCCAACAGAAAGTAGGCAGAGCAGCAGGAGCACGCAGCTCACAGCCAGCAGGACCCCAGGAGATGGGCAGATGCTGCAAAGCCCCACCTCCCCATCCAGGGCAGGTCCTGCACCTCTCCTGTCCCTGCAGCAGGCAACAGCACCAAAACCACCCCCAGCCTGCTCTGATCATCATCATCTTCACCCCCTGCATCACCCAGTTCCACATGTAAGGCAGTATAGAGCTCACCAAAAATGAATGAACATTTCCAACTCCATTTATTAGCCAAGAGAAACTTCAGCCCTTTAAGCAGCTGGAGCTTGTGTCTTGCTGAGCCCTCCTCTGTGATGGCTCATTGCTGTTCCCCTCACTAAAGAGCAGGCGAGCACAGTTCTCTGTTCCGCAGTCTCCACGCCTGGTTACCTTGGCCAGAAACGTGATTTAGTTTATGTGCTGTCACATCTTCTGAACAGTTTCAAACTCTGGGAATGGCAAGGAGCACGCAGGCATTCCAAACCCTCCGGAGCAGAGCACGCAGAACCTCCCGGGGATGCTATCTGACCACGAGCCTGCCCACCTGCCAGGGAATGCCTTTTGCCCAGGTTGGCTTTTAAAAGAGCAAACTAAACCCTCTTTCCTGAGTGCCAATGGAAATAACGAGGCCATCCCAGTGGCAGAGTGTGTGCTCTGAGCAGGAGGAGACCGAGGAGGATCTCAGCAGCTTGTGGAGTCTCTCATCAAGCCAGTGTGTGATGGTGCATTCACTTCTCGGACACTTGGCCTGGACACATCCCATGGGATTGACCTGAATGGGAACTCAACACACACCTGGGAGGAAGGCAGCCCCTCACTAGCTGGAGGTGTTCACCTGTTACTGGTCAGTTTTGGGTCCCTCACGACAAGAAAGACATTGAGGGGCTGGAGAGTGTCCAGAAAAGGGAATGGAGCTGGGGAAGGGTCTGGAGCACCAGGAGCTGCTGAGGGAGCCAGGAAAACTTCAGTACCCAAGAGAGCATTGGTGACACAGAGGGACAGGGCTGCTGCCTGTATCTGCTCTGGCTGGCCCAATTCAGGTCCAAACACACAGCCTGAGACACAACCTTGCTCCAAAATATCCCCACTGGCATTCCCTGGGAATTAGGCACATTTGCTTGAGGTTGTTTTCTTTCAAATCCAGGTAAACCGGGAGCAACTCCACCAAAATAACTTAGCCCCAGGCTGTAAATGAAGGAAAATCACCCACTTACATGGCCCCTAAGGGAGATGCAGGGGCTCTGCATCACACCCCAGTCAGTTCTTAACAAATCAAAGGGCCTTGTGCTCAGTTGGACCCATGGACCATTGCTCAGAGGCTTTGGGTGCTGCTCTACCCCAGGCACACAGTAAAAACAGTCATTGCAGAGGCTGCTCTATCTAAACAGAGAAGTTCCTGCTGCCCCAGGAGGAGTTGGCCACTGCCCATGCTGGGGGAAGTTACATTTCACATGGCCTTCAGTCTTTGAAACCTTCAAAAACCCACAAGCCCCAAGCCCGTGTGAAAAAAAGGACATTTGTTCTCTAATTACGCAACTGTGCCCAGTCCTCACGTCATGATGGTCGTATTTTTTAGATCCCAGTGTGCCTCTGTATTCTGGGTGCTGAGCAGGCAGCAGCTTCAAGCAGAGAGCTGCACCCTGTGGTTAATGGACAACTCGTAATTACCACTGGAGAAGGCCCGAGGACATAGTAGAAATATTTTCTAAGCACTTCACAAAATTTGCAAGCATATTTCCAACAGTGATTTAGGCACTTGAAAAGCCTAGGTCTCCTGAAAGTCAACAGCCCTCTCAGAAGTGCAAATCCCTTCTACAAACAAAACTCTGGCACTTCTGGGAATGTTAATTTTTCTCCTTCTGAATCGAGCTCATCTCCTGCATCAGGCACTTCCCAGGGTCTGGTACCCAGGTGTGGACATGCTGGGCTGCTGCAGGTGGGATAGAGCATCCTGAGAGGATGGGAGATGCTCTCCAGTGCTTCAGAGGTGAGGAGTGATCCCTGTGGCGGTGAATGAAGGAGGATGCAGCCTAGAGAATAACTCAACAGGTCCACAGCACATTCTTCCCATCAAAAAGTAAAGTCTTTCCAAGCTTGGACATGTCTCGGGGAACAGCCATGAAGTTACTTGACTTTCAGGGAAATTTTGCATTTTATGGGACTTTGGCAAGACAACCAAGCCAACAGCCTCGTTTTCCCTGCTCAAATCCACACACGCTGCAACCCAAGCCTTGAGTCATTCCAGGGAATGCAAGAGGATGGAAAATCCCTTCCGATGGTCCCGGTGCTGCCGGCACTGCAGCAGCTGCTGGTGGAGCAAGGCCACGTGCGGAGGGTGCTGGGCAGAGGCGCTCCCTCTGAGGCAGGTTTGACAGCTCAGAAAGCAAGTTTTCACAGGCACTGGCTGCCACAAAATCCCACAGCTCCCCTTCCCAGCAGCTGGGGCTGGGAGAGTCCCCCCAGGATGGTGATCAGCGAGCCAGCATTCCATGGGCTGGCTGGAGCAGCGGTGGATCAGCCACCACCGTCAATGCAGCGTCTGTCTTCAACCCTTCAGGAGTTCTTCAATCATTTTTCATTTATTGGGTGAATTTAGCACGTGCTGAGGTGCTGAGCTGGCAAAACCGGGCAGTCAAGTCCCCTATTGATGTCAGAAAAGAGCAGGGTTGGTGGCACAATGCGGCGCTTGTTCCCCATGGCCAGGCAGCCCCGGGCCCCTCTGAGCCTCTCCACAACCTTGGCCTCCAGTGCCAGAAAAAAAGGAATACCAGGCACCTCAGATCCTGTTGGTCTCGGGGAAGCTATGGGAATCCAACACAGATGGCTTTTGGGAGGTGTTTCTGGCCATCCTGACTTCACCCATGAGCATCTGTAAGGCACCCTACACCCAAACCACCTTTACCGACCACAAGGACCCATTTCTGACCATTTGAGGGGCTGGTTTTCCTCCCCTGACCCTTCCCAAAGCTGCCTTAATCCAGCATGCTGGGCAGGCCCTCAGGGAGAAAATGAAGCGTTGCTAATGCAAGCACCTGAAAAATCATCTAAATATGTAAATAAGAAATTTTTGGCCACTTGGAATAAGCTGCAGGGTTGCTCCAGAGCAAAGCCCTTCTTGCATGCTGGTGACCAAGCTCAGGCTATTTATTTCTCTTTCCCACAGGCTCTCATGATGCTCCACACTGTGCAGGGACTAAGGCTACAATCAGAGAAGGCTGCAGGAACCGACTCACCCCTCACATCCATCCTTTTCCTCAGGTTTTCCCTTCCCTTAGGCCTGTGTCCCCATCAGGGATGGGGCTGGCGGCAGCAGAGCAAGCTGGAGAAATCCCTCAGCAACATTCCTCCATCTGACTCTTCCCGTGGTGAAACACCCAGCTGGGAGCTCTTCCCCAAAACATGTCCCTGCAAACACGGTGGATCTACCAGAACAAATATTAGCAGGACTGTGATCCCTGCGGTGATCACGGCTTTTGCTCAAACACCTTTTATTTCTTTTCCACCCTGCCAGGTGATTGCTGCAGTTTTCCCAGGAAAGGTGTAATGCTACAAGCTGTCAGCAGCACCAGCCCTACCTCCCAAGCTGTCATCACCTCCTGTTAGCACACTGGGCTACAGTTGCTTCAGAAAGCTGAAAATAACCCGGTGCCAGAAGGGAAGGGGGAAGCGGGCAGCGAGCGGTGCTGCCCATGCGGGAATGATGAGCCTCTGCCAGCCCTCCGAGCCAGCAAAGTCACCTCCACTGGGGGATTCTCTGCTTGGCTCAGGTTTAAATCACTCTCCGAGGCAAACATCTCCTGTAAAACACCTTCAGCCCGAGTTATCTTTATATCGTTACATATAAATGCTTTGGTTGTTTGCATCACGGTAAATCCTGCCTGGAATTTGTGCCAGGGAAAGCACTGGTCCGTGCTGCTGAGGAGGAGGGCCAGGTGTTTGAGACTGGAAAATGAGACTGGAAAATGGGTTTGATTTGGTTTTTAAGTTCTGCAGAGCTTCTTTATGGCAGCTGGTGTGATTTGGGCCATGCACACACACATCACTCAGGTTCAAAGCTCTGCACTGCCTTTAAGGCACCCCCAATCTTCTCCAAGTCCACCCCCAGGCCCGTTTCCTGGTCAGTGGGAATGGAAGGGACATGGGGAGGGAGCTGCAGCAGGCAGCTCAACCCTGAGGCTCCAGTAACCCATTCTCCTCTTTATAACCAAGGAGCATCTCAGCAGCTCTGCCAGCAGGTGCAGGCTGCAGCACTGCCCCAAGCACACCGCAGGCTCAGGGATGCCCCAGACAGGTCCCACCAGCACCTCCCTTGCTGCAGTTTGGCCTCCCCAAAGAGAGGGAGACACGGCCACCTTGTCCCAAGGAGCACCGGTGACCACTGCCACACCTGGCTTCCAACATCAGCACTGCCTCTGAGGGAAGGTCAGGGGTCCTGCACTGACCCTGTCCTCCCACAGAAGGAGCCTCTGAGTGATGACGTGTTGGGAGAGAAATGCTGGAATACCTGAGGAAGGAAAACACAGGAGGCAGTGATGGGGGGTGTGAAAAGCAAACGGAGCCCGTGTGCCCGGTGCAGAGCAGAGCTGGGTTAGACGCAGTGTTGCTGTGTCAGGGAGTTCAAACTCATCTGCTACTCTATTTCCTTTAAAATTTTATCTATGGAGGCATTGAGTAGCTCACAGGCAGCCCCACAGCCTCCAGCAGGCCAAGGGGCTGCAGAACGTGCCTGCAGCAGCATCCCCAGAACAGGGGATGGCTCCCTGCCCTGCTCCAGGTGGGTACCACATTCCTGCCTTTGTTTTCAGGGTCTGCCTTCCCAGCTCTTCCCTTCTCACTCAGTAAAGAACAACATTTACTCAGCCCCAATCCTCATTTTGCAACAGGCACCAGTGCTTACTTGGTGCATTCAAAGCTTTAGCAGATAATTTTGCTTTTATTCTGTTTGGTGTGAAACATAGCTTTCACGAGCAGGCTCAGAAATATCTATTATTCTCCCGAGTCACTTCACACCACAGTATTAAATAAACAAAACAAAAATAGCAAAAAGGGGCCATTAAGTCATTAGTATTGACACTGCCTTTGGAGCCTGTGGAGATAATTTGGGTTTACTCCCAGTTCTGCTCTTGTCTTTGGAGATGTGTGGCTGCCTGAGGATGTTCAGGGAGATTCCGTAAGTGCAAAAGTAAAAGCAGTTGTATGACCCACCAGTGGGAATCCCTCTGGTGCTACAGAGCCCCAGGGAGATGCTGGAGAGACAAAGCCTGGAAACCATGGAGAAATACAGCTATGCAGGGGATCAGAGAGCAGTGAACACTCTGGGCTCAACTGTCCCACCCGGGCACAGCATCCCACACGTGGGGACTCAGTCCCAGCACAGCCTCCCAGCCCCTTCCTATTCATAAGGATAATTGGAGGAAACCCTCATTTCCTGCCCAGAACAAATATTTTCCCCTGACAGACACCGAACCCTTTGCTGTGAGTTGGAGAAATCCTTTGGCTCAGTCAGATCATAAGTGATCACTGTGCATTTATTTATTTATTTACTGGTTGCCCTTCCCAGCCTTTCCCCTCTGCCTTCTCCTCTGCCTCCTTTCAGGATGTGGCATCCCTGGAGCACTGCAGGCCCCTCATGCCAACACTCAGCACTGCCAGGAGCCAGCGGGGACAGTGGCAGGGGACAGGGCTGCTCTCCCAGTGATGCTTTTGGAATGCCATGGATTTCAGTGGAAAAGGATGAGCCTGAACCTGACTTGTCTCCAGAGCTGGTAAAACTTCAGGATTTGGAGTGGCTCATCTTTGGGGAAATTCAGTGATTTGACTTGTCCCAAGTTAGGACGTAACATCACTAATATGGAATTATTCTTTTCTCTCAGCCCTATTCCATTTTTGTACTTCATAATTTTCAGCATAGAAGTAATATTTCTGTTATGCCCCTGTGGTTTTCACTTCAATGCCTAAATGATAAGGCAGGACCTTATAAAAATTTAAACCAAACTCCATGTCACTGTTTCAGCAGCACTGCAAAGAGAATACCAGCAAGTAAAGGGATAAAATCCTATTGTGGGTGACCAAAAATCCAGGGTTTGTGGCACCTGCACCCACTGCCCCCACCTATTAAGACCTCCTGCAAATCCAATGCAGACTTGAAATGCACCTCACTTCTCTGTCACAGCCTCGACCTTGGGCTAACCCTGAGCATCTTTCTCTGGAAAGGAAAAATGAAGTGCCCTTATTTAAGTATTTATTTTTTTATTATTATTATTTATTTAGCACCATTTCCTGAAATGCTTTGGGAGAGTTTTTCAAGGCAAGTGGTTCCCAGTAACTCCCAGTAGCTCCTAACTGACCCAGTAGCTCCTAGAGTGCTGGGAGGGGGGTTTGTAAACCACAAAAAATCCCTTCTGGCTTTTTCGATCCAAAATGCCACTTTTGGGCATGCTGACTCTTTCAAGGATGGATTTCTGTGCTTTCTACAAGCTGTTTTTTGGAGTCACACAGCACACAAGCCTGGGGACAGGAGGGTTAATCAGCACGTGGTCAATCAGATGTGCATCCTCGGGATACAATTGGATTTTGTCCATGTTTGGGACAGACACTGCCAAGCTTTGTTTGTGTTCCCAGCCCTGTCCTCCCATGTGAGTGTGAACAACGGGTGCAACACCCAACCCTGCATCCCTGGGCCTCCTGGTGGGATGGAGCTGGGAGCAGGGGATGGAGGCAAGAGCAGGAGATGCAGCCAGGAGCAGGGGAGGGAACGGGATGGAACTGGGAGAGACATCAGAGCTCCTTCCTGTGCCTGGAGGTGCTGCACGAGAGCTGGAGAGGGACTTTGGACAAGGGAGTGACAGGATCAGGGGGAATGCCTTTATGCTCCCACAGGGCAGAGTTAGATGGGATTTTGGGAAGAAATTCTTCCCTGTGAGGGTGGGGAGGCCCTGGCACAGGGTGCCCAGAGAAGCTGTGGCTGTCCCATCCCTGGAGTGCCCAAGGCCAGGTTGGATGAGGCGTGGAGCAGCCAGGGATAGTGGAAGGTGTCCCTCCCACCTTCAAACCAGCCAGTTTCTTTTGATCCTGAACCAAAGGCTTTTTCCCACCAAGCCACAAACTGACCTTTGCAGCCTCTCATTCCTGTTTATTTAAAAAACACTGGGGCTTGGAAGCTGGGATCTCTCTCAGAAGTTACATCAATAGCAAACTATTTCCTGGGATACGTATGGAATTTAAAACCTCCAGTTTTTCGCCTATCACTACATTTGGAAATATTTGTCACCGGCTCGAGTGGGTGCTGACGCCAACCGAGATCACTGCCACCCCTCCTGCTCTCTCCAGCAAGCCTGAAAGGTGCCAAAACTCAAAGAGAAAATCTTCTTATGTGAAAATTAGAGAATTTTACCCCTCAAGGAAAGACTTGGGTGCTCAGAGAGGAGAGGTCCCTTCTCCCACCATGCAGTCTGGAACTTCTTCCCACTCAGTGCCAAGACCAGCCCGAAGCATTTCAGACTGGTGGGCTGTTTACTTCAGCTCTGGGACTGTACAAACTCCTTTGAGCATGGATCCTCATGGAGACTGCCACTATTCCTAAGTTTGGAAGGGAAAACAAGGCAGGGGGGCCAGCCAGGCTCCCAACCATGGCGAGCATCACACACTTCACTGAGACTGGAGACCCTCTGGATCTCCAGCCCAGGCTGGAGCTGATTTTAACCCTGAAAACCACAAGAACCATTTCAGGGGGATGCTCCTGTGATTCCTGGTGCAGATGACTCCATCCTCTGCAGGCACGTGCTCCTCCCAGGGCAGTGCAGTCACCCCGTGAAAGGTTCTGTCTGTCCAGGCAGCCGGGGAACAACGTCAATGGTCCCCTTGTGCCCAGACCCTTCCCACACCAGGCATCCCTCGGGCACAAAGTCCTCTCTGTAACTCACCCTCATCAGGCACACCCAGGGCTTCACCCTCACCCACTGCTGACAGCACCCTCTCATCCACCCATCCCTCACAGGCAAGAAGCCATTTGTGAACTCATAGCCACGGGATGCTCTCCATAAGCCATGGAGATGCGAGGGAATGTTGTATTTTGATTGCCTTATTTATTCTACAGTAGCTACTCTGTGTCCCCATATACTGTAAGACATTACAAAATACAGAGCTTCACGGAGAAGAAGCACTTTGCCAGCTGCCTGGGAATCCTCGGTGTTCATGGGTACAACCTTTGTAGAAAATTTAATGGATGTAGAGAAAACTCAGGAAGAAGAGACCAGAAGTACAGTATTTGTTAGGAGAGATTTAGCTCTTCAAACTGGAACTTCTCTGAAGGCTCACAAAGAGGCCAAAACCTTGTAGAGCCATCAGAAATGGGGCACCAGTGCCACCTCCAAGCCTTCATTTGCTACCAGTGCACAGATCCCACAAAGGGAGGAACCAATATCTCTCCTCGTGTCTGACCATTCCTGTCAGCAGTGCAATGCCTTACATGCCACTGAGATATTTAGGCCTTTCTTTTCATGAAAAGTTGTGTTTTCAAACTCTACAGCACCACCCTCTATTTCCAGCCAGGGTTACTCCTGTTTGGGGTTTGTGCTGGAGGGAACATGGCTGGGTTGAACAAATACATATATATATATATATATTAAAAATTAGAAAAATAGAACGGTTTGAGTTGGAAGAAACTTCAAAGACCATCACGTTCCAACCTCTGACTTGGGCAGGGACACCTTACACTAGACCAGGCTGCTCCAAGCTATATCCAACCTGGCCTTAAACATTTATTTATATATATATATATGTATATGTATATAAAAATAAAGTATCCATTTAAAAACCACATCTGTATAAAGGATAGCTGTGTTTGGAACCATCTTAACACAAATTGAAATCCCTCAGTGACCACCACATCAAAATTTTAGACAGCAGGAAGCAGAATGGGGAAGAGATAGCGAGGGCTCGCGTGGCCACAGCTGGGGACCATTGCAAATCCCCACTCAGGGTGACAGTCGGTGTGAGGGACGTGTCATGTGTCCCCTGCAGCTGCCCAGAGCCCGTGGGAAGGAAAGCAATCTGCACACACCAACATCAGGGCTGGCCCATGGCTCAGCTTCCCACCACTGACTCAGCCAAGCCACCAAACCCAATGTCTGCGCTGCCACGAGACGTTTGGGCACACGACACCCCAGATCCCAGGAAATGTTCACACCAGGATGTCAGAAAGCAGCAGATGTGGAGGTGGGACATGTCAAGTTCCTCTGGAGAAGAATCCACCAGACCATGGGAGAGGAAAACCCAGCGGGTGTCTCTCCATCACACAGCATCCCTGGCAGAGTGAGCTTTTATTTCAGAAAATCCATCTCTCACCTAATTCACCCAGATGCTTCTCCGAGTGCCTTGCAAAGGGTAAAACGACTCATTCCTGCCAAAATCAGCCCAGCTGGGAGGACTCCTGGCGTCTAAGCCACCTCCTGCTACCTTTGTGACACTTCTCCCATTTATTTTAGATGCACCCATATCAGAAAAAGCAAAACCAGCTCTTTGAAAAACCTCCCAGTTCATGGAAAAATCTGACTGCAATCATTTCTGATCATGGCCTGCCACTACAGACACAGTCCCTGGGGCTGTGAGGCCAAGAGCACTGTGCCTGGGAAGGAGAGCAAGCCGTGAGGAGATTCATTAGCACTCTGTCAGAACAACTGCTGGGATCACAGAGGAGGGATGTGTCCTCCTTGGGCTTGTGCTTCACGTGGAAACAAGGAATAAAAGCTGAGCCCAAACCCTACCCTGAAATGAGAGGATTGTTCATGTCCTTGTGTTGAGGTCAGAGATGCCAGGCCAGGTACCCAAACTCTCCTTGATTGGGGTGAAGAATAAGAACCAGCTTCTTCCCACCTCACCTGCCTCCAGATTCGGGATAATTAAATGACACCTCATCATTACCCACTCACCTGAGACCCCCCTGGTTCACTCCCAGTTCCAAGGCAAAGAGGCACAAGGCAAAGAGTTCGTGGGCATTTAAAAGGGGCAGAAGGACTGTCGTGGTGCTTGTGACTTTTAAAAATTGTTGCTATTTCAATGACAACCATGTGCACGGTTTGGTTTCTGCCTGAAGTTGAAGCCTGTCTGGTTTGGTGCCACATGAGTAAATAATAGAGGGAGGGATATGGGCTCACCTCGCCTCTCTGGGCTATGGGAATTGCAGACAGAAGAGACACAACCAGGATTTTGAGGAATTAAAGGCAATATTTTCCTAAGTATTTTCCCTCCCAGCTTAACTTTAACATTTAGATTTCTCTCCTAATTAGCCCAGTTATGTGGCCATGTAATTGCTTCCAGGAGCGGCTCCCTCCCCTCCTGCCTGGCCTAAATATCCCTCCTGGTATGAAGAAAACATTTCTTTCAGGTCAAATTATTTTTATTTTGATTATGGTACCGGGTTTCAGGCCTATAAACACATGTGGTTACCAGCACAAGAGAAAAATTAACCGATCTGCTGCCAGAGCCAGAGGCTGATCCAGTACCCAGCACCTCAAAGCTCAGTTCCCACTTTGACATCAGCACCCAGGGACTCAGGGAATGCCCCATGCCTCAGTTTCCCCATCTGAAAAGTGAATCCTTTGTGGATAACTGGAAAAGTCCAGTCTGGACACTTTGGCTGTCCTTTGCTTTGCCCATTGCACACGAGGTGTTTCTACCCCATATAAACCTAGACTTACACAGACACTTGCCATTATTTCAGCTCTTCCTCTGAAATCACCCAACTTTGCAGCCTCCTGGACTGGAAGTATTAAAAGCAGCCTGGGGGATACCCAAAAGTGCAGGGTTTTCTCAAGCACATTTATTCCCCACGAGGAATTGGTTGGTTTTCCCAGCGTTCCCGTCCCGGGGAGGGCTCTGACCGTGCCCCACCAAAGGCAAGAATGCTCCCTGTGACTTGCCTCATCCTGCTCGTCCCTCTGTGCCAGTCCTCCCACGCCGAGAGCCGCCTGCCAGAGCTGCTTTCCAGAACCCCACAGCTCTGAAACCTTGCACAGCTTTGCCTTCTCCCCACGCTGCTCCAGCCCTGCCGCCCCACACCCTGCACATCCCTGCCGTGGGGATTCACCGCTGCCACGGGCACCAGAGCCTGGCTGGGTTTCCTGCCTGGAAGCTGAGAATGTCCGTGGGACCTGCTTGGCCTGGATCCCACCGGGGAGTTCCTTAGTGATGCTGTTGTTGGTTGTTGGTTGTAGCAACCACCAGGCGCTGGGCAGCGGCTCCGGCCACCCAGCCTGGAGCAGAGGGACAGGAGGGGCTGGGAGAGGGGTGCCCGCTGACACTGGGGGAGATGCTGCACCAGCAACCCCTTCCCCATTCCTACAGAGCTTGTGCCACACGGCGTGGGGCTTCCAGACCCTTTCCTTGTGGTATCATTTCTCCCAGAGGATGAACCACCCCAACACTGAGCAATGCTGAGCGTCCAGGCGTTGCTTTCTCACTTTGGAAGATGTTTAGATGTGGAGGACAGCAGCCAGAGAAAACACAACTATTCCTCAAGCTGAGGGTTTTCCAGGAACATGGACTGAGCTGCTTTTGGACATCCAAGTGATTAGGTTTTTTGTCATCCTTGGATCACCCACCCATGTCAAAGCCATGGCCATCCAAATTACAAACATAATTGCTGGATTCAGCATCCACTGGAGGGAGAGGGAAGCTCCTGCTGACCCTCGGGATCTCCCTGGCCAAGCCCTTTTTTTCCCAGCCAACAAACTTTCCCCCTTGGACTGATGCAATGGAGAAGCTGCCTCACAACATCCCCAGAGGGCAACAAAGGTCTGTCCAGCCCGAGCCTGGACATCTCCTCCTTCCCTGTCCATCACACCAGAGAACCACAGAATGGTCTGGACTGAAAGGGTCCCTTAAGCCCACCTCATTCCAACCCCTGCCATGGACAGGAACACCTTCCACAGGACTGGGTTGTTCCAAGCCCCATCCCACCTGGCCTTGAACAATTCCAGGGAAGTGAAATGATGCTGTGTCTGCTCATACAGAGAGAATTAGAGGGGGCAGTTGTGCTATTCCACCCTGTGGCTAGTAAAATATAACAACACATGTACGTGGTGTTGACTGTCCATCCAGCTTATTATCTAATAAAATAAGCTTGGCATAATAAATGTTGTTGCTGTGATTTATGGAAAGACAAGAGCAATCCTCATGTTTTTTGCCTGATCTCACCCAAATATGTGACTCCTTCACCCTTTTTTTCTGCTAAGCTCCTCTGGGGGAGGAAGAGATGACCTCTTCCTCCAATACCACTGCACTCCTTCAAACACCCTCTGCGCTGCCAAGCACAGAACACCATAAAATATCCTGTTCTTGTAAGGAGAAAATGCACCCACAGCGTTGGATCTCACCCGCTGGGTGTTTCCCAGCTGTTTCTCCATCCCCACCTGGTGACTTTCTCCCAGCAGTTTCCCTGCACTCAACAAGGGGATGCCTTGCACCAGACAGGCTTTGCTGGCCCCAGCACTACAAAAAACCTTTAGGGAAAACACTCCCAACACGGGTGACTCTGGGATGAAGCACAGCAGGGGACCACACGGAACTGAAACCATGGGGGAAATTTTAAGGCCAGCAGAAGGTGACAGCCCATCCTGGGAGGTGGCCAGGGTGCCCCTGCTCCCACAGTGAGAGCCCTGAGGCCTTCACACCCCCCATTATCTCCATTCCTCACAGAGCTGACGGTGTCACTGACTTTGTGACTGTAAATTATTGATGTGGGAAATGTCAAATCATAAAACTGCAGGAAGTCTTATGAGTGTGGAAGGGAAAGGTTGTCCTTCAATGCAGCTTCTTGCTCTGTCTCTTGCCAATGTCCAGTCACTCGGTCCAGCAGGGAGAGGACCAAGGAGCAAAATCCTCGCTGATTCGTGCTTCAGATCTGTTATCTGGCTCTGCGCAGCAGATCGAAGAGGGAGGTTGTGCTCTGTGTTTGCAACTGAAAATGAAACGTGATAACATCTCCAGAGTGGAAAATTACAGAGCCTAAGAGCAAGTAAAGCCTGTAGCAGTAAGAATTCGGCACCTGACAGAGGCAGGGCTGGGTACCTTGGGGTGCTGCCTTCATCTCACCACGGCAGGCCCAGGGCTCATTTCCCCTGAACTCAAAAATGTGGGGTTTACCATATTCCTGCTCAAAACCCATGCCAGAAGGAAAAGACGACACGGTGGACTCGGCGTGCAAAAACCAGTGTGGAAGAGAAACGCATGAATTTGCTCAAGAAATCCATTTGGGAGGGAACGGGTGATTCTGCCTGGACAGAAGGATGTGTTTCCCCGGAACAACCCCATTACTACTCGTGCTGCATACCCACAGCGGGTGACGGCTCTTGAGCAAAGCAGAGGACACCTCAGCCGCCTCTTACCTGGGTCATCTTGGCGAGGTCCAGCGAGGGCCGCTGCTCCTGGACCTCCTCCGGCCTCCGCCGCTTGACGCCGGCCTTTCTGTCGTGGAGGACGCAGGGCTGGGAGCGGCTGCGGGAGAGGCCGGCGGCGCGGCGGCCCAGCTCGGGCGTGGAGGCGGGCGTGCTGCTGGCCGAGGGCGCGCCGGAGCCCGGGCAGGAGGAGCGCTCGTGCGAGCAGGACAGGGACCGCTGCATGTCCGCCCTGCCTCCCCCGCGG
>VZRO01000186.1:719894-746772 GCA_013397915.1 Daphoenositta chrysoptera | reverse complement strand
CGCTGGAGTAGCGCTGGACGCTGCCGCCGCTGTAGCAGCGCCGCTTCTCCACCGGCGTCCACACCTTGGAGCCCAGGGGTCTCCAGGAGGTGCCGCAGGCCGACATCTCATCCGAGAAGGACAGCGAGCGGCACTGGCGCTTGCTGGGCGGGGCGGAGGGGTTGCCGTGGGGGTCGCTGAGGCTCAGGTCCTTGATCAGGTTGGTGACGGAGCAGGTGCCGGCCGTGTCCCTCGGCCAGCGCGAAACCTCCTCGCCCTTGTCCGACAGGCACTCCCAGATGCTGGCGCCCGGCTGCTCCAGCTGAAGTGGACATTTCCTGCTGAGATCTCTCCATCTGTCATTTTCTGGTTCAGAAAGGAGAGAAAAAAAACCCAAAAAAACAAAAAAACAACACACGCACAGGCATTAGCGTTAATTAATTCCGCGACTCGCTTTCTACGTCCATAAACAAAAAGAGTAGCATATGGGACGTTTTCCAGTACAAATTAATTAACTCTTGGAATATGGTTTCCCAAACTGCCAGCAGAGCGGGTTGTGTGGTGTAGATGGAGAGAGAGACAAAGTGACAGTCCCAGCAGGAGCAAAACTGCTAGAAGAAGATAAAAACATGCCTCTGAATATTCCAGGTTGCACTAGCTAAGGGGAATTCAGCAGTATAAAATGTTGTGGCTATTGGTTATCTCTGTGCTAAATCATGTCTCAGATGTGTGTGGTTTCTCCTGGGCTCCGCAAATAATAATTGCCTGAATTTACAGCTGAATTTAAAAAACACAGAATCGCTGAGGTTGGAAAAGCCCTCTAGGATCATCGTGTCCAGCCATTAACCCAGCACTGCCAAGGCCACACTAATCCATGTCCCCAGGGGCCACATCCACACGGCTTTTAAATCCCTCTGAGGATGGGGACTCCACCACTGCCCTAGGGCTGCTGTGCCAGGGCTGGACAGCCCTTTCCACGAAGAAATTTCCCCTGAAGTCCAATCTAAACCTTCCTTGGTGCAACTCGAGGCAGTTTCATTACTTTTTTATCTGGAAGGAGACTCCCACCTGGCTGCACCCTCCTGTCAGGGAGTTGTGGAGAGTGACAAGGTGACCCCTGAGCCTCCTTTCCTCCAAGCTGAGTCCCCCAGCTCCCTCAGCTGCTCTCACCAGACTTGTTCTCCAGACCCTTCCCAGCTTCCCACCCACAGCCGCGTCCGAAGAGAGGATTAAGGAGGACGATCTCATTCCCTGCACACATCCCACTGACCACAAAAGAAGGCAAAGCACCCTCCAGGCTGGGCTGCCCTGCACAGGACGGGGCTCACTGCAGATACACCTTCAGCACTCAACAGGAAAACCATGGCAGGACAACCCCCCCGGCTGCTGCAGTGGAAAAAAGTCATCAGCCACCAGCCTCTCACGGTGCCTGTTTCTGTCGTTGGCTGCTGCCCGTGCTGGAAAGCCATCGCTGCCAAGTTTCACATGATTGTATCTAAACCATGCAAAATTTTGGGGGATTTCTTAGGTATTTCCACTCAGGCAACCGGAGGATGAATTAAAAGCCGTGCCCAGCCCACAGCTGCAGGTACCAGCTTGGTAGGGAAGATGCAACAGTGCAGAACGCTTCCTACTAAGGTTTCAAGTCAGGAGGTCAGATTTGGGGCCCCTTGCACCACTCTTGGCTGGTTTTCCAATTTCTCCCTGCCTCCAGCTGCTGCCACAACAGCTCCAGCCACAAACAGCCTGGCTCTGCCCGCAATAACCACATGGCATTTCAACTGTTGCTCTCCTCGTTTTAATAAACACAATGAAAAGTGAGAAATCTGTGCTAGACAACTCCATCTATGTTTAGATCTTTATTATTTTTCCTCTGTACTACGCTGCCAGCAGAGAGATTTCTTGGGTCAGGTCAGCAGACAAAAGAAACAGAAATAGAAGCCGATTTTTCATGGCAAGCTGCCACGATCCTCTGGCCGGAGACTGTACAAAAGGCCTTGGTGAGGAGGATACAGGACACCTTCCTCTTTCACCCCTCCTTCAGCACAAACAGCTATAAATCTCCCAAACCTGGCAAAGAAAATGGCAAAAAGCACCACTATCCCCAGCCCCAGCTTGGGGTTATTTGCTTTTCCCCTTGCACAATGTGAGCTGGCACAACCTGGCTCCTCCGAGCTCCCAGCCATCACCGACCAGTCCCAAAATACCAGGTAGCCCAGAAAATGGGTTTTCAGTGCAAACTGAAAGCAGGTTGCCCGGAAAAAAAATTGAAAATGGGGTAGTCTAAGGGCTGAGGGTGTAGTTAAAGAACTCTAGAAAGCCTTATTGAGGAGAAGCTGCTGGTTTTCTGCTCCGTTTTTGAAGACTAAGATTCCCATCCTGCGCACATTGATAATGATAATTGCACTGGAGCCATTAATTCTGCTGCAGTTAAACATGTATTAATTTTCTTAAATTACAAACCTCAGCCTGGTTTACCCTGAGGCAGCAATTTGTTCCAGGATAAAACCCACCAGGAGAACCCCTTGGTCTGCAAGTGAGCTGCCTGGCTGGAAAACTCTCCTTTGCCTTTTGGAAAACAAAGGGACAACCAGAGCATGGTGTAACTGCAGCCCGAGGGGCTCTTGCCCTGCTTAAACAAGTCCTTCTTGGCTGTTAGGGTCCCTGGATGAAATAGCATCTTACTTCTGGATTTTGAGTTAAAACTGCAAAAATAAACACTGACACCTTAACAAAACCCAGCTGTTCTCTCGCAAAACCTTCTCCGCATCAAACAAACCCTCGTGGTGCTCGTGGGCTGGAGTCACATCCCGAAACTGGGGAGATGGGTGCTGTCCTCCATCCCCGAGAGCTCTGCACAGCCCTGTGGAGAACAGGATCCACCCTCAGAGCATCACAGCCAGGTTTCCAAAGGCTGAGCTCCAGGATTTGTGGGAGCAGCGCACGGACACGTCAGGCACTCTGCAGCTCCGTGATGGCCCCGGGCTTTTTAAACGACTGCTGTGCTCCTCTGGTGACACAGAGTAAATTTTAACGACCACTCATAACCACGGAGAAGGGTGTAAAACCAAAACGCTGACACAACTTTAACTACAGCGACACAAATGTGCTGCTATAATATTTTTACAGTTCCTTTTTATACATAATGCATGATCCTTCTGCTCAAGTTTCCTCTGCGTTCTTTTCCCATGAAATAATTTACATTAATACATAATTTATTATGGCAACTTGTAAAGCAATTAGGGGTTTCAATCAATTTTTCTTATCCTTTTTGGCAGATAAATTCTGTTTGGAACCTAACCCAAACATTTGTCTGCGCACAGGTGCGCATCCACTTCCTCTTTTTTTCCGTATTGTTCAAGTTGAATTTGGTCTCACAGTCCCTGTACACAGGGGAAAAGGCAGGCTGCATTTTCCACTGCCCCCTATTTATGTTCAGGAGATAATTTCTAAGTGTGGAACACATTTAATGGTTGTAATTAGCTGATGGCAGTGCCAGGGAGCTTTCCTAGTGCAGAATTAAGATGAAAATACGATGGGCAGAGCTGTGCTTCAATGGGAAATGAAAACAACAGCCCCAAAATCCGCTCTGGAGGTTAAACACACCTGTGGGCTGTGGGCTCCTTGTGCCAACAGCCTGCTTGGGGGAGGGAAATCCCCGACCTCGACAGTGAAATGTGCCCTGCTCTTCAACGGGATCCTCTGCAGGGGTGTCCCTGCTCCAGCTGCACCTCACCAGAATTCCCCACACAGCTTTTTCTCATTGCAGGGTGACTGTGTTTGAATGTGCACCAAGGTGCCCTACACTGATGGCCTTTCCAAAAAAACCCCGAAATCCCAGAAAACCCTGGTTCAGAAGAGCAGGCACGTAAGCCCAGCAGGTGCTTTCAGGATGCAGTCAAGGACCATCACTCCTATGAAGGAGTTCAAATTTGGATTCAATGACCTTGGAGATCCTTTCCAACCTCAATGATTCCATGAGCTGGCTTTTCTCCTGGTCTCTTGGCTTTCCTCTGTCACCCATGGATGGTGAAAAGCCACTTCCAGGAAGGAGCTGTGCAACAGTGAGGCCAAGGCTGCAACCCTGCCCCGGCACACTGGGAATGACGGCGTTGCCAAACGTGGTGGAGGAGAGGTGGGAGTGCCAAGGGACAGACAAACTGACCCGTGGGCCCATCCCTCACCCTGCTCTGCTGCAGGGCTCTAGGAGGACAAACTGAGAGAGCCCTCCAAGGGAAAAAGGAAATGATGGCTGCTTTGGGAAGAGCACTTCCCAGAGGATGAGTGCAGGATCAGTCCCCGATGGGCTCAAAGCCATCCTCCTCCTCCTCCTCCTCCCTTTTACAATCAGGGCTGGGACTGGGATCCTGCATGCACAAGCACCTTGTCACAGCCTCAATAAAACCCTGCCTGCAGCTTCCCTCAGAGATAATTTATTGCTTACACAGAAAACAGGAGGTCACAGCTGTCAGCACACACCCACTGAGCTTCTCTTACTAAGTCAGGTTGGACAGGGCTTGGAGCACCCTGGGATAGGGGAAGGTGTCCCTGTCATGGAACAAGATGGGCTTTAATGTCCCTTCCAGTCCAAACCATTCTGGGATTCTGTTACTTTTGACTTCCTGTATTGCAATTTTTCTGTCTTTGGGTAGATAGGAAAAGACATGGGCAGGGACACCTTCCACTATCCCAGGTTGCTCCAAGCCCCATCCAACTTATCTTGAACATTTCCAGGGGTGGGGCAGCCACATCTACTCTGGGCAACCTGTGCCAGGCCCTCACCACCCTAATGCACCAGCTTTCTGATATGCCACCTTTTTCTAGCACAGTCACTGCTATTTTCACTGGGGACCTGCCATGGAGACTGCTGAGGAAGGAAAAGGGAAAAAAGAGGAGGAAAAAAACCCCAAACCATACATCAACAGGACAATTATTACACTCCTGGGTGTTTCAAGGACCCACCAAGGAGAAGGGAAAGCAGAAGCTGTTGAATTTATGGTTTTAGGCATTTCACCTTTAATCTTCCTCCAGGCAAAGGGCTATATAAAGATAAAACCCAATCTTTTTAGTAATATTATCATTTCACTGGCAGAAATATTTCTTACAAATCTAAAAACCAAAAGATTATTTAGGTCACCTTGAGAATTGGACCTAACCATGCATCATCCAGTATATCAAGTCTTTAGTAGTGTTTACTCAATATACTGGGTTTGGTTACAATCTAGAATCCATTTTCAGATTCTTGCAGTGTTTAGTACCTTTTGAGGAAAGCTCCAGGGTTTGGAAGATGCTGTCCCTGGCAGAGGCTGGGCCTCCCTCTCCCCTGCTGCCCCATGACCACGGGGTCCAGAAATGAGCTGCCTTCCTGCCCAAAGCTGCCCTCGCCCCAAAGGCGCCAGGAGGACCCTTTTGTAAGATCCTGTTTTGACTAAAACCCCCCAAAAAATCAGTCACCTCCCTTCCAAACCTCCAGCATACACAGGACTGTGAGTCTTTGCCTCACATTTCTGTGCTACCAGTCCAAACTTCATTGTGTTTATTTATCTCAGTGCTTTTCACCGACAGGGCCTCGGCCCTTTGACCCGAAATATTCCCCCAGTTTTGCATTTCAATAGTAACTTATTTAAAGAGTCAAGCAAGTTTTCATACTGGATTAGTCTGTGATTGTGGCCCACATTTGGGGACATCAAGAAGAGCACTCAGGGAAGATGCCTAAAATGAAACCCAAGCCAAGCAATGCCCTCCACACGAGGGAAGGATGGGCTCCTCTTGGCTGGGCATGACAGAGACCACGACAGGGCAAGCCAAGGTCAAGGAGGTGACATTCAGTTCCCCCAGAAGGAAGGTAATTTGGCAGCCACGAAGACCAGCACAGCAGTGCTATGAAAATGCAGAAGGCTTTGTAAAAGCTCTTAAAGACAAGCTGCTTCTCAATTAGGCAGAGCCTCTGCATATCTGCTGAAGAGCCTGCCAGTGCCACAGTGCAAGACAAAACCATCTGATTTGGGTTCTTTGTTCCTCACTCATGTCTGAAAGGCAGGACAGAGGGGACGGGCTGTCTTTATCCCTTCTTGACTTTGAAGTTTGTGATTTTCATCTGAAAACCCCACAAACGCTCTCCATCTCCCCACACTCCCAGTGACTGCAGCTATCAGAGAGTTTGGAGACATCTCCTGTCAGAGCATGTGCCCAGCTCTCATTAACGCTAATGAGAGTTGTGTCCATGAAGAAAAGGGGCAGCCTCTTTGTTTGTGAGGGATTGGCTTTCACAGCAAGGAGCTTGGCTCAAACTTGACCTACAATTTTAATTGGGTTTTGGGGCCTCGCCCAGTGAGTGGCTCCCCGCTACGAACGCCAAAGAGCACAACACAACAGCACATCCTCTGGCACTATCAGTTTTTCAGGATCTGCCAAGGCACCAATCCTCCATCCATTTTGGTGGCTGTTCAGCATAAAAATTGATAGCAAGCTCTGACATAAAAGGTATCAAACATATTATATCATGGTTACTGTCAACAGCAAAAATTAGACGTTTTCCTTATTGTTTGAGGTCTGTCCAACCACTTTGTGCCAGGTGGTAGAACATCTTAGTGATAATGCTGTTATTTATTGCTTGCATCATGCAAACAGTCAAGAACTGCAGACATGGGCTGGATACTCAAACACAACCTCAGACCCCAAATGTTTATAAACTCAGCTGTAAGAGTAACTCTAAAAATAAGCAGATGCATCAAAGGAGAGGGGAAAGGAGATAAGCAATTCACTCAGCAATGGCAACAGGGCACAACAACCACCTCTGGGGAGGAGAGTGGCACAGGTGTGGTGGGGTGGGGTGGGTGCCCCTCTATCCCTGCTGTGGGGGCCCACCCCAGAATCTTCAGGGGAGTGGCTTTGGAGACATCCAAAAGCCAGGACATCTTCCCGCCCATCGCCACGGGGAAGCGGGAGCGGAGGTGGAGGAAACACGGAGAGAACTTTCTGTTACTCACCCATCACGCCACAAGAGAAGAGGGTAGGTCCTTGACTCATCTTTGGAGTGTGCTGCAAACAACCAGAAAAACTATTCACTTCTCACAGACTCGACCTGGGCACCAGGCACCACCCTGCCCCCAGCCCGGGCAAAGCCCCCGGCGCGCAGGAGAGCCTTCCATGGCCCCGTTCCAGCAGGGACCAGGGGACACACCAGTCACCTTTCCTCACTGAAATCAACTCTAATTAAACGCTGTGCAGAGTCCTTGTCAAGGCCTGAGCTTGCAGATCAAGGCTCCTGCAGCCAGTCCTTAGCTCAAGGAAGAGCTGCAGCGAGGTCCCCATCCCCCAGGACCCAAAACTCTGGAGAAACTAAAATGGGAGCTGCAATTCAGTGGTAATCCTGGATTGAGCAAGAAAGCAGCAGAAGTGGTATCTTGAACCTCATCCAAACCCATTAAGGCTTCCCCATCTAGGTACAAAGCAGCTATTTAGCTTTTTTAAGCATATAATGTGTTTCTAAGGCAAGGCGTCCTCACCTCAGCACTTCTGGGGAGTCTGAGCTCGGATTGTGCTGATTTGCACTAAAAATAGGGGAAATGTCACTGCATGGGTACAAAACAATCCTGGTTGCTTTTTACACTCTTTTTTTCCCAAGAATTTTCCTCTCGACAGTGTAAGAGATACCATCAGACTTCTAAAAATGAGCATGGATGGGTTCACATATAATAAATCAATGTTATCCACAGCTGCATGCCATTTCAGCTATGCCTGCAAAAACACACTTTCATACTAATTGTTCCTTTATTATCCCTAAAAATATCCATATTCTGGCTTCTGAAGTGTCTATCCTGGCAACACCATCCCATCTGACTGAGGCTTTACATCATCTGAGGGAAGCACCAGCACGGCCTCCACGTTCATCTGCACTGCCATAATGGTGTTTTCTCTGGCATTAGGCCACTGCACTCACACCTTCCCTCCTGAGCCATGTTTTACATGTTGCCTGCTCACATAACTGTGGAATCTCAGAATGGTTTGGGTTGGAAAGGACCTTAAAGCCATCCAGTTCCACCTGGGCAGGGACACCTTCCACGTGTCCAGGTTGCTCCAAGTCCCATCCAGCCTGGCCTTGGACACTTCCAGGGATGGGGCAGCCACAGCTGCTCTGTGCCAGCATTGCCAGTGCATAATGAGGATATCAATAATAATAATAATAATAATAATAATAATAATACCAACAATGTACCAAATGATGGCACCTGAGCAATCCAATAAGGAATCTCATTTCATATACAGAATGGTGGAAATATTGAATGTAAAGGGATAGGGAGGCATAAAACAACTCTGGGGTGTAGATGTGGAGATGGTAAATAAGGGTCAGTCACCTTTGGAGCATGTGCCACTTTTCCAGGTGAAGTCAGGATATCTCCATCTGTCAAGCCCCACCTTATGATGCCTCAGTAGAATTAATCAGGAGGCAGAGGGGACAGGCAGCTGTCTCCAAGGAGCAGCCAAAGTGGAGCAAAGATGGAAGTGGGACAAGCCCCAGAGAAAGCAGGGGTTGTGCCAGTGCACATCTGTGTGCCAGCCCCAGAGAGCAGACCCTGTCTGCAAATGCAGGAGGGAGAGGAATCTGACATTTGTCCCATATCGAGTATAATTACCATTTGGTAAGGATTTTGTCTTTATACCAAACTGGGAGCTGAACCAAACGTGCCCATTGGCTGTTGGCAGGTGATACTGCCCCAGTGCCCAGACATTTATTTCCTTTGGGTTTTGCTTTCTGGCCTTCCCCATGAAGTCAACAGAAGAACTCTTGCTTTCTTTAGTGGATCAGCCTTCTTGTGATTGTCTGCCCCAATTTAACAGTCCAACAACCTGGCAATTCACCTGATGTACCCAGGGCTATCCCTGCACTCGTGACCCAGCCCCAGAGCTGCGGGAAGCACTCGGCAAACAGGCGAGGGCAAAGTGTTGTGTTACAGCTCTGCATCTCTGCCACCTGCCATGGCACAGCCCGAGCACCCAGCCCTTCTCTTAGAAGCAGAAAAAACTACTCTCATCTGCCTCTCTGCAGGCAGTTTCCCTTCACCTGCCCCACGCACTTCCCAGGGCACAGCTGGCATTGAATGTTCAGGCTCCCCTCTTCCCACCCCGAGAGATGCTGCCTTCCCAGCAGGAGCTAACACTGCAGCAAGGATATTCTTTTAATGTATCAATATCCTTCCCAAATTTCACCCTTTTAAGGGAGGATTTTCCACTGCCTCTGGCTTGCTCACCTTCTCCTCCGCCGCTCCCTGCCAGGGCAGCCTGCCTTCACCCCGGCACCCCGTGCTCTCTGCCTGGGGAGCCCAGCTGGGTGGTTTGTCATCCTCAGCAAACTCAGGCATTTGTATTTCTTTTATGTTCAGAATGCCCATTTTTGGCTCATCCTGCCAGATGCTTCCTGCTGTGTTCCTGCACACCCTTATCTGAGGCTCTCAGTGCACCCTGCCTTTCGGTCGAGTTTCTTCTCAGACCATGCCCATCTCTCCTGGAGCTCAGAGGGACAATGTCCACCACCAGCCTTGCTCTGATGGCTCTCCATCACCCTGCTCCTCTTCCTCATTTGCTCTGACCCTGCCTCCAGACAAAGTTGCCCCTTATTTGCCCCTACCACAGGTACACTCGCCCCTCACAGCATCCTTTACCCCTCACTTGTTTTTTTGTTGTTGCCTGCTCATTCGGCATGGTTGGATTTGCTCCTCTCCAGGCTCACAGCCAATTTAACTACCACAGCACTGCCCTTCTCCATCTCCCACCTAATCCTGCTTCCCACTTGCTCATCCTCCTATTAATAATGAGCATCTGTTCGCTGTCAGTGAAGCAACTTCTCACCTGTGTTATTCACAGCATTGATTTGATTTTTTTGTACTGTTTATCCCATTGGGCGCTTCCTGAAATCCACATATGCAAAAGCCACAGCACTCCAATCACTTACTAATCACCTGCTCCTCGGATATTAATGCAGCTTGGTAGAAATCAGTGCTACAAACCATCTAAACATCCATCCCTGCAGGACAGAAAACCCTTATTCCAAAGCTACAGCAAAGTTCTTGGCAGTAAAACAGGTTTGAACAGAGATTTCACAAAGCTTACCAGCTCAGTCCTGCATGTTACGGAGTCAGCACCTTTGTTTTCCCGAGTTTTGGTTAAGATCATCACCATGGTAATGCAGTCCTGCCTCGGAGTCCATCAGGGTCCAGGCAAAGGGTGCAGGCAGCTGGGGGCTGGCAAAGCTCCTCTTTCAGTCCATGTTCCCCCAGGAGAGGCTGGGCCCTGCCAGCTCCTCGGGGGATGTGCAGGGACAGCCTCGGGGTGTGGAAAATTCCCTGCACAGAGAGAGAAAGAGAAACAGCTTTAGGGGACTTGCCCAGAGGGTGGATGCACTGGGCAAGGGGCAAGAACTGCCCCAAAACCACCCTGATGGTGGTTGCTTGAGGGGAGTGTTTATTTTAGATCTTAAACACTGCTGGTGTCCCTCTGCTCCCCATCAGCACAGAGGTGTTTCACAGGATGGGGCACTCACAGGAGCTGCTGGAAGCACACCAGGTACACAAGGTCATCCACAGGGACACAAGTATTTCATTCAAATTTATAAAGTTTCCTCTGAATTCTCCATTTCAACAGGGCACTCACATCCCCTGTATTGAAGATACCAAGACATTGAAAGGACACCTCATTAAAGCTCCAGGGTTGATCTCACAGAAGCCTTGCCCCCAGACCAGCTGGGAGCAGATGTCCAGCAGAAAAAGCCTCTCCAGCATCATTACGGCTGTGAAATCCCCTGGATACCCCTATCCCACCCCAGTTACTCCACGATTCCCAATCTATGAAGAGCCCTTTAGGGGAAAAAACAAAGCAAAATGTTGCCTGAAGGAAGGAGAGACAGCTCCTTGCCCTGAAATCCTAAGGGCCACACCATGCCTCCTGATCCTTACTTATTTCTTAGGTAATTTTAGGTAAGAAAAGCTAAGGCAGGACAACAAGGAGGCTCTTCAAACACAAACTACAAGCCAGGCTCATAGAGCACTGCCCAGCCCTGACCACGAGCCCTGCCTCACCTCCTGGCATCCTCCCCAACAGACTTATTCCCTTGCAAAGCAGACAGATTGCAACTCAAATCTGATTACTGAAATCAGCGTTTTCCCCAAATCACTCCCCTAATCCTGTTTCGCTATTTTCCTGCTGTGCAGTTAATGCAAACAACCAAACCCACCATTCACACAATCCAAAGAACATAAAACACTGATCTTGTACCACCCAGTCGAAGCCAATTGTGATATTTAAGGACAATAGATGAGAATATTCCACTGAGTATTAACCCTTATTCAAACTGATATGGCTGCTCTTCCCAGCTCCTAAATCATCCTGTCCGTGTTTACTTGGATTAGAGCTTGCAGTGGTGTTAAGAGTAGCTCATTTAAAGGCCAGCTGGCTGGTAAAGAAAAATCACCTTCTATTATTTTACGAGGACAAAGTTCATCCAGAGTGCAAAGCCAAGATTGGGAATCAATACATTTTCCGAAGATTTACTGTTCCCAAGGGTGCCTGGCACAGTCTCCAGTATTGGTGGACTCATAATTTACAGTTTACTGGTACCTTCATCATAAACCTTTGGGCAACCCAGTGACCAAATGAAAACTGTCAAACAGAAAAGTAAACATTTCAGAGTGTCAAAATGACACGTAATTTGTGAGCAGGGTTAGATGGGATATTGGGAAGGCTGTGAGGGTGGGCAGGCCCTGGCACAGGGTGCCCAGAGCAGCTGTGGCTGCCCCTGGATCCCTGGAAGTGTCCAAGGTTGGACAGGGCTGGGAACAACCTGGGATAGTGGAAGGTGTCCATGGCAGGGGCTGGGACGAGATGGTCTTTAAGGTGCATTCCAAACCACACCATTCTGTGATTTCTGTCTGTCCCAACCTTAGCTGTCCCTGATCCCTACACGGAGGTGGGAGTGCTTGCTGCTGTGCCAAACTCTCTGTGCTGGGAGGACACCGGGGCCACTCTGGGCACAGAGATTAAACAAGGGTTCAGAGCAGCATGAAAGCAGCTAAGCACAGTTCCTCGTCGGCCAGGTGAGATTTCTTCAGGAATAATTACCCTTCCCTAAGGTGATGGTTACTGCTGCAGCAGCAGACTCGGGTACACACCCGGGCAGGAGCAGCGGCAAGTCCAGGCAGAGGCTCCCTGCCCCGGCCGGCCGGGATGCAGCTCACAGCATCACACCTCCCTCTCCCTGCTCCTCTGTACCCCTGCAATTACACAGCCCTAATGACAGGCAACACAGCAAACTGCTGGCAAGCTGGCAGCCACCACCACCCCCAACATCAGGGCCGAGGCGCACTTGCAGGTATCAGCAATTTTAAGCACTGCTTGGTTGGGTTTTGGAACCATCCCCATGGAGAAACTGCAGGAAAAAGGGAAACTTTCCAGTGAAATGTGATCTCTGGCTCCCCATCCTGCCTCACAGGGCTCCTGACGCATGGTCCTGCCCTGTCACATCCTCTCCATGCAAACAAGTGCCATGGGACACAAACTGCAGGGCCGGGATGGACCCTATTGATGCTGAGGAGGAAACCACTGTGTATTTATACACTGGATGCTTTCACACACACACACATGCTAATAAAAAGATACTCTTCAGGGACCATTAATTACTTTAAGAAATGTATTTCCTCATTCACAATCAGATAAAGGAACTATCTTCATCATGATGTCAAGGTTAAGTTTAGACTCGAGCCATGGTCACTGGGATTGACACAATCACCAGAGCTGTATGAAGTGCCCACGAGAAGCTCTAGTGCACAGAGACCTCCAAATTTCAGCAAACCTTGCTTTTTACATGGTTCAAAACACAGACCAAGCAGAAGCCTTGTGTGATCTTTGCAGTGGCAGAGGTGGGAAGAGGTTTCTCTCAGAGCTGCTTTCCAGACATTATCACAGCCATGGAGTGTTGGGCTTGGAAGAAATTAAGTCAAATGATCCAGCTCTCATCCCTGGGCTTCAAAGATAAAGCTGGGGAACAAATATGCTCCTTACCAGGCACAAGCACAGCCCTAGAGCTGCTCATGGGGGACAAACAGCCCTGCCCTGCAGGGAGGTCCCATTCCCCACCCCACAACTGGTGTTACCCCAAGCAGCACTCACAGCCATGCCCTGCTCACCTGCTGCACTGAACTGCACAGAAAAGACCTCAGGATTCAGCAAACTGTCAGTCAGATGTTCTGCCATGGCTGGAGGGAGCATGAACAGTGACCAATATCACATTCCCACACACATAATGAAAAACTTCCTCACAGAAAGGGTTACCAGACCTGGAGTCCTCCACCTTGAAGGGATTTAAAAGCCCTGTGGATGTGGCACTTGGGGACACGAGTTAGTGGTGGCCTTGCCCATGCTGGGGAAACAGTTGGACTCCACGATCTTCGAGGTGTTTTCCAACCTTACCAACTCCCTGATTCCATGGTCTGACCCCCAGAAATACTCCTCGTGAGGACGACTGAGGCCCAGCATCACACAGATTTCCACTTGCTGTGGGATCACTGCCCTCTGCACAGAAAACATTCAACCCCTGTCCAGCTCAATAATCCTTCTCCAGACACACACACTGACATAAAACCTATTTACAGTGGGAAGGGCACACGGGAACGAGGAGCTGGAGCTGCATTTTGCATACTGATACCCCTTGCAAGCAGAACAGTGTGAATTCTCTCAGAATATAAATCACCTGCCCCTGCTGAATTTTTAATGCTGATCAAAGTCTCCAGGGAAGAAGCCACGACCCAAGCAGGACCCCACTCCCTACCCCTGCCCCAGCACCATTCCCTGTGCTGTACTTAAAGAAAATGACTGAGCAAGGAGCCACAGTGATTTCTGGAGTTTATTCAATGCAGGTTAGACCCACGTGTCTGAAGGACCAAACCTAACCCCTCTGGGCCAAACTTTGAGTGTGATTCTAGGGCTTCACCACCCTCCCACTCCCACCAGTGAAACAGAAATTCCCTCCACTATGCACATCTTGCTTTCTCCATGCAGTCAGACCATCTTAGGGACCAGGCACAGCACAGCTGGTCATCCCCTCCCAAACCCCACAGGGGCCTACAAAAATTTGGGGAAATAGCCAAAATTGGTGACTGTACTTGAAAATTGTTTAAGGCTTTCTGTGAACATAACATGGCAATATTCACCCAAACTAAAAATCATGCCACTCTCCCCATCCTTCCTCTTCTTAGAAGTGATTTGGGGCTGCACTGAATCTCTCATTGCACATCCTGTCTCACCCTCAGGGCTTTGGACAATGCCAAGGCATACATCTCCAATTTCTTGATTTATTGTGTTATGAATTTGGAAAAATCCATAAAGTCTGTCATTTGCATGTAGCTAAGTCTGGGTTTATTTCCTCATTCAGACAATAATCTGCCTTCTGCAGCAGGGCTGAGTGGGCTCAGCTCTGGGCAGTTTGTTTCCCTGGCTTGAGCATTACTTCATGTCATTAGAGAATATTGAGTTTATTTATGGGGTAAAAACCTCCAATAAATGTGAGAGATGCCATTCAGGGCCCAAGAAGAAATCTTTATGCTCTGAAAATGCCCCATGGACTAGTCCTGAGCAAACAGGATCATGAGTCAGTACACATGACTTTCAAAGGATGAAATTTCCATGGAGGCAGCCGCTTCAGGATTGTCCCTTGGGATTCTGTCAAGAGGAAAGAGCTGCCCCAGGCTGCCCAGCCTTGGCAGGAGAAAGGCTGCAGCCCTGCCCATCTCACCCTGAGCCTGCAGGCAGTGCCTCCTGCTCCACAGGGTCGTCCCCAGCTGCTGGAAGGGCAAACACCATCCAGGAGAGCACGGCTCCCACATGGTGTTCCCCTCCTGGCCAGCTCCTGCCTGGCAAAGACTTGTGCTGCCCCATGCTCCAGGTACTCTGAGATTACCAGCCAAAGGAAAGGAGCAAGGAAATGTCTTCCTCTGCCTCCTGCTTGCATCCAGACTAGACTTTGCCAGGGCTAACAGGACAAAGACACACTTTCAGCACTAATTAGTAAGTGAAGGACTTGCCTGCACGTAACATAGCAAAGGGGAAGCAGTGTCTGAGGTGAGCACGGCTCCCTCGGGCTGCACAGCTTCAAGAACCACATCCCCCCAGTGCTGCTGACCAGCAGCATCACACAGGAACACAGGTTCTCTACAAGTACCACCACACCCAGAACTCACCCGTCCTGCCCGAGCAGGACAGCCTGGATGGAGCTGACATCTACAGCCACGCTAATAAATCCACAGCCAGAAGGAGCTCGAGGTCTCCCATGACAGCACCCATCCCACAAGGCCACGTTAGGAACCAAAAATGCCACGTGCAGCCACCATGGATGGCCATGTGCAGCCTGGCTTGTGGAGCCTGAGATTACCCCTCCTACCAGGAACAACAGACATGCCAGGCTCCTGCCCACAACCATAAATGAATTACTGAGCAAATAAAACTCTATTATTTCAATCCAATCCCTTGCTCCACGTGCCTGGGTACTGCCTCAGCCTGACACCTAAGTCACACAAGGCAGAGGGTCCCAGCACTCCAAGCCCCAAACCACACCTCCAAACACCCCCAGTCTCCAGGGAGAGCCTGAAGTCCAAGCTCAAACCCAGATCTGTGTGCTTGGGTTGAACCTCAACTGCAGGCAAGCTCTCACAAAAAAAGGAATAAGAGGAATTAAGGAAAATTACACACCATCTACTTGAGTGAAAGGTTTATTGCCCCCGTGCTCTTAGGGAGTAGGAGTGGCAGGGGAATGAGTCCCGTACACACCAGCAGCGGAAGGACTGAAAGGACAGGGCAGGGGCAGAGGTGCTTTGTCTCAACATCTTTAGCTCGAAGGAAATGGTGCTGGCAGTGACTTTGCCTTTTCCTCCCTGGCAACTGAAAAGGAAAAGAAGAAAGCAAAATTAGTCATTGCAAAACAGCGACCAGCAAGAGAGAGGTGCAAGCGAGGAGCTGTGGGAAGTGAGAGGACAAGGGGGAATGGATTCAAATTGAAAGAGAGTAGGTTTGCATTAGATATTAGGAAACAATTCTTCCCTGTGAGGGTGCTGAGGCCCTGGCAGAGGTTACCCAGAGAAGTTGTGGCTGCCCCATCCCTGGAAGTGTGGGCCATGCAGACAGAGCCTACAGCATGATCCCAGTCCCAGTGACCACAGAAATGACACGTTCTCTTTGAGCAAACCTGTAATCATTGCCTATTCCACTCATCAGGGGACTGCTTCTACCTTTGAGTAGTATTTCCATGGAAGAGTAGAAGTACTGGAGCAAGGATTGTCTCTGGAGAAGAGCAGCAGCAGTCCAGCCTGCTGGCCCAACAAACCATCTCACCTTTCTGTGGGTTTCCCCTGCTGCCCCAGTTGGGAGATTTATTACAAGAATTTGCAGTGGTCTGTGAGACACTGTGAGTGTTGGCCACGCTCCCAAAAGCTGAGGAATTGCTGAATTGAGAATTGCTTTGGCTGCTTAATCTCAACAACTAGGGATGCTGAACAAGGCAGCAGGGTCTGGGTTTACTTTTAATTACTGCTCAGAGCATGCTGCTCTAGTAAACAGACACAAAAACCGATTCTTGTCTCTTCCTTATATTCTTCTCCCATATACAGCCTGAGATGTCTGAGATGGGGTCAGTAAATGTCCCCACCACACTGCTTTTACTGACTCACTTCTCAAGCAAAAACAACTTCAAATAGCACACGAACCCCTCGGAATACCTGTCTCCATGAAACAACATCCATCTGCTTACAGACACATGATAATGCTCTCAGGGTTAGAATCACTGAATGGTTTGGATTGGAAGGGACCTTAGAACTCATCTCATCTCATCTCATCTCATCTCATCTCATCTCATCTCATCTCATCTCATCTCATCTCATCTCATTCCATGTGTCCAGGTTGCTCCAAGCCCTGTCCAACCTGGCCTTGGACACTTCCAGGGATGGGTCAGCCACAGCTTCTCAGGGCAACCTGTGCCAGGGCCTCCCCACCCTCATTTAGGGGGGTTCTCAGCCAGCCCAGGCTTCCTTGCTGGCTCCAGAGATCTCAGGGTCCCTGTGAGAAGCAAATCCTGGAGATGCAAAGTGAACTCAGCACTGCAGCACCAACTGCAACTCTGCTGCTCATCAATGACCACCAAAAATCCACCGAGATGAAGCAGGAGCAAGATCTGGGACATCTCCCTGTATAATTGGGGAACACTTGCCAAAAACCACAACACCATCATCGCTGTCAGAGCAGATTTGGGTGCTGCTTGCAAGTCAGGTTTCTCCTTTCTGAGATGGAGAACAGGTAGAGGCTGCCAGCCCTTATGGACATGCCTGGATTTAAAGCAGGGATATACTGGATGTATGGATCAATTGCCTGACTGCACATTATCTTCTACCACTTCCCCTTTATGGATAAATACCATAAGATTACAGAACCCTCATGTGAAGCCCAGCAAAATGATCACTTAGAACCTTCCAAATATTGAAATTATCTCCCTGAACTCAGCAGGCAGTGTTGCCAGAATTTCAGATGCTTTCTGTGGATGGTCCCTGTACCCACACAGGGTGACACACGTGCCTGCTGTCACCTGCACACCCCACACTGTTTGCATTAGACCAAAGTACTTTGGCTCCTGGGCAGGCTCTGGGGCTTCATTCCTCAGCTGAGAAATGGCTTTCAAAGAGCTCCTGGGCTCCTGAAAGACGAACCTGGAGCCTTTATTAATCCTCCTAGCGACCGAAAGGCACTTTTCCCTGCTGTTTGTCCATCCGTTGCCATCAACACCAGCAAGGGGAAGGCACAGTGGAGGGGGGGAAGGAGCCCTCCAGGGCCAGGAAACCTTTGCCCACACTGCCACCTCCGTCTCTCCATCAATTTCCGAGCCCTGCATCTTCCATAAATCTCTGTAACGAAGGAGCAGCCAAACATCTGTGAGTTGTCTGAATGAGCGTGAATCTGGCAGACTGAACAGCAAACTCGCATCGCCCCGCAGCCTTCACTTCTCTTGTTTTCCTCGGGTTCATTAAATACACAACAATCTGTTACCAGAAGACGGCTCCTACGTGCAGGGGCTGCCAAGGAGCCGGGTTTGATAGCTCTGGTGGAGATGGGGGAATGTGTGGGGAGCAGAGGGGGCTCTCCCTGGTGCAGCAGGGCAAGGAGAGGAGGGCTGCACCCACCCTGCCTCCCCCAGCGAGCACCCACCACGTGGCAAAGGCTGTCTCTGATGTCAGAGCCATCCTGCTGCAGCCAAAGCTCGAGGTGATTTTGGGAAGCTTCAAGGGGACCAGAGCAGAGTGTGGGATGAGCAGGGGAGATGCCTACAAAAGCCAAGGATGTCCTTCCTGCAGCATCATCCCAGCTGGGATGACTGTGCCATGTCCAGATGGAGAAATCCAGGGTTATTCCATCCAGATGGAGAAATCCAGGGTTATTCACAGCCGTGAGCAGAGCCCTGGGCATGGGGCATCCCTGATCCCGGGGAAACCGGGGAGTTCCCACTGCTGCTGGGCAGCACGAGGCCCAGGCATGCAGTGAAGGCACTGCCAACACCCAGCCACAGGCAGACTGGGCCGATGCTGTGATGGGGAACAGCACTGGAGGCTTCGCCTTCCCTCAAAGGAAGTCTTTTGCTAGGAGGGAAAAGTCAAAGCAAACACCCACTCACGGTGTTTACCCGTCTAAATCAAAGCCAAAGCAGCGCTGAAACGTGCCCGACAGCATTTCCACGGAGCCATTCATTGGGAGTTTGGACTTGGCTTTTAGCTGGTGTTTTTAATATTGCAGGGAGACGCTTGCAGGGCAGGAATAATACGGAATCTGTTGCTGTAACACACTCTCGGCTCCTGCGAGGTGTCAGCAGCACGTAGAGCCCAAAGCTTCTGCAGGTTTGGCTCCTTCAGGGGATCCCTGAGGGCCAGCAGTGAGATGCTTCCCATGGGGAACAGCTCCAGCAAGCCCGAGGTACCACTGCCCCAAAGCACTGCCCCACCAGGGGATTGCCCAGCTGGAGAAGTAATGCCTATAGAGGACAATTTTCCCAGATTTGGGATGCTCTGTCCCTGGAGCTCCCCTGATTCCCATGGAGGGAGGCAGGATGAGCTCCACTGTAGCCTGGCAGCCATAAAAGCCCAGATTTTGCAGCCCGTCTCAGAGGTGAGGAAAATTTTTAAAAAGTAAGTGGAAATGCAAACACCCCCTGATTTTATTTGGGCTGGCAGGAACACAGTCCTGCCCTGCGTTCCTCGAGCTCATTTACGACAGTGTGAACATGCAGTAATAAAGAGGAAAAAGAAATTTAAAATCTGCATTTTCCACCTCACAGGTCTCCACCTCTGGATAGTCTCCACATATCCCTCTTTCTCTCATGCCACAGGTGAAAATCAGGAGAGAAAGAGATTCCCCTGCACCACGGAAAGGGGAAGCCCAAGGGACAGAGGGGTTGGCCCCAGCACTGGTGTGGTGGGAGCCTCAAAGCCCACTCCTGAAAAGGCATCCCAAGGAGAACTGACCTAAATGCTGCATCCCATCCCAGCTCCAGAGCTGCCAGGAAGGGAATCACGCCAGGTATTTGGTCAGTGCACAAACATGAATGATTGCCCAGGACAAATAGGGCAGCAAAAATGTCCACCTTCATCACATGGAAAGAACATGTATCAACTTGCAAGCCTAATGAGCGAAGGAATTAATGAATCCTGGAATTTGTGAAGCATTGTGGAGTCCCTAAAATAATGCCAACACCTTAAATGAATGAGACTGCGAGTTAAACATCAGGTTCTGCTGGAAAACAAGAAACAGGGGTTTTTATAGATATTAAGGACAACAAGAAGTCCCACTGACAGCAGCAGAAAGAATGGTGGAAACATTAGTCAGGATGCAGAAAAGGAAGAAATAGACAATATAAACATTACTGTCCTAAGCAGAAAGGAAAACGACACAGCCACATTTGTCAGGAGTAACCTGGGGTGATATTAAACAGCAGGCACTAAATATAGATCCTTCTTAAACAACAGCTCCAAGTAAATTTACACCTTCAATTTTATAAGATCATGCCAAAAAGTCTTCTGAGCCATCACCACGGATGGTCCCTGAGGACAGGCACAAGCCAGCCTGGTAAATGTGGGTGAAACCTCGAGCCCAGCAAGGCTCTGGTTTCAGTGCAAGGTCAGGGAGTCAGGAATCACAATTACAACGCCAAGGAAAGAGCTCTCCCCTCCCCTGAAGTCTCTGTGCAGGTGAAAGGGAGCACTGGTGTAACACAGCTCATCAAAGTGCTCAGGAGTGGAGGACAGCCACTGATAGATAACACTTGACTGGCACATCTCAAACTGACCTGCAAGTGGCTGGTGACACTGGCTGCAACAGAAACTACACTGCCACCCTCTGCCATGCAATATTTCTGGCAGAAATCGGGAAGGAAACAGGAAAACCAGTGCTGTGTAAGGGACTCAAGGCCAGCAAAGTGCTGAATACACAGAGCAACTTGGTAATAGAGCGGAGAGAAGCAACCAGCACAGCTGGTTACAGACATGCTAAGATACACCTTAAAAACCTAAACTGCTAAAAAGCCACTCACCTCAAAGGCAGGGCTGTGTCCCCAGGCTCCTGCATGGTGCAGTAGATTAGCCAGGCATGCAGGGATCTGTCCACAGGCTGGATAAATTTGGGGTCTGCAGGAGGAGAAGGGATGGTAGAGCCTCTGTGCTCTGCACTCCATGACCTCTACAGGCACCTGGAGCCTCCTCCCAGCTCTGACCAAGGTCTGGAGGAGACTCCAGGAGTAACTGGGGGACTTGAAGACACAGGTACAGTGCAAGACTGGGGGAACGTGGGGTGGTGACTGCTGAGGATGACCTGGCTGCCCCAGAGAGGGCAGAAGAATTGGAGCAGGTCCCTCGGGGGGAGCAGACCGGCAGTGGGACACCTCCCAGGGCGGTGGGAGGCTGGAGCCATGCAGAACCAGAGCAAGGGCAAAGTGCAATTTTTTCCTGAACAGCACGGATAATAATCATTGCAATAAACTACAGCACCACAAATGATTGTGGGGGGCTCTCAGCCAGTGCTACAGCTTCACCTCTGCACTGGGGGCCTTTCTAAAAGACACTGAACCATAGAATCGTTAGATTAGAAAACACCTTCAAGATCACCAAGTCCATCCTCCAGCAAGAATTCAGAAAAATACTAAAAATGGTGATACACAGAGCAGTCCCAGGAGCAGGGCTCTCCTGGCTCACTGCCCTACACCCCGAGTGAGATGCTGCACCCTGTGCCAGCAGCCCCCATGCCCCAGGGTGGGATGTGCAGGGATCAGGGGGCTGGACTGACAGAGCAGCTCCTCACAGGCTGGCCTGGCTCTTGTCCAGCTCCTCTTGAAGCTGCCACCTTTATGGTGCTCTGTGGGGTTCACGAGACAGGCACAGGGAGGGCATCAGCAGCACAATCCAGCACACTGCAGAGCTGCAACTTCTTCTTTAAGTTTCAAATATGTGCATCTGAAACCTCCATAGGAAAAGTAATTTCCAACAACAACACAAACCATGTGCAACCAAAAATGCGGTTGAGAGTTTCTAAATGAAACATTTACGTTTTGGCAATGTACATCTACATTAACCTCAATGCTTTCACTCTGAGTACCATCCACTGCACTGCATTTCATTTATAACACAACTGATAGTCCAATTATCACAGAATGGCCTGGATTGGAAGGGACCTTAAAGAGCATCTTGTCCCACCCCCTGCCATGGGCAGGGACACCTTCCACTGTCCCAGGATGCTGCAAGCCCCGTCCAGCCTGGCCTTGAACATTTCCAGGGATCCAGGGGCAGCCACAGCTTCTCTGGGCAACCTGTTTTTCTGAATTAACAGAGAAGCTACAAAACCAAAAGTGGATATTTTTAATGCTTTCTGAATCTTTATAATTATAATGGTTCTTCAACTCTGGCACATAATTGTAGCTTTTGGCACCTTGTTCATGGTATAAAAAATTGTCCTTTCAAAAATATTATACAATATTCATTTGTACCAGCTGGGACAAAAAAAACCCCAAAGCACATGGTAACAGGGATAATAATATATACACTTGAAGTAATTTCATAGCATTGACAGCTATTGCCCAGCACACCAGAAGGCTGTTCTCAGTAAGGTTAAGGCAAGCCCAGAAACACAAAAATCAGTTATTGTGACTATCCCACATCACTTGAAATGAGAAATGGCCAGCTCCACCTGGCCTAACTGTGCTGCAAGGCTGTCCTAACCAGAGAAGACCAGTTGTCTGCATTAATGCCTTTTCCTTATAATTAATATTTCCCAGTGGTGCAGAATAGTGATGATGGCACTGGTACAACCGGGGCAGAGGAGTACAAAGTTTTGTCTGGGGTCATTGCAAGAGTCATCACGGGGTAAAGGACAAATAAAAATATCTTAAATGCAAATAAGTAACACCCTTTAACTCATCCCCTTGGCTTTAGGAGCAGGATGAGGGGTGAGTCTCTTGACCCCCTGCTCCAGACCAGTCACTGAGACCAAAGCCAGTCACCGATGCACCTCGGCAGCCTCATCGTTCTGCACCACCACCTCCCCAAGCCCTGCTTCTCCTCCTCAGCCATCCAAAGGACTCCTGGTCCTTCCTTTCGGGGGCTGGTTTTGAGCAGAGAGAGGGAGAGCAGGCTTTCCAGCTGCTGGATCAAAGCTTGCCAGATCCCACTTTTTACAAACCCTAGGAGACGTAAGGATATGTGAGCCCAAAACAGCCAAAAAGTCAAACTCCTCTTTCACCACGGTCCCGTACCTACCGCACAGCCAGCCCTGAGCCCTGGCTGCTGAAAGCAAAAGCTGTGGCCAGGAGCCACAAATACAGGGAATGATGTAGCCCAAGGGATGCTTCAAATGGACTACAGAGGAGTGACACCAATGATGCTGCTATATTTAATCCTCTAAAAGCAAAAACCATGACCAAGTCTCCCTTGGGTACACTTTTAGGGGGGAGGTACAGAAACTCAATGCACCAGAACAGATTTTTTTGCACTCACTCAACCAGTTCTTAAAATATTACTCAAATGAAGTGATTACTGAGCCAAACTCGCCTGGTACTTCCCACCCATCCATGCAGGGACCTACAGCCTGCAGTGCTGGGAGCAGCCACACTTCACACAGGGTTTGGCGCTGCTCCTCCAGGTCAGTCTAATGCAGTTTACTCCTCCCTGCATTTCAAAGAAACTTCTAACATATCAAATCTTATTTATCTCACATAGCACATGTCAGATGCATAGGATGCAATATCCCACATATCCAATGCCACAGGCTACAAAACTCATGGATAAACCACCTGAAGCCAGGAGAAATTCTGGCTGGAAATTAACTGCACCACCACAATTCTTAATTTTCAATTCCCAGTGATGACTAAAGTCTCACACCTCCACAGCCTGTACTGAGATGCACCATCCCAGCGAGGTTTCAGAAACAGGCTCCTGCTTGGGAATTTTTGTCTCTCTCAAGGCAGCCGACTCAGAAAAGTTTGGGACAACAAAAGTGCCTGTGGATCTGCTCTCTCCAGTTGCCTGTAGCAGAGCCACGTTCTGCATTGCTGCTCTACAGAAATAGCTGGGTCGCGGGCAGCCAGGCTGCAACTGCGGGCGCGGAGTGTGACCTTGGTGAAGTCCTTTTCCACAATTCCAACACGGCCACTGCTCGTAGGGAGACCTGTGAGCAGAACCAGAGCTCCAGGGCTCGGGTATGACCGTGTCCTGACTGCTTTCAAGGAATTTACAGAAGGTCTCATCCCCAAAGAAAGTGGTGGTGCTCATCCCGTGCCATGCTGGGAACTGGGGACAGGGGCTTCCCCAGGGGAGGGCAGCCCACAGGCGTCATGACCCGGCAGGCTGGCAGGCACAGAGGAGTAGCATGGTGGAAAATCCCCTCCTCTTCGCCCCATTAGTTTATATTTAGCTCTCTGAGGAGCAGACGTGCTGGAGGAGCTGTTGTTTTGGTGATATTTTTGCCCAGCCCCTCAGGGACCCCTGCCATGGGAACTGTGGCTCCCATTCCCCGCTCCAGCACCGCACCGGGCTCATGAGACCCACGGCAGTCACAGCCCTCTGCTGCTCGGCAGACCTGCTTTTTTTTTAAGTTCTGTTTCCCCGAGTCAGCAGGCTTGCTTCCTCTTCCTCCTCCTCCCCGTTTTGGGAGAGAAAGGAGCAGAAAACGTCAGCCAAGAAGAGAGTTTGCTTGAGGAGCTGCAGAGGAGCAACCTCCCAGCTCCTCTGCTGCCCTGGTCCCCCATGGCCACGGGAATAAAACTTTTCTTTCTGAAGGTATTATCAGTCTAGGAGAGAGTTTTGGTGGGTGCAGATCTGACAGAAAGGCTGTTCTTGCCCTCTCCCTCCCCTGGGATGCGAGGAGGAGACTCGACCCCGCCAGGCTGAGCTCTCCACACAGCCACGAGCATCTCTGGCACCTCGCCCCGTCCCAGCCCGTTGGTCCAAAGTCTGCTTTGCCACAGATTAATGTTCATTAGGACTATTTCCCAGCAACATCATTTGACAAACCACGTGACATGGGAGGGGGAAGGGAACAAAACCAAAACCACCCTTTCAGCTTGGGGTGTCCCCTTTTCCATCTGAGATTTTACAAGGCAAGTGCAAACCATCTCCATCCTGACGATGGATGCATCATTTTATGCAACATTTTAAGAAAGAAAGAAAAAAAGGAAGAAGAGTCTCAAACCACGCAGCTGCCATTTGAGAAATCAGAAATCAATCAGCAATAATAAATGGACAAATGGGATAAAGCTCATTCCCCTCCCCACCCATCAGAACACAGCCCCTGGTGTCAGTTCTGCACACAAATACAGGTGTTTTGGCAAAAAGTGGTGTATCTTGTTCTGCCTATACTTTTGCTGAAAGTGAAGCAAGCCTTTGCTACTACAAAAAAAAAAAAAAATTGCATGTAGTTAACCAAAGCAGATTTGGGGATTTATATTGGTATATGTGTGCCTATTTGCATGTGTGCATATTTATACACATGTATTTATTTATGCAGGTATCCACAGCTGAAAATTAACCTACATTGGTGCTGGCTCTGTCCCACAGTCTGCTTGATCTCCATATACAAAAATCTGGATCTCACTCACACAAATCAATTATCTACTGAACTGATTTGCACAGATTTTCTACGCAAAGTTTTGCATTTACAGCAAAAGGCCATCTGCTTTCTATAACCAGTGTGGTTCCTGGACACCTTGGCCCTGTGCAGAGCTGGAAGTCGCAGAAGTTTCCCTCCCTCCTCTGGGTTGAAGCTGGAAGTGAGGAAGTCTGGAGCCAGGGATTCAGCTGCAAACCCTCCAGCACGCGTGGCCGTGCTCCACGTGGCCGTGCTTGGCAGTGCCCTTCCCTCTGAAGTGGAGAGAAGGAAGCAATTCCACGGCAGGTTGTTTTGGCTGGGTTTTTCCCCCCATTTGGAAAGCGAGGAGGCTGAGTGCTTCTCCTGATAAAGTGCCTCCAACCCTAATCCTGCCCCCCCGAGCCCGGCCGTGCCAGAGCTGGGTGTGACACACCCACCACCACAAGCATCCTCAGGCTCCAGAGGACTTCCAAAAATGAAGGAATAAATCAGAAACTCGCTTCAAACCCACATCGAGCCACGACAGGTAAGGCCAGAGCAAACTGCTCTGAAATTCAGGTTTTTTACTATCACTCTAATTAATCTGTTTCGTGACCCACCCCAAATATTTTCTCTAGAAACATTATCTACACTGTTTTGGGGTTTCTTTATTTCTTTTTCCAGCCCTCAGCCAAGCCCTGGTAAATATTTCTGCCCACGACAGAGGCAGGCCAAGGGAATCTGGGCTTTGTGATGGCAGCAGCATCTCCTGTGCTCGGAGATACCCGACACTGGGCAGAGATGCTCACAGCCCTCCGTGTTTTTACTGGATTATCGCAAGACACTGCTACCTCTGCAATTTGCAAGTAGTTTTTAATCTGTCAAAATAGACTTTTATTATTGCTTGAGGATTCAAAAGGAAAATATGCACATCTGGTTTCAATCGCCAACTGAAGTTTCGTCTATCAGCCTATTTCATAACAAATTACGCTTACTTTTCACTCCAGAGGATTTCCTAAGGAGGGGGTGAGCTGCCAAGGTACACCAGCGTCTGTGGAGACCGCACGGCACCGAGAGGCAGCGGCACAACTCAGTGACAGGCACCGCGCTGCTGCAAACTCTCTCTGTGTCGAGTAAATTAAATTATGGAGGAAAAGCCCCTTACTCGTGAAATCTCTGCGCACAGCTGTACGTGAAACCTTCACGTACCTCAGAACCTGATCAACCTGACGTCACTGAATGGAGAAACAAGACTTGCAGGCTTTCTAGGACAACCCCACTGCCAGGGCACTTCACACAGCACGGAGCTGCCGTGTCCCATCGCAGCAGCGTCGGGTGCTGGAGACCCCCCCGGGGACCGGCCTGTCCCCCTCTCTTGCTGCCCTGAGCTGCCTCACACGTGCCAGGAGTGAAATCCGAGGCACGGCACGGTGGGAAGTGAGCGCTGGCCCTGGGTGAGCTGGAGAGCATCTCTGCGGGGATGCTGAGCCACGGCTGCCCTGGGCTGCAGCCCCCGGTGAGACCCCGAGCCCGGGGAGTTTCGCACCGAGCCCGACGGCACCCGAGTTTCGGCCCCCTTGAGCAGCACTCTCGGCCCGGAGAAAGGAAAGCACGTGTTGATCCTTTCGCAGGAAATAATTCCAGTGGCAAAGGCAGAGGACTCCGAGCGGGTGAGGACCGCTCGCTGCCCGCTCGCCGAACTCCGGAGAGCCGCCCATCCCCGCACGTCGGGCTCAGCATCCCGCACCCCCCGCCGCTCCGGACACACATCGCA
>VZRO01000186.1:661220-719643 GCA_013397915.1 Daphoenositta chrysoptera | reverse complement strand
GGAGGAGGAGGAGGAGGAGAAGGAGGAGGAGGAGGAGGAGGAAATGCGCTTGTCACTTCCTGAGCGGAGCCAGAGCGGGCAGAGCCCGGCCCGCACCTGCGGAGCGCCCGCCCCGGGGAGCCGCGCACCGGAGCGCTCGCTGCCAGGGGAGGCGGGGGAGACCCCCGGCTGCCGCCCCGAGCGGGCATCCCCGGGGTTAGACATCGCCAGAAAGGGCGTGTGGAGGGGGAAAAGGTCCAAAAATAATAAAAAAGGGGGATTCGGGCAGCGATGAGGCGCTGCCCGACGGGGAGCCGCGGGTGGCGCAGGCAGCGCTGCCGCGGCGTCAGCGCCCGCGCACGGCCCCGCAGCCCGGGATGCTGCGGGTGCGGCTCGCGTGGGGCTCCGCGGCCCGTTCGGAGGCCGAGAGTGACTCCTGGTGGCACGGCCGGCCCGGGGAGGAGCAGGAGAACTGGACTCTACCAGCAGCTCATTGAAAGGTCCCCGCGAGAGGAACCAGCGCCCAAGTTTTGGCTCTTCACAGATGGACACCATGCGCCCCTGCATCCACTGGTGGATAAAAATCCCACTCCTTAATTCTTCTCCATTTTTCATAGAATCATTGACTGGTTTGGGTTGGAAAGGACTTTTAAAGATCATGTAGTTCCACACCGCTGCCATTGGCATGGACACCTTCCGCTCTCCCAGGCTGCTCCAAGCCCCATCCAGGTTGGCTTTTCCCTTATTTGTGTTAAACATCCAACCTGGCCTTGGACACTTCCAGGGATGGGGCAGCCACGGGTGCTCTGGGCACCCTGTGCCAGGGCCTGCCCACCCTCACAGGGAAGAATTCCTTCGCAATATCCCATCTAACCCAATTTGAAGCTGTTCCCCCTTGTCCTGTCACTCCAGTCCCTTGTCCCACGTCCCTCTCCAGTTCCTTGAAGCCCGTTTAGGAAGGGGCCATGGGTGCTCTGCAGTTTTGAGAGACACATCTGCTTGGCTTGACGTGGGAATGGCCTTTAGCAGCGGTGTGCTCGCACAGTGACATTTTCCATCCACCCAGGCTGCCCCACGCACAGCACGCGGGCTCCTTCTGAGAGCGAGAGTAACGAGCGAACAAGGAAACTACATGACAGCTAAAAGGAAGATTTAGGACTCGTTACAAAACAGAGCCTAAACATTAATCTTAAACATATGCGAGCAGACAACACAGATGTCATCAGGAATGAATCTGGGGCTGAATTCCATCCGCCCGGCTGGATGGCCGGGCACGGTGCTGGGGACGGCGTGTAGGGACAAGTGAGGGACAAGGAAGGGCATGAATGGCAAGAAAAGCTCTGGCTGTGAACTCAGCAGTGCTCTGGGTGTCCTGCCCTGCACAGCCCAGGACAACAAATGACTGTCGAGGAAGACTTACCAGTTAGTATTTCATGCAGTGAAGAAGTAAGAGGGAAGCAAGCAGAAGTCGCTGGCAGATATTTAACGAGGGAACAGCTCCCGCCAGCACAGCGAGGGCTGATCTCAACAGAAGTGGCTCCGTGCTCAGTACACACAACATTAAGCAGGAGTGGCCAGTCTGAGTGGGCGATGAACAGGGAGAAGGGTTTGATGATGTGAAGGGGCTTTTGCATCATGTTCCTTCATCCCACTCAGTATTTGCTTTTCTTATCACGTGTTGAGACTGGTAGCAATAAAACACTTGCTAACTCCTTTTCCAGAACTTCGGGAATCAAGTCTGAAAATGTTTTTTTATGGTTTCCCAGTGGAATATTTCAGCAATAAAGCTCAGAGCGTAATTGAATCCATTCCCGTGGCAGCCTTGGGCTCCAAGACTCAAGCAGAAAGTTGTTTTCTGTCTGCTTCTGCAGCTCGCTCCAAACCCAGCATTTTCTGCCTCTCATCCTCTGTGCTTCCCAAGAGATGAGCTGGCTGTGGAGAATTCCCAGCACGTGTGAAAGCCTGTTGCTGAAGCACAAACCTGTTTTCCACAGACAGTATTTTCAGTAATGTTGTTTAAGTAACTGGCTGCCCATAGGTCCCTGCTCTGGACAGTGCCTTTTCCCTTTGTCAGAAGGGGGGGAAAAACAGAAATAATTTTCAAGCTTTAAAGAACTGGCCAAGACAGTTTAGTCTTTGTGGACTGAAAATTCATTCTGTTCTTTTGTGAGCTGATTTGTGTTTTTGTCTCAGATGTCAGTGCCTTTGCTACCCACTGACTAGGAGCCTTCCTGATGGGGATGGAAACCATGGATAGGAAAAAATCTAATGATCCCCACAATCCTTCTGAAGTGATTCTGGGCTCCAAGTCATTAAGACATGTCAGGGTAGCAGTGCTAAGCCCTGTGGATAGACAGCATTTCCTTCACTTCCAGTGCACAGGATTTGGCTGCAGTTACAGCCTTCTTTCCATGTAGCCTTTCCAACGCTTCTCTGTCTGCTCCAGTGTGTTGTTATTCGAGTCATATGCACCAAGGTCACCAATAATTTCAGAAATGTGTCCCTTTCACAATGACCTACAACTCTGCATCATCCTTCTGAGCACCTGAGCCATCCCAGTTATTTATGGGTTTGTCTTTCTGCCTCTCCTGCCAGGCAAGGAACACAGGCCCAGGGCCAGAGAGTCAGAGTGTCCCTGTCACAGGCTGATGTCCCAGCCACAGGGTGATGTCCCAGTCACCCAGCTCTGCTGGGTACCACGTACTCACAGGGACATCTTGGCTCCACCCAGGGTCTCCAGGAACACAAAATGGAGACCAGCTTCAGAAGCCACCCTACAGTTTCAGGAAAAATCCACAAATTCACAAAATCTAAGTAACAGCAAGCAGAAGTATTTTTAACAAATATTTCATGCCCAGGGAATGAACACATCTCTGTAATATGATCAACGTGCTCTGGGTCAGAAACTGGGATCACAGATGCCCTAAACAGGTGAAGCATTGCTCTGCAGAGGGTTGAAATGAGGAGTGTAGTTCTGACTACTTTTGGAATAAAGTGGGATTTCCACCAAACTTAAAAATCCCTTTTTTATGTCACAGGCCATTTGCTGCACACATGCAACAGCTTTGTGTTTGCTGCCTCCCTCCCTGCCTTGGCAGAGGGCATGACACCTGATCTGGTGCCCCAGACTGGGAGCAATGGAAACATTGATGGATAAAATAAATAGGCCATGAAATACATATGTGAGCCTTTCCCTTGCCTGAATGTGTTTATCACTTTGTCAGTCACTTTTGGGTCTGAATTGGCTTAAGGTAAGCCTGGAGTTATTTGTGCATCATCCACAAAGCCTGAGGCAGCTGCAGACATGCCCCAAAGCATCACCCTACGTTGGATAAGCAGCAGTGGAGCACCCATGGAGTTGAGGAGCCCCGGGGTAGAGCAGCAGCCAGAGAGGCTAATTACTACTGAAAATTGGGGTGAAAGATCCTTCTGCTCACATTTCAGTTCTCAACCCTATCAACAGCTGAAATTTCTCAATACATGCACACTCTCCTCACCTCTACTTGACACATGGCTCTGTCCATGGATACCTGGCTGCTGCAGTGACTGAGCTGAGGTTTGTCTGTTCTCTCACTGGGCTCTATTAGCTCTGGTTCTCCACCACGGGCTCCTGCACTTGTGATTACTCAGAATTTATATGTTACCTGGCAGCAGCTGGTTTGCCTGACAGCACTCAGTTTAATTTCCAGTAACACAGAAATGGGCTCATTTCAAGCGATACTGTTACCTAACAAATGGAAATTAAGCCGCAGGTTGGCTTTTCCCTTATTTGTGTTAAACAAAACACGCCAGCGTTCCTTTCCCTCCTTTGTCTGGAGGCTATAACACCTCATCCTCTTTCACTGAAAGCCCTTGGTAGCCATTAATTGCTCCTCAATTTAGCTGCCACCACAAGGGTTAGGTCATGCTCGACCTACTTGCAGCCAAGGCATGGGATGGAGCCGTGCACCACCCATTTGGGCACGGAGCAGGTAACGCTGTGCAGGGCAGCCTCCCCCTCCTCTTATCCCAGAAAAGGCAGCAAGCAACAGGAATTCAAAGGCAGATCTCCTTACGGCTTTGCAAAGCCCTGGCCCAATTATTTTCTTTGTGCTCTCCACGTATTTCACAGGAGATGATTCGATACGTTAAAATGCTTGGAGGGCCTATAAAATAAAGCAGTTATTGTTGCAGCAAGCCATGTTCTCCACCTCTCAGCATGCCAAGATCAGGAAAGCAAATCCCAGTGCCAAAACGCTGAAAATTTTGCTGTATGTTGCTAAATACCACACTTAAAGATTTTGTCTGGTATGAAATAACATAAAATTTGGCAGTTTTACACCAGGCACCCTGGCTCACAGCAGAACAGACACAGCAGAGTATATGTACAGGCAGATTTTCCTCACAATGGCTACAGTGCTGCCAGTGCATTCCTGGAATGTGGAAATACATGGAAGCCACTGTCAGCGATGAAGAGGAGCATGCTGTGCCTAATGTACCAGAAAAGCTATTCAAGAACTCATCCTTACATAAAAATAACTCCAAAGAGGCTGTCTCAGCTCAGCTTTGTAGCTTCACAAGTATCTGTTTGCTGTGTCCTGCACACCTGGCCTCACCTTGCACTCCTGGGTACAAACCCAGTCCCTCTAAGTGAGGGATTTCTGTTCATCCCCTCATTTGCCCATTCATTTGACTCTTTGGGCTCATGGATCTCACAGCCACTGCAGAACTGAAATAATTTCGATACAAATTATATGAGAGAATGTTGTTTGCTCTCCAGAGAATCACACCTGAGATCTGTGTGGTGGGACATGCACTTCTTCACCCAGGTATAACGAGCTCTGCTGTAAACAGCAACCGCAGGTTTAAAAACCCAAATATCTGAAAGTTCCTTTCTAAAATTGGTTGGAAAACTACAAAGTAAAAAAACCAAACTGACTATCCTTTTGCCATAGGTGTTAAATACCCTAAATCCTATAATACAATCAAGGCAGCTGGCTATTCCCAGATTGCAGAAATGGTGTTGCAACACTGGGTTTGAACTGAAGAAGGCGAGCCCATAATGCAAGCAGTTATTTCAGCCTGATGCTCTCAATAACGATTTGCAGGAATATTCTCCTGATGGGACAGAGAGCCTGTAATCACATGCTGCATCACTGCTGGCCCTGCCTGGAAAAGCAGCTGCCATAATTCTGTTGGTGTTGCTGATGTAACCCAACAGCTCTTAAAAAAAATTGTAGCTCCCAGAAACTCTTCGTGTTACACCACAAAATTATACTGAGTTTCAAGAACAGGATATTAATTCCATATCTTCTACGCCTTCAAAAAAGAAAAATCAACCTTTAAAAAACAGCCTACGGACAGCACAGCAGGCCAGGATGGGGAGGGTTTGGAGTAACTTGGTGCAGTGGAAGGTGTCCCTGCCCATGGCAGGGAGTTGGAGTGAGATGGTCTTTGAAGTCCATTCCAGCCCAAATAATTCTGGGATTCTATGACTATTCCTGCTCCTTAAGGACCATCAAATGAACATGCCTCTCTTGTAGATAATAAGCTGGTCACCTAAAGGGAAGTCAAAGAGTAAGGAAATATTAACCTTCCCTCTGAATCTTCTGTGTTCATTCAGTTGTGCCATGATTTTCATGTCTGGTATTTCTTGCTTTTTAATTCATTTTAAAATGGTTATAGGAGTACTTACTTCAAGAAAGTAGTGTGATGCTGAAAGGGCAAAGGCTTTTTGTCTTGAGAACCCATTTACCTCACACTCTAGCAGAGTCCCACATGTAGAAACTCTCCTAGAAGAGACATCTCAAATCAATAATTATTTCATTAATATGGCTTGTTCACTTCTCTCAGATATTTCATCCTGACAGTTCAGTTCTGTGATAAGCCCCATAAAATTCGAATATTAAATGCTCCAAGCTCTTTCAGTAGCACAAACCCTGCAATGAATTCAGTGGCCTCTCTCAGTAAATGCCTCAAGAGAGAATCCCTAAGCAGAGTTTTCTTGGCAATAAGAAGCATCAGGAGCCAGGTTTGAGCTGCGCCAAGCACAGATGTTGGTGGAGGTGCTTTGTTTGGGCTTAGGCACTAAAAGCCATCCTCAATCTTCCAGGAATAAAAGGTCAGTCCTGAGAGAATTTCATCCTTCAGCATGCTGTCAATGAACCAGGGAACACAAACCCTTTCTGTTCTGCCCACGTTCTATGCAAAACCACTCCAGGAAGGTTTGCCAGCTCCGCAGCATCATCCAGCCTAAACTCGGTCCTGCAGGAACAGCCTGGGGGCTCAACCACCTCTGGGATCCATGGAAGATGTTAGTTTTACTACCCACAAACCTCATATTTGACAGTGAAATCACAGACAGGGTTTTCAGATAGGAAAACAATTGGAGCAAAAGGTGTTTCAAATGCTGCATTTATTCTCCTGCATTTAGTCTGGCGTTGCAGCTGGAACCAAGAGTCACACAGCTGTGTAGTCATGAAGATTCCAGCCTTCAGGAACTACCACGGAGCACTCCCCCAGCTTCCAGCAGAGATTTGCTCCTCCTAAATCACTGCTTATTCCTCTGCCTCTTTTTCTAACAGTTTTTTCACTGAAATGCATCAACATTTCGAGATCACACCATCAAGAACCTCCTGCCAAGATGAACTGCCCCAAATCAAGGACAATCTTTGACATGGCATTTCCAAATCCTAGTAGCCATAAAAAACCCCACTGCCCCACTTTGAGCAGCTACCTAGACTCCATTATCCAGAAAATACCAGGTTTCCAACAGAGCAGATTTTAAATAGTAAGCCTTTGGTTACTGTTGCCTTAAAATAAAGCTCCTAAAATATGTTTTCCAAGCATTTTTCTGCTCTCCAGTGACACCTGGAAGTGCTTGGGACTGAAGGAATATGCAAACTACAGATCAGATGCAGAAATCCTTATTTTCAAGCAATTTTAAGAAGCTTATTTTTCAGCTTTACAAATTGTATAAAAATACTACCCAGAGAATAAAAACTAATAATAATCAATTCTGTGAAGAGGAGAAAACAATCCTCGCCCTGAACCTTACATATCTTGTGGAGTGGAATCTATGGTTAAATTCCAACTAATTGATTAAAAGAAAATCCATGCCAGCCCTGATTTTATTTTCATTTCATGATTAAATACACATCATGCCTTCATTAGCAAAAATTACAGATGGGAATAAAACAGATGCCCGAAACACATCCTGCCAGAGTCCTTGACAATTAAAATTTCCTTCTACTAACTCTACCTGATGCCAAAAACGTCACAGGCTTTTTACTGAGGCTGTTATCAGCAGTGTACTTTGAATCCTTTGTACTACTGTGCTAAAAAAATCCTCAGCCTGGATTCCCAGTTCCATTTCCTAGCATTCCAGCTGGCTGCTGGGCAGAGGCAGAACACAGGACTACAACAGTTACCCAAATGGTCACAAGCCCTTGGTTTTGGCACTCAGGTTAGAACCCAAGTCTGACCAAATATGCAAAGAATTATTCTGGGACTAAACTTTTTCAGCACTGCTGATAAACCATTCTCCCAAATGAATGTATTTCATTTTGCAAAAAGATGCAGCAGTAGGATTCCTACCTTGAGGACATCAACAGATGGATCACAGAGGGAGGACTCACCACTGTGCAAATAATGCCTTGATTCCTATCCTGGGAAAGGACTGGAAGTATTTATTGACCCTTAAAGATCTCCTGGGTCCTGGCAATGAGGAGAAGTGTGGAAAGCAGGAGAAGCAATTCCCTGATAAGCAAACATGACCTTGCCTGTGAAACAAAACCTGATTGCCTAAGAGGGCCTCCTTGATGTTTGAAAGAACAAGTTTATTGTCACCTGCAAATGTGTTTGTCAAGGCATGAAGAAATCTCATTTTCCTGCCTTTCAAGCAACAGCAATATTCTGAGATTACAAAACAGAAGGAATGAAGGCAATGAAACTGAGCGAAAGGATTGCACACAGAAGTTTAAAAAAATATATTTATAAAAATGGAACAAGGAATGGATAGTTATGCTTTGAAATATTTTGGATTTCTGCAGTTAAAATCCATCTTGAGAAATTCACTGGGAAACTTCTGGACATTGTGGCTCTAAAGACTGGAATATATAGCAGGTTAATAATGAAGGAGGCATATGTCACACACCAGAGGCTGCAACATCACACCTTTATGTATTCATGAGATCAGGGAAAGGAACTGACCAGGCATGAACACACTCAGCCGAGGGAGACTTAAAAACACTCCCTCTGTGGGAAAAGAGCTGAGCTGCTTCCAAGGAGACACAATTATGCTAAGTCTGAGAAATCTGAATTTAAAGCACCAACTGGCCCTTTTTTGAAAGTGCTGTGGCTTTTATATTAATTTCCCTCCTTAACAGCTTTATTTGTGTTTACCTAAGAAAAAAACCCAAATATCCAGCACTTACATTGCAAAAGCTTATTCCCTATTCCACTGCACAACAGAGAAATGAGATTTTTGCATTGTAGGATACCTTTACCTCTATTGGTCACAGCTTATCATTACAAAAATTAAATATCTGATAGTCTTTATGTTTCAAACACAAATATCATTCAGTTATATTGGTCACTGTGTTTTGCATATCTGATTTCCTTCTCTCTTACAAACTTGCAGCTTCCCTAAAACAAGTGAGGTTGTAGCAAGGACAAAATTTATGGGCAAATTATGCAAAGCTGAAATGTTTCTAGGGCAATGTTTTATGGTCCCTTAGAGCTCCATACATAGTATTTTACTGTGCACTCAAAAAGCATTTATTTACACACGTGTCTGAGGTTTTCTGTCAGGTTTAAAGTTCAGACTTTTCTCATCTAATCTAATTTGTCCAAGATGGATGGCCTCACTTTTTTCCTTTGGAAAACCAATGCTGTTACACTGTTTCCAATTCTTCCTCCAAAGCAAAACTTGGGTGTTGGCAGCTCCTCCAGAATTTCAAATCCTGCCAGACAGAAATTGAAATGCTTTTATTAGAAGGAAGTAGTTTTATTCGCCTCTTGGATAACCCTTTGCAAACCATTCTTTATTTGTCTGGAAAACCTGCAAGTCAGTTAATCTGTGAGTTTATAGGACTGTATTGTTACACTGCACCACTGCTTTATACAGCTGAAACTCTTCCATGGATAATAAAAATCTTAGCTGGCTGACTTGCACAAATTAATGGCAGAAAAAGATGAGAACTTGCCAGTAATTTCGGTTCCCCAGAAGGGATGGTTGTTTCAGATTCACACTGAGTTTCAAGGCTCAGGCGTGAGATTCAGGAGCTGACTGGGGTGTAAAAAAAACTCCTAGATGGATCAAAAGAGCAGCTGGGGAAGTGATATAAAAGGTCACAGACTTGCCAGTTCCCCTAGCCACGGGTAACAATGTTACCCCAATTTTGGAGCAATCAGAGGGTGAACTGGTGGTAGTAATCAAGGACTCAAAAAGTATCAGCAGGCCACACACACTTTCCCAGGCTAATTAGACTGAAATTCCCAACCTCCCAAGTGTCATGAAACCTGTCCTCCCCTGGCACTGGCAAACACAGGAGCTGTAATTCCCGAGGAAAACAGAGGGAAGACAGGCTGGAGCATTTCTAATCGCTTTACCTCCTCTAATCCTGACCTGGGAAAGTCAATATGCTAACACACACATTAAAATTCACTCATCCCTTCCTTCAGCAACCCCAGGTTGGCAGAGGGCTCTGTTCAGCTGCTTACCTTCTCTGAACTCGTTCAGCAGCTCCTCCTTGGTCCAGTTGCAAGAGGTGATGAGGAAAAGGCCCTCTGGTTTCAGCACCCTGCACAGGGATCCCACGTAGAGCTTCCTCTTCCCCACCGCGTCGCTGGGGTCCAGGCTCACGGCGTCAAAAGTCCCCTTGTCAATGCAAATGTCAAAGCCTGACAGCTCAGCTGAGGGTTCCAGGAAATCTTCTACCTAAAGCAGAAGTCTGCAGCTGTGAGAACAGTCTCTACTCGGCAGCTCCTGAATCTTTAATGCAAAGCAAGACTTTAGGATACAAAGCTTCAATCCTGGCAGTGGGTGTGCTCAGGGAAGGGTAACTCACAGTGCCATGGCAGCTTCTTTCTTCTCTACACATTGTGTGATGGTCTATTTGCTGTAACCTACAGCTCAAACTAGCACACTTGAAGCTCATTCTTTAAATCATTACTTGTACTTTGATCCCTGCCATGCGCCAGGCACTGCACAAGTGCAGAAGAACAGACAGAGCCTGCCACAAGGAGATTTTCCAGCTGACACACAGGAGCAGAGACATCACCCAGGTATGGAGCAGGAGGGCAGAACAGCACAGCAGAGCTCAGAGTGACAGGCAGCCACAGAATCACAGCGTGGCTGAGGCTGGAAGGGACCTTTGGAGCTCATCTGCTCCTACCCCTGCTCCAGCAAGGCCTCTCAAACTTCCTGCTCTTCAGCTACTGGTAGGGATTCTATCACTTAAGGATTTCTTCCTCTACCCCGAGTCTCAAATTCAGAATGTAGCAGCTAAAATACAGAACTTGCCAACTGGTGAACCACTACTCTGCTCCCTGTTCCAAGCAGGGAAATTTTGTTAGCCCTAATGACTGTTACAAACAAAAAAACAAATAAAGACCAAAAATCTTCCCGTAAACAGATTTATTTTGGCTAGAGTTCTCTCACAAATGCATGTGAAAAGACATCATTCATTTAGTACACTGAGTACATCTGAATATCAATTAGCTCGTTTAATCTTGGGCTCAATTGCTTTCTATTTCCTCAATTACCTTTCTCTCAAGACTTACCTTTAATTTAATGTTAGACATCCCTTCCTTCTCTCTTACTTTTTCTGAAAGCTGTATTGCAGAAGGTGAGTAATCAATCCCTGTGAGATTCATGTAACCAGACTTGGCCTAGACAGAAGCAGAGAATCTTAATCAGTGTGTTAGCAATTGTTTTTCTCCAGCCAATATATTCCCTAGCTATAATCCATCTCATCTCTCCTCCTCTTAATAACAGGAAAAAACACAACCCACCTTTTACTCATTTTTATACCTGTTAGCATTACAAGAGCTAAATAGCTGAATGAGCTGAAATAATTCTGCCTAAACACCTCACCAAAAGAACTGGAAAGCTGGTTTATGTCAAGTGGAAAACTGAGCATAACTGTGAAAAGTAACACCCTGGAGGGGAACAGGCTCTCTTATCTGCACCAAAAGCAACTTAGAAACCAGGAATTTTCAGTGATGAGGGTATGTGACAATGCCAGATGCTTCAAAAAAAGGAAAAAACCTCCCTGACACGTAACATTGGAGACTGAGCAATTATTTGGTTTATAACCCAAATTTTAAGAGCCGAAAGATGTAATACATTGCACTAGTACAGAAATCCACTGCAAAAGCATACATTTTTCTAATCATTCATGCTAATGCCTATTTAAATACAATTATTTGCATGCTGCCAGGTGTCTGTATCAGCAATTTTCAGGCAGGTTATGCACCACATATAATAGCACACAGAGACTTTGTTAATCTAAGTTTGTTGGAGATAAGGATAACTCAGCTTAGGGAACTCGGTGAGATCCCAGCAACCCTTTGGCAAAGCAGGTGAGGTCCTGGCATCAGCTGGAGCTGGGCATGTGGGAGGGGAGCAGGGACACACGTCCTTGCTCCGAGGTAGGAGCTGAAGGGACCAGCTCGGGGTAGAAGGTTTAAGCTCAGGGTACCCCATGTGTCAGTGGGTCTGGCAAGATCCAAACCTGATGGAAGAGCTCTGATTCTCTGGCCAGCTGCAGGCTGTCACAGCAGAGACAGGGAGGAGGCTGGGGTTTGGAAAAACACATGGATTGAAGTGGTGTTAAGCAACCAGCTGCGTGTCTGCTTGTTCCAAAGGCTGACACCTCAACAGCCAGGAAAAGTATGAGGAGTTTCCACCACTGTCCTTCCTCCTTGCAGCAGCCCCTCAGGCCTGAGCTTGGTGCTAACCAGCTGTTCTGAACCAGGGCTAATTGCAGCTGAACACAAAGACACTCTTGTTTGCATGTGATGGAGAACATTTATTGCTCAGGCTCCTGCCCACGTTCCTCCCCGGAGAAAAGCAGGCTTCCTCAGATGCCTGTGCTGAAGGTTTGGGGGTGGAGGAGTAGTTCCCACAACAGCTCCTCTGTTTGCAAAGGAAAGGCCTGAGTCACTTCAGGGAGTTCCCATTCACTCCTCTAGTCTCGGGGGCAGAGAAGGAAGGTTTAGAGATAAACAACATTAAATGCTGCAGAACCTGTAGGGCCTGACTGTGACAGGAAGGGATCCTTCCCTCTTGTACCAAACGTGACCACGCTGCACCCTGCAGCTGGCCTGCTGCCCTGGAGCTGGCATTTACAGCACTCTGCTGCTTCTGGAAGAAGCAGATTGAAGAGCAGAAGGGAGTTTGGAACACAGCTCTGCCCTGTGTTTGGGGCCGACACCGGGTGAACACCCTCCACTTCAGAAGTTCTTCAAGACTGGTGGCTCCCACATCACATAAAAATAAGGGGCCAGAGCTTTCTGTGGCAGCAAGGTTTCCTCAGAAGAGCTGGAATTTTTGGAAGGCAAAAGAATTATGTCATGAATCCAGGCTACCAGAACCCTGAAGTTCACAGGGGTAGGACCACAGCCTATAAAAACCAGCAAGGGGTCCCACTTGTGTGATACTTATGTACCCTCCAGTAGTTCCCTTGCAGAGAGGTGCTACTGAAGTCCTCTGTGACTGAGTTTTTTCCAGTATTGCCATTTCTATCCCGTGATGGAGTCCAACTTCAGTGGCAGGACAGTCCTACAGGAGCTGCCAAAAGAATTCCAACTCGATTTCCAAGCCTTGCACTAACACACAAAAAATTCCTTTTATATCAACTAAGGAAGTGAGATGCTGAATTATTTAGCAAAAATAAGCAATGTAATATTTGAAGCAACTTTTTAAGAGGGAACTGAACTGAAAATTTCCTATGAAAGCAACCACAGTACTGTGAGGTGCTTAATGTAAGGGAGGAGGGTGCTCTCACAGCAGTTTAATAGTTTTTAAAAGCTATCAGGCTGTCATTTTTCCCATTATAGTGTGAAAAATCAGTTTCCCACTTATAAGTGGAGTCAGTATAAAATTGAAGTCTTCCAAGTAAGAATTTTCTGTTGGGTATTTCAACCATGATAGAGCTATCATTGCACTCAACAATCACCATTATGGGGCTAATTTCTCTTAGTGAGATGAGCCATTTCTGCTTTTGATGACATAAATTCTCCTGTGCTGTGGTGTAGAAGCCAGTCTCCATAAAGGCTTTAAAGTCTTCTAAAATCAAAGTCCTTGTTAAAAAAAATTCCACTTCAAACCTGACTTTGGCTTCCAATCCTTAATTCCTACAGGAACGAATGGAGCCAATGGGGAATGCAGAACAGATGCTGTGACAGTATGACAGCCCCTTTCTTTACCAGCTCCTCTGCAGTATTACACCAAAAAAAAAAAAAAAGGAAGTCAAAAAAAGGAAAAAAAAATACTAGAACTCCTAAACACCTTCTGCACAACCACATCATAACACTTTAGGTTTCCCACCCTGACAGAAATGGACACTTCTTCAAAAGAAGTGTTAACAACTTTTTAAGGCATATACATAAAACCCTTGGTTTTACCTACTTTTTACATCAATAATGAGTTTTATTATCAGAACTGAGTGCAGAGAAAGGGTCTGGTTTTGCACGAGGGTACTTTGTGAATTAGTCAACTAAATTCCCTTATCTGAGGGAGTTTACACAACAATGGGAAGAAATGCAGTTTTAAATGTGAGGAAGCAGGAAGGTAAAGTTAAAACAAGGGATTCTCACACTGATTGATTTAGAAAAATACTTTAAATTTTGAAGCCTGAAGTATTGACACTTTTTGTGTTTCACACAGATTACAGCTCCCCATGATTACCACTGCCACTTGTGAGAACTGTATTTAAACTGCTCGGATTCTGTATAAAAAATACACAAATTTTGCAAAATACCAACCAATTCAACCAGTAAGACACCGTTCCCAGTCCCAATGTCAAGCACAGAGCTGTCAAGGGGGACCTTGTGCTTCTCCAACCACCTGATTATGCGTACCATGCTTTCCTCTCCAAACCTGGAAAAAACAAGGGCTCAGGTAATTAAACCAGAAAAAATGTAGAAAAGGCACAGCAAGTTTATTTCATCACTCACTCTCTCCAGCTTTTGCAAAGCCCCTCTTACTGTTACTGAAGGAACAACTGCCATAGCTCATATTCCATGTTTGCTTTGTTCAGATGAAAATTAATCGCAGGGCCTTAAAATTCACTGAAACACCAACTCGGGGAGGTGAAAACATCCATGTATTAAAAAAGGCAGCAGCAAGGGCAACTTGTGTAGTTAAACCTCAGCTCAGGGATAAAAAGCAAATTTGTCAGTAATATACACCTCAATTACCAGCTCAATTTCTGTGTAATGACACTTGTCCAAGTGCAGCTGAGCAATCTGCACTGTGAAATTGGGCAAGAGAGGAACTGCTGGTTTCAATGGTAAAACTCCCCATCATTTTGTCAGCAACCCGTGGAATTGCTGGCTGTGGTTTTGCAATGTCTTTTATGGTAAAGAAGCAACAGAAGCACTCTGCAGGAGTTATTTTATTTACCAGATTTCCCCGGTATCTCCAATGTCTTGAAAAGTTTGCAGTTCTCTTTCGTACGCAGCATCCCAGCTGGAGTTGGGGGGGAAGAAAGGAGAGGATATCATAATTATTTATGAGAAATATTTAGATTAAAGAGGGATGGGAAGAAAATTTGGAAGATAGATTTAGGCTAGATATTTGGAAGAAACTGACTGTGTGGGTGGTAAGGCACTGGTCCTCAGCATAGGGAGACCATGAACTTGTCAGACAGAGTCCAGAGATGCTCCAAAGGCTGGAGCCAGGCTGGGAGAGCTGGGGCTGTTCATCTGGAGGAGAAAAGGCTCCAGGGAGAGCTCAGAGCCCCTTCCAGAGCCTAAAGGGGCTCCAGGAGAGCTGCAGAGGGACTGGGGACAAGGGATGGAGGGACAGGACACAGGGAATGGCTTCCACTGCCAGAGGGCAGGGATGGATGGGATTTTGGGAAAGAATTGTTCCCTGTGAGGGTGGTGAGGAGCTGGGATAGAATTCCCAGAGCAGCTGTGGCTGCCCCTGGATCCCTGGCAGTGCCCAAGGCCAGGCTGGACACTGGGGCTGGGAGCAGCCTGGGACAGTGGGAGGGGTCCCTGCCATGGCAGGGGTGGCACTGAATGGGATTTAAGGTCCCTTTCAACCCAAACCAGTCCATGATTCTATGAAAGCGCAAGAAGGCTGCATGCTGTGTAGCAGTGCCACTTTATAGCATCACAGATTCTCTAAATAAATAAATAAATAATAAACATACGAACCAGAGACTGGTTTGTGTCGGGAGGCACCTTTACACCCACTCATTCTCACTCCCCGTGCCGTGGGCAGGGCCGCCTCCCCCAGAGCGGGCGGCTCCGCGCCCCGTCCCGCCCGTGCCCGCCCCGGGGGCACTCCCGGTGCCCGCCCCGTGCCCCGGCACTCACTGCTCCCTGGTGCCCAGCACCGAGGGGCTGAAGGGCTCGTCCCCGGCCACCGCCATGCCCGGCCCGCCCCGGAACCAGCGAGCGCGGCGGGCGGAGCGGCGGGGCCGCTCCCGGNCCCCGTCCTGGCTTGGATGAGGCTGGGAGCGACCCGGGCAGTGCAAGGTGTCCCTGCCCGTGGCAGGGGTTGTAAGTAAATGGTCTTTAAGGTCCCTTCCAAACCGTTCCGTGATGCCATGAAAATCAGTGCGATATTTAAAATAACTGTTTATGCTTTTCAGTATTTATTCGTTGAGAATGTCACAGACGTTATTGCTGTTACAAGGTTTATTGCAGGGTGTTTTAATAAAAAAATAAGAGTGATAAACAGCACTGCCGCACACTTGCCTCCCGTACAGCTCCGTGTGTGTGTCACAGAACCACGGAATTTCTCCCCAATATCCCGTCCAGCCCTGCCCTCTGGCAGTGGAAGCCATTCCCTGTGTCCTGTCCCTCCATCCCTTGTCCCCAGTCCCTCTGCAGCTCTCCTGGAGCCCCTTTAGGCTCTGCAAGGTGCTTTGAGGTCTCTCCAGAACCTTCTCCTCTCCAGGTGAGCCCCCCAGCTCTCCCAGCCTGTCCCACAGCAAAGGGGCTCCATCTCCCTCACCATCTCCGTGGCCTCCTCTGGACAATCTCCAGCACATCAGTGCTCCTCACAAGACAGACCTGAAGGGGCTGGAGCGTGTCCAGGGCAGGGAACGGAGCTGGGAAGGGGCTGGAGAATTCCTGAGGGAGCTGGAAAGGGGCTCAGGCTGGAGAAAAGGAGGCTCAGGGGGCCCTTGTGGCTCTGCACAAGTCCCTGACAGGAGGGGGCAGCCGGGGGGGTCGGGCTCTGCTCCCAGGGAACAGGGACAGGAGCAGAGGGAACGGCCTCGGGCTGGGCCAGGGGAGGGGCAGGTTGGACATTAGAAGGAATTTCTTCATAGAAAAGGTTGTTAAAGGTTGAAAGGGGCTGCCCAGGGAGGTGGCGGAGTCCCCACCCCTGGAACTGTCCAAGGAACCACTGGACGTGCCACTCAGTGCTTCGGGCTGGGTGAGAAGGTGGTGATCGGTTGGGCTCGATGGGCTCGGAGGTCTGCTCCAAACTCATTGTCCAAAATCCCGCTCCCAGTTTCCCATCTCTCCCACGCGGGTACCCCCCTTCCCCCGGGACTACGCTCCCCATGATGCCCCGCGGCCCCGCCGGAAGCGGGCGGGCGTCCGGCGCGCGTGCGCCCTGGGGCGGCGGCGGCGGTGTGTCCGTCATGGCGGCGTCCATCTCCGGCTACACCTTCAGCTCCGTGTGCTACTGCAGCGCCAACAGCAGCGCCGACCACGTACGTGCCCCCCGCCGCCGCCCCGGCCTCNGCGGGTCACAGCGGGCGGGGGCGGCCCCAGACGGACGCAGCAGGGCGGGATGTGGGGTGTCCGGGCGGGATGTGGGGCGTCCGGGCGGCTCCCCGCGGGATGTGGGGTGTCCGGCATGTGGGGTGCCCGGGATGCTCCGCGGGGTGCCCGGGATCTGGGGCGCCCGGGTTGCTCCCTCCCGGGTGGGATGTGGGGTGTCCCGGCTGCTCCCTGGGCTCTGGGCTGCTTCTCCCGGAGTGTGGGGTGTCCAGGATGCTCTCCCCGGGGTGTGGGGTGTCGGAGCGGGATGTGGGGTTCCCGGGATGCTCCCCCCGGGATGTGGGGTGCCTGCGGTGCTCCCCTCGGGATGTGGGATGTGGGGTGTCCGGGCTGTTCCCCGGGATGTGGGGTGCCCGGGCGGGATGTGGGGTGGCCGGGGTGCTCCCCGCGGGGTGGGGCTCCCGCAGCACTCGGGCTGTGGGTGGAAAACGCTCCTGTAAAAGCCCCGTGAGCGGCTTTCCAGCAGCTGCGACTGACCACGGGCGCAGTGCAGAGCCGGGGTGTTGCCGAATCCCTCGGTTTTGTTGGCACGTTTTTAGCCTGAGCTTGCTCTTTTTCTCTGCACCTTGTGCCAAAACCTCCTGATTCCAGCTCAGTCTCCTTCCTCATTTTGGGTAGGGGTGGAAAATAAATTAATTTACCATAAAATCACCTTGCTTGTAAATTGCTTTCTGCGTTTTACAATCCCTGGTGTTGTTCAGGGTCCAGCACAGTCTCCACACTAAAATTTGTGGTTTAAACTTCTCTTCCCTTGGCTTTGCTGGAGCAGAGCAGCATCGTGCTCAGGCCTCCTCCTTTTCCTCCACTAGCTGGGGCTGGGGCAGAGCCCTCCCTTTTGTAAGTTGTGTAAGTTGTCCCTTGCCTTGTGTAAGTTGTGTGTAGAACGTTAGTTTTGGACAACCCATCCCTGTAGTGTTGTAAAAGGATGTTGGCAAAGCAGAAAATCAGCTTTGGTAGAACCTCAGGGCAATTTATACCCACTGCAGCTCAGATGTGTCTTTCAGACTTCATCTTTGTTTCAGTTTGAAGCTAAGAAAGTTACAGTAAATGACTGCATATAGTGGGCTTTTTCCTATTCCTAATCTTTTTTTTTTTCCTTTTTAAAATTGCAGGAAGGATTTCTGCTGGGAGAAGTGAGACAAGAAGAGACTTTTAGCATTAGTGATTCACAGATCAGCAACACTGAATTTTTACAAGTGATAGGTAAGTGATGTAACTCTGAGATGTTCTGAAAGAGGCACTGCTCAGGTTTTAAGTTTTCAGGAGGTTTCATTAACAATTGCTTCACTTGTGAGACCATCATAGGGTGTGTCAGACTTTCAGGATCACGGTTGCTACAGTGTCTGTGTGTTCGTGGTTGAGATGTGAGGAAAGGAAACAAATCTTTGCAAGTTACAGGGGTTTTATGCACCTCTTTTTATGGAGGGAAGGTCATTTATTGAAGACATTTTTCTGCATTCTGTGATGGAGAAATTACTGCAGGGAATTTCCTGCTTGGTGCAGTTGCCTAAGTACAGCATGTGCTCAAAATAAAAGTAATTCATTGCTTGACTTACCAATACTGGAAGGGGCAGATTTTCAGTAGCAGGTTTGGATGGATGGCTGGGAGCTGGTGACATCATAAACTGTCACAGCAGGGCTGGACAAGGAATATCTGTCAGACAATTTGTTGATAAGCACAAGTTCTGTACAGCTGGTCTGTTGTGAAAAGGGCACAAAGATCAAAGATCTTGCTGTTAAGTATTGGGTGAAGGAGGTATTTTTAGATATGAGTGAGAAGCTGTTGCATGTTTGATTTATAGAAAATAGGAAAACCCTGAAAGAAGCTGCCTTTTTGTTTCTGGATACATAACCAGCTGTTCAAATATATCTAAACCTTCTTAGAAACCCAAGCCATACCTGGCTTTGTGGATGTGATCCCAGATAACAAAGCAGGGTGTGCATAAAGCTCAGTGAAAACACCAACAGCTCTGGATTGCCTCTCAGATGTTATTCTGACACAGAAGAGGAGATCTGGGAACATGTGCAGTGGTACCACGTTGCATCCCAAGAGATCTCCCACCTTGCAGTGGTGATGGGTTTGTGCTCTGGACTCCAGAAGGTTGAGTAGTTTCCTGTTCTGGTTATTCCTAAGAGAACATGGGTGGTAAATTGACTGTGAAGTGTCAGTTATGAGCTAAATTACAGAAAATAAAGGCATAGCATTTTTGTGTGTGTGCATACAATCACTGTCAGAGTGTTGCTGATGGCTCTGTGTGTTCAGACAAAACTGACAGAGCCAGTCAGTTTAGGTTTTTAAATTAGACCTTGCTCTTCAGTGGTCACTGATCTTGGTTATTGTTGGCAGTGATGTCACCACCTGCAGCCTTGGCCTGGTTTCCTAAACCAAGTGTTTGTGGTGTTAAAAATTGCTCCCTTTTTAGATTGCCCCCTTGTCACATTATTGGTTACTGTGACTTTATGAAAATGGAAATTACCCACTCCTGGAGACCTTCTGGATATTATTTTTTGTTTGCAATTTTTACTTCAGTATTTATTCATCAAAATTAACTCTTGGACTCCCAGTTCAGCTCACAAGATTGACAGTTTTGTGGCACTGTTGTCACAGATGAGTTTTAATCTTCTTTTGTGTCTCCTTAGTATTGATGTTTCAATATATAAGTGTGTGTACATAGTATGTGTACTAGATAGATGTATAAAAAGAAGTCAATGTGTAAACCTTAAATTTAGGATGTTGGCTGCTTCATGTGGTCTGAGCAGGAGGCTTCTTCCTTCCTGTTTCTCAAAACACAAGGTCTGTGTAGCAACATCATCACCCAAGAATCAAGAATGTTGTTGCAGGCAATGTGTTTGCTGGAAGGAACTGGTCTAAGCTGGAATAATTGTACTTACAGGCTTTGTTAGCAGATTGTTTCCACAGATTCCTGCATGGTGGTGTGAAAATAATAGAGGTGATACAATTTTATGTCAAATAAAGGGAGTCAGTAACTCTAACAGCAGCATCCTGAGGAGTTCTTGCCAGTGAGATTGTGCAGTTTCCCAGGCAGTGTGCCTGGAATGGATGCTCAGGGCCTTGTTTTGATAGACACCAAATGTGCTGAGATGTGAATGTGTGCTGTCTGCTGTTCTAGGGAATTGTGATCCATGGCTGGTGCCTCTGCTGGGATGGCAGCCCTGAGCAGCCCGTGGCTGCCAGAGCAGCAGGTGGTGAGTCTCTGCAGGAGGCAGAGCCTGAGCAAAGTTACTGCTGAACACTCCAGAGGGGTTCTGCTGGAGGAGCTGGAAATATTTGTGCTACGTCATCACAGAGTCCCAGGATGGTTTGGGTTGGAAGGGACCTTAAACCCTGCCTTGTTCCACCCCTGCCATGGGCAGGGACACCTTCCACTAGACCAGGTTGCTCCAAGCCCCTGAAAAAATCAGTCATGCTTGGTGTTGGAAAGAATGTGAATTGGATTTTTACTCTTTTCTCAGACTTCTCTGAGATTGCTGACATGTTACAACTTTTGCTGATTAAATAAGCATCTTAGCATTTATTACAACCTTTTCAATGAAAAAACACTGCCCTGACTTCTTAATATTTAATATAAAAGAATTGTAAAGTACAGTTAAATGTTTTGAAATTGCTTTAAAACCCCTTTCCTCATTAGAGATTCTGTTTGCCTTGCCTCTTTAAACACTATAATGTGTAATATTTCAGTGCTTCCCTTCCCCATCCCTTTTTTTATTCATTGCTGCTGTGATAAACAATGTATATGAATTCAAGTAAGCTGTTGTGGAAAGGTGTAGCAAAAAGAAAACAAAAATCAGAAATGCTTCTGTGAGGAGTGCAACTATAAAATAGTATCAAAAGTGTGTATTTGAGGCTCAGATAAATCTGTGTATCTGAGCAAGTGTATGCCTTGCTTATTAAAATATTTTTCTATGTAAAAGGGTAAATTATAAAGTGAATGCAGTTTTCTGGGTATGGTGCTGTGTCATTAAGTGTTGAGACATTAAGGGCAGTGTGTAGTCTGACACAAATGTTTTCTTGCTCAGTAGCTCTGATGTGGAAAGTTCATGCAGGATGTGCCTCTGTAATTTCTCTTTGCCTGGAGCTGTTGGACTTATGTCACTTTTTTATTTGTTTGTTGTTGCAGAAATCCATAACCATGAGCCTTGTTCAAAACTCTTTAGGTAAGCTTTTTTTGTTGTCTTGCTGTGGTGGCTGCAGAATACAAAAATAGGGAGCTCCCTGCAATATATTAGCATTTCAAATATCTCTACCAGTGTTTGCTCATCTGATGGTTTTACAGAAACACAGGGAAATGGCACCGACCGTGACAATCAGAGTAGGAGTTTACAGTTTTCGTGGTATTTTGGAAGGGGTTTATTTCTCCTTCTCTTTGGATTTCCATCTTGTGTAGCTGGTGGAGGTAGGGCAGCAGTCAGGTCAGCTCGTATCACTCTGATGATGAGGATGAATGTCAAAATCAATTTAAATTACTGTAGTCTGAGGCTGGCTCTGTCTGGGCTTGGTGGGTCACAGCATCCCCTGTGTGCCCAAAACTGGTAACTTGCTGGGTTAACAAGTTGGTTTGTACTTAGTGGTACCAACCTGCACCAACTAATTACTGTAAAATTTTCAGCTTTCTAGTTGTTTTTGCCTTCTGATCTCCTGAACTCCAGAATTTAAATTAAATATGGGGTTAATATATTCTATTTAACAGCTTCCATCTATTTACATGTAGATTTTCTCTATAGTCTCCACTTGTTACACAGTGATGGTTTCTAAAGTGCTGTCTAGAATTCCTTTTGAGAAGGAGTTCCCAATTAATCTCCTCTTGTCTTGAGAGATTTCCAGCCAATTAAGAAGACACAGTAGCTTAGACATTATGATTGACACTGGTTGCATTAAAGAGAAAAGCTGCAGTCAGTCACTTGCTGGCTGATAATTACAGAGAGGGTGCTCTTAACCCAGTGATTTAAATGCTGCAGACTGCACCCATGGAGATAATATCCCAGTGTCTGGTCAGCTCCTCCTGGATCCCAGGGATGCTTTGTGCAGCACATATCCAAACGGGTCACGTTCCCTGCTTCCCCCAGGCCAGGAATTGGTTGTTAGTGCTGGGGCTGATGGAGGAAGGGGAGCAGGCAGGATCTCACTGCGTGCTGCTGCTCAGGAAAGCTGATGGATTCATTTACTGCACAGCACCAGCAACTCTCACAGCTCATACACTTTTTATCAGGACCAGAGCGTGCTGTTGGTTATTCCTGTGAAGCACAGACAAAGAGTTGGATATCCACTGCTTACCAGCATCGTAAATAAATATTGCAAACATGAATTGAAAAGGTTGTGTAAATATGACATAGTGTCTCAAATTTGTCATCAGCTGTAGTCTGAGCTTTCCCAACAACTTACACCTTGAAGCAAATGCTATTTCCCACCTTTATTTACCAGCCAAGCACTGGGCTCGGGATTTGGTGGTTTTTTACCCCACTCCCAAAAAACTGAGATCACAGACCCCTAAACCAGAGTGTTTTCCTGCACTGCTTTAGGTATTAGTGACATCAGCTCTTGAAAGAGACCAAGGAGGAACCTATTTTCAAATGTTTTTCCTTTTATCATGCAGTATGATCTACTTGAATTTCTAAACCTGTCTGCATAGGTAGATTTATAAATTCCTACATCTGTCATGTCCACAAAATAACAACATGTCAGGGTTTGGGTTCAGCTGTGGAAGCAGAACCATATGGAAAGACCATGATGCTTCAAATTATTGCTGACTCTTTTGGCTTCAAGGGTCCAACCATATGAATGTAATTGCAGGATTGGAGCTCAAGAAATTGATTTGGAGTTGCATGTAAAATTGTCCTGCTTTCATTTCTTCTAGGCTGGTAGGCTTCTAATTATCAAAGCAGGTCTAATTATTCTAATTATCAAAACAGAACGCTGGTCAAAATAAAATTGCACAGTGCATTTCTGTTGGTAAAAGTAAGGCTCTGAAGTTGCTTTGTATTGTCTAGAATGCCATCTACTTGTAGAACACTCAAAGTATAAATTATTTACTTTATGTGTAATATGTGTGTATAAACTGTGTACTTACCTTTCTCTCTTCCTTTTTGTTCAAGCTTTTATGACTATGCAGGCAAAGTTAATGAGGAGAGTTTGGACAGGATTCTCAAAGACCGAAGAAAAGTAAGTTTTCTGTCTTTTCCTTCTGTTGTAGGCATTAGAAAGAGTGGGTTTGGAAAACAAATGAAAAAAAAAAAAAGGTAGTTAACTAAAAGAAATACTTTCCTTCACAAATCTGATGGTTTGTTTTGATCCAGGGCTTATCTTGCAAAGAAGTTGTTGGATTTGTGGTGCTTAGATTAAACTGGGGGCAATGTCTAATTTCCCTGAAGAAATGCAAAGGGTTTAAGTGTAGATCTCCAAAAGTGTAAGGCTGTATTGACCCTCTCAAACTCAAATCTCAAGGAATTCAGTTTGTTTCATCGTCCTAAAGCTTTTGGGTAATGGTGATACCACAGTTTTAGCCCCTTTATTCTCAGGAGGTAAATCTGTGTCTCTCAGGTAACACTTTGGGGTTTTTCTGATGTACTTTGATTACAGAACGTTATTGGCTGGTACAGATTTAGGAGAAACACTCAGCAGCAGATGTCATACAGAGAGCACATCATTCACAAACAGCTGACACACATCCTTGGAGTGCCTGATCTCGTCTTCCTTCTCTTCAGCTTCATTTCCACTGCAAATAACTCAACCCACGCTTTAGAATATGTGCTTTTTAGACCAAACCGAAGGTAAGCAAACTCTGGCAATGAACCACTCCTCATTCTTTGTTCTGCTTCTTACTGATGTTTTTAAACTCCTTAGGAGTTTGTACAATTGCACTTAAAGAAGGCTTTGTGTTTTTCCAGTGATGTCTTGGGATGCTTATTAGTGATGACAATTTTTTTTTTGTGCAAATAATTTATAAATTAAAATTAGGGTGAGCAAAAATTCTTTTCAGTCTCTAAATCATCAGGCAAAAAAATCTATTTTAAGAGACATCAGATGTCACTATAGTGTTTCTTATAGTGGATCTGAACGTGCCTCTGGTAGTTTGAGTGCACATTTCAAAGGTTCTAAGAGGTGTGGAGATGGCCCCTATCCTAAGGGAGGTTTTGATCCTGCATTTATTTTGAACACAACTTGTAGTATTCAGCAACTTTTATAACAAACCTGATGCAGAAGCTTTAAAATTAGATGAGTTCTGATCATCAGAGGGATGGGATAATATCAAGGCTTTTGTAAAGAATCTTTTTCAAATGAATTAAGAAATCTTTCTGAACTTTCTCTGCAGGTATAATCAAAGGGTGTCACTTACTATTCCTAATCTAGGCAACACTAGTCAACAGGAATACAAAGTTTCTTCAGTGCCAAATACTTCTCAGAATTATGCCAAAGTTATTAAGGAACACGGGTAAGGACTTTTCCTTTTTAAATAAAGTAGTCATCAAGCTCTACACTCTATACCTCCCAGAGAATACTACAAATGTGCATGTTGAGCAGCAAAAAAAAAACAGTTCAGGAGGACAGTGATCAATTCCCAGTGTGCTTTTTCCCTGCTTAGAATTGGATCTTTTAGAAGAACCAAGGGAACTCAGTGAACTCTTCAGAAAAGCAGAGTTGGTGTGGCCAGTCTATGCTGGGGCCCTCCTGGAAGCTTCTGACTTGATTTCCACCCACCACCCACCTCCCCAAAGAATTCTGTGTGCAGGCTTGGTTTAAAACTTGAACTCTGCCTCAGAAGCATTGAAGTCTTGTTGTTTTTCTTAAGTATTTTCAATTAAATGCCATAAATTCAAAGTAGCTTTTCTGGCTGTTAACAATGAAATTATACAAGCTTAAAGATTTTGGCACAAGTTTAATCTCATTCAAATGAGACTTTATTGTTCCAGAAGGAATTTTGGTATTGAATATGCTGCTGTCTAAATTTTGGTTTATGACAGTATGGCACATTTTTAGCAATGTACTATTGCTAAAATGGCATATTTAGCAATAAAATACATTTTAAAAATACAGTGATAGACTGCTTAACACGAATTCAAAGACAGCATGAGCTAGAAACCTATATTGTCTTTTCTCACTAATAATTTCTGCTTTGCTTTCATTTTTAGTACTGATTTTTTTGACAAAGATGGAGTGATGAAGGACATCAGGGCTATATTTCAGGTTTATAATGCACTTCAGGAAAAAGTACAGGTAACATCCTTTACTCCATATTGGTCTGTATATATATAACATCTTTTATTCATCCTTTGGTTAAAGCAGGAGTGGAGGAGATGGAGATTTTTAGAGTTCATAAACAATTACCATGAACTGTAGGAAAATAAGTCTGAATTTAAATGTTTCAGTTTCTTTTTAATGTGAGCATTTGCAGTGGCTGCTGTGAAAATGGTTGGTACAAATAGCACCATTTTTTTTCTCTTTTGCAAGTAAATGATTTAATACTTAGTGATTTATGGGAGGTGTTAGTCATTTTTAAGGGTTTGCAGTGAAGAGAAGCCCTGCTGAAGGCTGTAGGGATTTGCAGAGGTTTAAAAATGACTCCTGGCTCTGGGTATGGAGCATGAGCAGAGCACCATCTGTTAGTTAAAACTTGTGAACATTTTGTGTGGAGCATGAGTGAATCCTGCTCCAAATGTGCCAAAGCATCTGAAAATGCCTCGAGTGTCAGCTCTGCTCATTGTGAGCTTGTCAGTTCACAGCTTGTCCTGTGTGAAGAGCAGCGGAGCTGTGCTGCCCCGGGAGCTCACACATCTGCTAATTGTGCTGGAGTCAGAGCGTGTTCCCAGGCTTTCCCTTTACACCTGCCCTGGGGGGATTCGTGTCTCTGCTCCAGCTCAGCTCTGCTGGTGGGCTCCTGGAGCAGGGAACAAGGCAGGAACCCCTCCAACCATCCCCTGCACCTGCCTGCGCAGCGGGGAGCTGCTCTTTCTCTCTGGGAAGTTGCTACTTCCAACCTCCTTTGGAAGGTGGGTAAGGCAGACACTTCCATGGCAGCTTCAGGGAGTAGGAAAATTTATCTTCAGAGCTGGATCCATTAGCTAATGGCATTTTTCTGTAATGCTGGTCTTGCCAAGAGCATGGCTATCCTTTGTGCTCCTGCTGCTGTTTCAATTACTGGCTGGAAAAATGGAAATGGGGTTCTTTAGCCTGGAGAAAATGAGGCTGAGGGGAGACATCGTTGCTGTTTTCTCCCAGTAATAAGGAACAGGCGGAGAGGAAAACACCTCAAGTTGCACCAGGGGCAGTTTAGATTGGAGATTAGGAGCAATTTTTTCACTGAGAGGGCTGTCAGGCATTGAAACAGGCTGCCCAGGGCAGTGGTGGAGTCACCATCCCTGGAACTGCTCTCTTCAAAGCTGATCATGGTTAATAACCATGACCAATACTTAATTTCACAGAATCACAGAATGGTTTGGGTGGGAAGGGACCTTAAAGCTCATCCCATTCCACCCCCTGCCATGGGCAGAGACACCTTCCACTGCACCAGGTTGCTGCAAGCCTCATCCATCCTGAACACTTCCAGGGATGGGACACTAACCAGCTTTGGATCTTATTACAAATCTTCTGTCATGATGAATTATTTGGAAATTCTTCTCCTATAATACAGCAACAGCAGTAAAGAAAACAATCTTGAGATTGAATATCTCTGCTACAGTTAAATCCTGCTTTTAGTTTTGTGCTTCAATGGCTCCTTGTCTGGTAGTAGCTTTATTAATGTTGTTCTGAAACTATTTCCTGTATTTTTGCCCAGTCTTAGCATATCTTACGTTTTTCTCCTAGGCAGTATGTATAGATGTAGAAAAAAGTGAACGTGTTGTTGAATCTTTTCAAGCTGATGTAAACAAGTTAAAAAGGCAAATCGCACAAAAGAAGAATGAAAAAGAACAAGAAATAAGTAAGTTGCCTTTTAATTACTTTTTTTTTTTTGTCAGAAGCAGATGCTGTGAGGAGAAAAGGTTTTGTGGAGTTAAAATAATTGTTGTATTGCTGATAACTCATGGGGGAAAAACATCCCATTGGGAAGGGCAGTATGAGGGATTTATGTTGAATGACACCTGAGCTGTGAAAGTTTGTGTTGCAGGTATTTCTGCTGGAGTCATCCAGTGCTAGCAAGCTTAAAATACCGGAGAGACAACACTGTAAAGAAAGAATGAACAAGTCAGTTCTGGAAATAACACAGGAAAAGATCAGTTGTAGGAAAAGAAAAGTGGAAAAAAAAGGCTAAACACTGGAGAGATTCCTTTTGAAGGAAAGGAACAGGGTACTGTGCTCACAGGCCAGGAGCTATCCATGGTTTTATAAAGCCTTTATTCCCACTCCCATTTGCTGACTTAGTGGTAGTTTAGCACAATGTTTAGCATTGAAATACCACTTTTCAATGTTGAAGTAAATCTCTGTAGGTGTTGTTCATCTTATTTTGCTGCTCCATAATTTCCCGAGTCAGTGAGACTTGCTGTGTGAGCAGATTTGGCTGGTTGCCACACTGTCCCTCCTTCCTAAAAACTGACTGTGGCCTCAGGAGGCTTTGGTTAGCAGTGGAGACGTTTTGTGAAGCACTTAGTTCTTTCCAAAGAGGCACTGCTGATCTAATTGAATTTGTGAGTGCAAGGGAAGACTGAAGGTAGAGAGAAGGGGCAGAGAATAGGCAAATGGGAAGGAAGATTAAAACCTAAATAATTCATAAGCAAATTACGTATTCCAGCAAACACTGCCTCTCTTTACCCATGTTTTGAAATGGTAAGAAAATAACCAAATTTTGTCATTTTAGCTACAAGGTGTTTTTTATTATGTCTTTATCCTGTTACCTAAAGCAGTGTCTGACAAAAAGATGGTTTAGGTGGTTGAACACCCTCAGCTCTGCAATGGGCCTGCTGCTGCTAGGACTGGTATCTTAATTTTCTCCAGGCAGCAAGGTACTGTTACCACATGAGCATTTTAGAGCAGTTTGATCTGTCAGCCCAAGTTCTTCTTTCTCTGAACCTCAAAGATACAGTAACAGAGCCAGGATTAGCCCAGGACCATTTAAAAGGTGGAAGTAAATGAGTCACTGCTGTTTCCTGCTTGGCTGTAGATGAAGTAGGCAGGGAACTGCTACTATGGGGAAGCAGAGGTGGGTATTTAGTGTGACTGGAGCTGATCCCAGCACAGATGGGAAAAGCTGGGGGAGGAGGAGGAGGAGGAAGAGCAGTCAGTGCTCAGCTCTGGGTACTACCAGGGAGATGCAAATGCTGGACTGAGAATTCATGCCAGAGCAGATAATCATGTGAGAGGGCTGAAACAAGAAAACATGCAGCATGGAGCTCTGCAGTATTTTTAGATGTGAGTAGTTAATTAGTGAATCTGGCCTTCTGTTCCCTCACTTGCTCAATGCTGGGAGAATTTCCTCAGTTTTAGTGAGGAAGAGGGAGTGTTTGATTCCAAATCCTACGGGAGTGTTGTGTGAGAGCTTGGTGTTCTTACAAACTTTGGGTTAACAGGTTATGACTTACACACTCCAGCGTAAAAGGCAGTCAAGACTTCAGCTGCCAGATCTCTGCAATAGTTCTGTACATGTAGCAGGATGTTCCAGGCTTTGGTGAGTGCTGTGCACCTCCCAGATGCCAGGAAATCTCCCCCTGCAGTTCTCCTGCTGTGGCCCAGGAATGGAGTGCTGTTCTGTAGCCACTTGAGGGAATGTGCTCTTGTTATTCCCAAGAGACATCTCACTGACTTGGTTAAAGGAACTCTTCACCCTCCATGTGGGGTTTCTCCAGAAATAGGGTGTTACAGTAAATAGAGCTGATCCCATTGTGTCCATCACCTTCCACATCCCAGTGTCAGTTCTGGCAGGTTTGGTGGTTAATAACCCCTTAGGAACCAGTCAAAAACCTCAGTCTCTCCCAGTGCTTAGCAAAACTTCCTACCAGGAAGCCTTTCCTTGTGTCTAGTGTACACTACTCTAACTTACCTTGCTGCAGCAGCCTCTTAGGCACATTTAAGAATAAAATGGTTTCCTCAGTCTTCCCTACTGATCCCAGTCATTCTAACCTTTCCTATGTTTTAGATCTCTGATGAGCCTTTTTTTTTTTTGGTAGAGTTTCTACTGTTTTCCCTATTTTTTAAACTGTGGTGTTCAAAATTAGATACCGTCCAGTTGTATTTTTAACAACTACAGTGAAATGATACATACCTGTATCTCCACAGCTGAGCACACCTTTTGCATATTGATATTTATAGTTTACATAAATCAAGTTTCTTTTCTGCAGAAGGATGCAAGTGTTCCTCATTTTGCAGCTTTTGCAGTTCATTATTCCTGTGCACGTCTTCTTCAAATTATTTTCCAAATCAGCTCATTTAACATGACTTTCACATTCCTGTTCTGATACCCTGCTAAACTCCCAGCTATAATTCCATCATTTAGAATTTTAATGTGAGTGCAGTTTTTAAAATAATAATTTGAGAGAAGAAGACACGGTGACTTCTTTGCAGGTGTTCTGAGCTTGTCCCCTAGCACAAGGGGCATTGGAAGAGAAAGTACAATGTGGTATTTTTAAGATGTAATATCAAATACCAATTATCATGGATGAGAAGTGAGTTGAGTTTTACTGAATAAGACGAGGTGGAGAGGAGCAGGCAGGTTGAGCCCTAAAACAGGTGCTTTTTGATGTGAGAAGGAACTGAAGAATACAGAGGAAAGATGAGGTGGAAACAGCAACAGGCTGTGGAAACATCCTGTGTTTTTTGGGAGCTTAAGCTGGAGGAAATGATCTGTACAGGATGACTCTGCACATGAAAGTGTAGCATGCTTACACTTGGATAGTTTATTTGCTTTCTGACTCATTTTGGGTTTGAAATGGGATCACTGGGATAATTGAGCTGTGCTGATCCTGATGAGCTTCATGGCTGTACTGCTAAATTTAGGGAAGTTTGTCACACTCAAAGAGCAGGATGCAGTGTTAAGCAAGATTTGATGTGATGGTCAGTGATGGTGTATTGATGGCTCTATAAGCCTAAAATCAGAAGCATGAAAGATGAGTAGAGCAGACTGAGAGGACAGGATCCAGTGCTGGAGTTGGAAAGCAGTGCCAGGGATGAGCATTTGATGCCAAGCAGGAAGAAAGAAGAGAGAACAGGCAAGGTGGTCACAGCTCGGATATGTGGAGCACGTGTTCAAGAAATCATTAAGTACCCCCTGTTCTTTGCTTTGTAGGAATGCAGCAGGCAATTTTAAGCAGGCAAATGCCAACAGATAACTTGGAACCCATGTTTGTTCCCCGAATGTCCTACACTGGGTTTGCTGTGGAAGGCTGCACACTTGAAGATTCCGACGTCTCCGATCCTCCCCCGCCCTACTCGGATTTCAACGCAACCACTCAAGACAGTTCTGTCAGCCCCGGGCTCCTGGAGAGCAGCGTCTTCATGCCTCGGCCCCAGGCAGTCGGTTCTTCCAGTTATGTTTCCACAACTGCAGGATTGAAATATTCTGGCAATGGAGCATCCATGCCACCTTCCCAAAGAGCGCTCGCTGACAATGGTGACGAGTCAGAAGACAGTGATTATGAGAATTTGCTCGAACCCACAGAGTCCTCTGACAGTGAATACTCACAGACAAGGGAGTCACGACCTTCAGCACATCCCGATGGTGATTCCAGGAACACTCAAACTTCTCAGATTTGATAGGGGGGAAAACAACAAAAAAAATCCACATGGCACTGTTTTTTCATAATTGTTACCGAGAGATTTTGGGGATTTAACCCGGAGGAAATGAACAACACAGGATTACTGTGCACACAAAATGTAGAAGACTTGCACTAGATGGTTTATTCACCTTGTGATACATTTTGCAAGTTTTATAATGGAATCATTAGGATAATCAAGTTGTACTAATACTGAGGAGGTTCATGGATGTACTGGTAAATTTAGGCAAAATGAAATTTATAGAGATCTTGTAGCTTTTGTTGCCATATTTTCTTTAAGACAATAAATTGGGATGTAGTAACTAAGCACAGTTAGTCTACAGATAATGTTCTCAAATCAAAACTTACCTCTTGCACTATCATGCCTTGAATTTTAATTTTTGAAAGGGAATAAATATATCAGCCGCCTTCAAAATAGCTTTCTATGGTAAGCCAAATTGGCCTTTGCAAGCAGAGAAATTTTGATAATTCTGAGAAGCCTGATTGGAAAAGATGTGGTCGGCCTCCTTCTGTGGGCATGCCCCCATCAGAGGAGGGGTTTGGTTTGCCCTTTTTTACTAGCAGAATGTGTCTCACTTCAACTGATGGTTGCCTTTTTTTCTGTAAAGGGTGTTGGGGGGGGTGGGATGCCTGGTAAATCATCCAGATGAATGTCATAAATGGAATTATTCTGGTTTCACTGGGTTTACAATGACTTTACGCCACACTAGCCTCATTTATTGTCTCATGTGTTCTTTTAGCATAAATATGAAGTGCACATACAGGAGTAAATGACCGACAGAAGTAGTAAATTCCATCATGATTGGACTTTGGAGTCTGCAAATTACAAACATCAGAGACTGCTTCTTGCATTTTATTTGCATCTGAGTATTGGATTTACTCTTCTAGATGAGTTATTTTATGTAATAAATAGGGGATAGGCTAGGAGAAGATTGTTTGGAGAGTCCCCTGGGTTTATTACCTCTTTTCCTCTGGGTGAAACATGTAAATGATTATTTTAATTTGAATTACAGCTCTTGCCAGAAAACTGCCGTTTGGGATAAATGAAGTGTGGTATATTTAGAGAATTTCATGTTTGGATGCACTTACTTTTATTTAAATACTGCTTGTATGCTAACGTTGCCCAAAATATGTGAAATTGTGCCACTAAGAAGTTTGTATTATTGGACTTTATCCCTGATGTGTAAATGAGAAAATACACAGTCTAAGATGAGGTTATCTGCAGCATTTATCACTTTGAGGTGTCAATAGTGTCAATAGCCACTTCTTCGGTTTACACCCAGAACAGCAAAGCAGTTGCTTAAAAATGTTAAATATCTCAAATTTCCACACTGAAATTTTAGTCTTTAGGATCATATCCATAGGCAAAAGTCTGTTTATTACCCTCTCCTCACTTGTACTAAATTAAGCAAAATAACTTTGGGAAAAAAGAGATGTTGAAATTGCCACTTTTCTACCTAGTGTTTCCACATTTAAACATCTAGTGCTCTGGTTTTAACTAATTTACATTGTTCTCATTAGCCTTAACTGGATGGATTTTTGTCTTGGAGTGTTGCAATCCCTGGAACAGAGACCTTGCTGTGGAGTCCCCACCTGAGAGCACCTGTGGCTCAGGTGTGAAGGTGTCAGTGCTGGAATCAGAATTGACAGGTTGGCAGCCACCGTTTTTGTTTTTATTCTGCACAGAAACCTGCAAAATGTACATCTCTGACAAAGCAGTTCAATGTGACAATAAAATCTTATTTAATCCTAACATAGATTTTAATACTTGTCAGGCTCCACGTTGGTGGAGGAGCTCACTGGGAAGCAGAAGTGCAGCTCGGAATTGGTTTGTTCAGGCTGGTCTGTTGGTGGGACTGAGGGGATGTGGCAGAGGGAATGTTCCACGGGTATTCCATGCCTGACACATGTGCTTATGTTTATACAAAATTCTTGAATTCTGGGGTTATTTAACAAAAAATATTAAAAGTTCTGCTTGGTTTTCCATGCACCATGTAGGTGGAACAGGTGTGTCATCGTGCCCTCCAGTGCTTCTTGCAGGTATTTTCATTCACCATAACTGCTGACTCATAAGAACAAAGGGTGTGGCTTTATTAACTTTTTTTTTTAATTTAGGTAATATTCTGGCAAAAATACACCTGATTGGACTTTGCAGTTTTCATGACAGTCCTGTTTAAAACAACGATGTTGGGTTGTGATCCATCAAAAGGCAACAGGGAGCAGCTTTAATCCTAAATTGTGGAGTTGCACACCTGTGGAACACCAGGTTTCCAGTCTGACTTTTGGACAGTCCCTGTTGGTGATTGCCAGGAGCAGGGCCTGTGGCTGTGTCCTGTCACTAACAGGGAGGCAGCATTGAGGAAAAACTGCTGAATATTGGCTTCTGTGCCCTTCACTTCCAAATCCTGGAGTTTTCCTGGTACCATGAAATATTTTCTGGGTGATTCTGAGAAACCCGGAATCACTGTTTCCTTTATTTCCAAATTTACTCTGATTCCCCCTCTGTTGATAGCAAGAAGAACAGGGATGCACCATATGGGAAGCCTCAATAAATTAGAACTATCACATATGCTTACAAAAGGAAGCAGCATCAAATATTTCTGAAATTAGCTTGGATTGACACTCTGGGAGTCTCCAAGTCCTCTCTTTGCTTATGGGATGGAACGTGTTGGCAGAAGGACGTGTGAGCATTGTTAATTTTGGCATATTCATGACTGTGCAGGTTTGGAGTTCATGTCTCTGGGACATTTCACTGCCTCTGACATGTCCTGAGTTTAAATGTAAAGAGAAGCTGTTACTGTTGGTGTAACATCGAGAGAAGATAAGCAAACTGATAAAACTCCTGTTAAGTGGGAAGATGCTTCTGAGTACACTGTAACTAGAATCAGTCTGAAACTTTGCTTTTTTTGGTGCTGCAAGGTTTATTTTAAGGTTTTTTTGATAACAGACTTGCTTTGCTTGGTTCTTCCATGGTTCTGCCTCTGAGCAGTCCATGGATCAGCTTGAAAGATGTTGGTCTCTGGCTTCCTCTGAGGAGAATCTTCCCCTGGCTTTCTCTTTTCTCTCCAATTGCTGTGGTTTCACACATGCATTTCTCTGTCATGTTAGATTTGTGGGGGGTGTTTGCATGTACCTTTATAGTGGTCTCTTCTGTAGCTTACAGATTCGAGTAAATTAGTAAATTTTTAATTAGAGTTTCATTAGTAAATTGGTAAGGACTTGGACACCTTCCAGTGCCTGAAGGGGCTCCAGGAGAGCTGGAGAGGGGCTTTGGACAAGGGCATGGAGTGACAGGACACAGGGAATGGCTTTAAGCTGAAGGAGGGCAGGGTTAGATGGCATTTTGGGAAGGAATTGTTCCCTGGGAGGGTGGGCAGGCCCTGGCACAGAGTGCCCAGAGCAGCTGTGGCTGCCCCTGGATCCCTGGCAGTGCCCAAGGCCAGGCTGGACATTGGGGCTGGGAGCAGCCTGGGACAGTGGGAGGTGTCCCTGCCACGGCAGGGGGGGGATGAGATCATCTTTAAGGTCCCTCCTGGCCCAAACCATTCTATGAGCTGTCCCAGCCCGTGGTCAGGACAGTGACAGGAATATCCTGTGGCTCAAATCCCTGTTTGTCCCCCTGGGGGGGCTCCTGCAGAGCTCTCACTGCTACACCTCTCACACCTCATGGCACCAAGTGCAAGAATGTTCAAACTTTAACTCCTGGGTTTTCTTGCTCTTCACTCTTACCTATAAATAACCTTTTATTGTGTGGCAGCATCTTGGCTGAAGTTCCTAAAAGAAGAAAAAAGGAGATTCCTTTGCTGTGAACAAAAATATCTAGATTTCCTTCTGGGAATGGCCGGTGTTAATCCCACTGGTGGAAGCAGAGAGGCTTCAAAGGCAGGGAGAGCAGAGGTTCAGGAGACCTCACTTCACAGGAGCTCCAGCCTTGGAGATCGTTCTCCTAATCCTGAGAGAATTTCAGGTTCAGCTTCCCAGGGTGAGTCCTGCAGATGAAGGTGGATGTCAAAGCAGGTCAGCCAGATCCAGTAAAAGCTACCTTCAGGAAAGAAGGGATCATCACAATCGCATCAGCTCGCAGTGTGGGTGGGTCAGGAGTAAATCCAGCAGTGGGCTGTGTGCCAGTGGAAATCTAGCAGGTTTTTCCACCTAGGAAAGTAGTTTTTTCCCCTTTCTGACCTTTAAACAAGATGGTAACTTGCACATCCTTGTCTTTTCCCTAGGCACCGTCCAGAGAAAACAAAACACCTTATTGCCTTTTCCAGGCTTATTAGGGAGAGGTGCCTGCTGAGCTCTGCAGAAGGAGCTCAAGGCCACCAAGGCTGGGAAAGCTGCTGCTCTGCAGCACTCCAGGTCACTGCAGGGTTTTGCATTAATTATTTCCAGCTCTCCTGAGATGCTGTTGTGCCCTGCTCCAGGCTCTGCCGGCACCAGGGCTCTCAGTACTCACCTGGTGTTAAAGAGAAGAGGTGGTTGTTCCCCTCAGGTGGATTTGTGTGCCATGTATTTATTACCTCTGGCTTTATTGGAGAAGGTCTTTGGAAAGGAAACCTAAAAATCCACAAGAGACTAGTCAGTGATGGAATAAACACACAGGTGTTTTGAAATTCTTCCATTATAAGCAATACTTTTTTTTTAAACTTTTACTGAATTAATTTTCCTGCTCAACATTTTGCTTTGGGCAAATGGGGCTTTTTTTCCAAAGGAGGAAAAATAGATGCTAAAAGTTTTCCCTTCGGAAGGCTCCACCATGGGGATTGTTCCAACAATTTTTTTTGGTGCCAGTTTATGATTTTTAACACATTTTCAAGAGTGAGAGGCTGCTGTAGCTGTGAGCAGGGATCATTGGTGGTCTGTAATATTAATAAGGAATAGCCAATTTTAGTCATAAATGGAGTCATCTTAAATAAAATGTTCATACTCAGGACTTGTGGAAAAAGCCCTTTAAACCCAGTTTCTGTGGCTGTAACTTTCTGGCCTGAGCAGTCAGAGTTCCCAGCTGAGAGGCAGCACAGAAGGCACTGCTTGCTGTTCAGAAAAGTTTATATCTTAAACCTGTAGGGAGGTTTGAACCATAGAATATGGAATATTTTGTCTTGGAGGGGACCTTAAGGCTCACTGTCAGTGCCATAATCCAAGGTTTTGGTGTGCAGGAAGGGGAATGCTTTGCTGACTTTGGGCACATTAAAGTAGCTGTCACCTGTTAATAATAACCCTTAACACAGGGATGTTAAATTTAATGCAGCCTGGACACTTGGAAAAACAGAGAGCTGAACTTCCCATGAGTGCATCAGCTGTGCAAAGTGGGAGTCTTGATTCCCACAGAAGTGGACCCTTTGTTCCAGCAGGTGCTGCTGTGCAGGTCCCTCCTTTTCCTCTGGTATTGGAAGCGCTTGTTGCAGGTTGTGATGCCATGATGAATTTTTGCCTTTTCTTTTATACCCCTTTTATATACTTTTTCTATGTTCTTAGTGCTTCTAGCCCACATTCTTAGACTTCATATTTTGTTAAGCCAAGAGACCAAACACCTTGGCAGCCTGGCAGTGAGGGGTCAGAGAGCCCCAGGCACCAAGGGCCTCTCCAGAACACATCCTGTACCCTGAGCTGGGCCCAGCCAGGGGAAGGTTCCTGGGGTTCCCTGGAGCCTCTCCCTGGGGAATCTTTGCTGGATGTGCTCATTTGTGAGGCCCAGGATGTGATCCCGAGTGCCCGTGGGTGGCATTCCGTGTGCTCTGGGGCACTGCCCCTGGCTGGGCTGCACCTCAGGGGCCTGACATAAACACCCAGGGGCAAAATACCTTTTTCCCCTCTAACCATGTTTGGCTCTTCATTTGAAGACCAAGGAAAGGCATCAGTTGCATCCCTGATGGAGCTCGTGCAGTCCCAGAAAACACGGGGAATGCAATATCCCTGCTCCTGAGGGCAGGTGGGTGCTGCAGGGAGCCCTGGGAATCCACGGCAGCTACTTGAGCAGGGAATTGGGGACAGCTGCACCAACAGAGTCACAGCTGCACAGTGGGAACTGCCCCCTCTGTGCAAACAGGATGAGACAGAGGGTGGAGAACACTCACCTCAGCAAGGGAGACCTCTGCCTCTTTTAATCCTAGATCCTGCCTTGGATTTTGAAGCGCCCTGCAATAAATCCCTGAACAGAGAGAGAATGAGGAGATAGAGCAGAGGGACCAAGGGAGTGCCCACTCCTGGAGCTCCACAGCCCTCACACTCCTCATGCTGTTGGAGAAGTGCTGGTAGGGTAGGGTGGGGTGAGGGATGTGTCAGTTATCCTTATAAATAAATGCCTGATCCAGGCACTTTGGTGGGATTAAGGCTGTTATTTTAGCAGCAGGTTTCTCACCTGTTCCTGCAGTCCCTTGGCTGCTCAGTGGGGGTGCCTGAGGGGGGTTGGCTCCCACTCTGCCATTTTTATGTGGTTGTGAATTGCCCAAATCCAGGTGAATTTCTGGCTTTGGCACATTTAAGGGATCTTAACCCATCAAGACCTACCACAGTGCCTTTCCCTGTAATGGATGCATGAAGCCCACGGCTGCTATTCCCATTTTAACTGGTCTCCTACATGCAGCTGCCAGGGAATGTTTGCTTGCTGAGCTGTTGATTTTGGACAAAAATCCTTAAATCAAGCTTTTATACCCAAATTCAAACATTGCCTGTTGAGCCCATCTCCAGAAATGTATAATGTATCCGTGCCTTGCTGCTGGAAGAGCAGGGAGTTTGCAAGGATAAAGGAGCAGGAAAAGGCTTTAGCAGGGAGTCAGTGAGTGCTGCTGTGAAGAATCACCCTGTAATTCTGGCAGTTCCCACCGAGCTGTTCACCCATGGAACCGAGGAGCTGGGGAACTTCTCAGTTCATTTATCAAAGCACTCGCAATTCAAAGCAGGTGAAGCACTAAACAAATATCGAGCAGGGAGAGATCATTTCTCCAGCTTGTGTGGATGCTCTGTGTACAATCGATGGGGACAGGGGATGGGGATTTATCCTGGGCATTTCTTCTGTGCTGATGTTCCCGAGGAAGGAGATTGACTTTGCCAGGCTTAGAAAACAGCCATGGTCTTCAGTGTTGTGGGAAGGGTAATTTAAAAACCAAATGTTTGTTGATGGTGTGGAATTAATCCCCAGGCTTTCGACAGGCTTGCCTCCCTCAAACAGTGGTTTCCAGACCCCAGGAGCTCCCAGTGCCAGACCCAGTCCTGCAGTGAGTGCCTCTGGAGCTGGAGTGACCACGGCAGATGAGGCAGAGCTGTAGGACTGCTTTGATCCTCAGCCTAAGCTGGCCCAGGTTACAGCCTGTGCCCCAGAAATCCACCTTTGTAATACCCAGCATCGCATGGAAAGCTGAGTGATTCCCTTGATCTAGTTGTCCTAGAAACTCCACTACAGCTTATTCATCCTGGCCCTTGGGAATCACCTCTGAGAAGTCCCTTCTCAGCAAGGGAATTGGGTCGGTGTCGAGTCCCTGGTAATCTCGAGTTCACAGCACGTGGCTGCTCTACTTGGCTGGAATATCATTTTCTCTGTTTCGTTGTTCATGTCTTTGTCATTAAGTACAACTGTTGTGATTTAATTTTTCCATTTCTCGGTTAGGTTTTATTTGAGGGCACTACAAAGACAGATGGGGCAGCCACAGCTTCCCTGGGCATCCAGGACTTTCCCTCCTGGGGACCTGCAGCAGGCAGAGCCAGACCCTCCCACTGGTCTGCCTTACATTTTCTTTATTCCTGCTGTTTTTGGCAATGATCATTTTTAATACCTGTGGATAATTCTTAGCTGTAACTGCACAGTCATTGTGGGGGGGAATGATAATCAAAACTGTCTCTGATTCGAACACCCTGTGCTTTTCCCTTTTCCAGAAATACTCATGCAGACTGACACCTGCTATTGTGCTGAGGCTCTTTTTGCTTCATCAAACTTCTCTGCAGATATTTAATCTACCCTTTTTCTTTTCCAGTTGCAGTTACAAAAGGCACTGACTCAAGTCTTTCAGAGTTGTCATTTCAAAAATGGATTCAGAATAACAACAAAAAAAGAGGGGTTTTTTTCAGGGGAAGGTGAGAGAACACAAAAGTACTGAAGTAAAGCACAACTTTTTACGGGTGCTGGAAGAAGAGGTCTGAACACTTATCATTCCTTCAGAATCCATATTTCAGGATGTTTTAGGCAACACCTTGAGGAAAAGCAAGCAGTGTTTGGGAGAGCTGCACTCGGGGCAGAGGAAAAGCACAGAACGGTTCCATCAATAATGGAATTACAGGGAGACGGAAAGCTGGGACAGCAGGGGAGGTCCTGGAGGAGAAGCAGCCGGTGCTGGCTGGGCGCTGGCTCTGGAGGGTGCACAGAGCTGCCCCTGGGCACTGTTGGACACCGTGACACACTGTGGGACACTGTGGGGCACTGTGGGACACTGTGACACACCGTAGGACACTGTGGGACACTGTGACACACTGTAGGACACTGTAACACACCGTGGGACACTGTGGGACACCGTGACACACTGTAGGACACCATGACACACCGTTATACACCGTGACACACTGTAGGACACCATGACACACCGTGATACACCGTGACACACCGTGGGACACTGTGACACACCGTGACACACCGTNTCTCGGTTAGGTTTTATTTGAGGGCACTACAAAGACAGATGGGGCAGCCACAGCTTCCCTGGGCATCCAGGACTTTCCCTCCTGGGGACCTGCAGCAGGCAGAGCCAGACCCTCCCACTGGTCTGCCTTACATTTTCTTTATTCCTACTGTTTTTGGCAATGATCATTTTTAATACCTGTGGATAATTCTTAGCTGTAACTGCACAGTCATTGTGGGGGGGAATGATAATCAAAACTGTCTCTGATTCGAACACCCTGTGCTTTTCCCTTTTCCAGAAATACTCATGCAGACTGACACCTGCTATTGTGCTGAGGCTCTTTTTGCTTCATCAAACTTCTCTGCAGATATTTAATCTACCCTTTTTCTTTTCCAGTTGCAGTTACAAAAGGCACTGACTCAAGTCTTTCAGAGTTGTCATTTCAAAAATGGATTCAGAATAACAACAAAAAAAGAGGGGTTTTTTTCAGGGGAAGGTGAGAGAACACAAAAGTACTGAAGTAAAGCACAACTTTTTACGGGTGCTGGAAGAAGAGGTCTGAACACTTATCATTCCTTCAGAATCCATATTTCAGGATGTTTTAGGCAACACCTTGAGGAAAAGCAAGCAGTGTTTGGGAGAGCTGCACTCGGGGCAGAGGAAAAGCACAGAACGGTTCCATCAATAATGGAATTACAGGGAGACGGAAAGCTGGGACAGCAGGGGAGGTCCTGGAGGAGAAGCAGCCGGTGCTGGCTGGGCGCTGGCTCTGGAGGGTGCACAGAGCTGCCCCTGGGCACTGTTGGACACCGTGACACACTGTGGGGCACCGTGACACACTGTGATACACCATGGGACACCGTGACACACCCGTGACACACTGTGGGACACCGTGGGACACCGTGGGACACTGTGACACACCGTGACACACCGTGGGACACTGTGACACACCGTGGGACACCGTGACACACTGTGACACACCATGGCCGCCGTGGCCGTGGCTGCCCGCCCGCCGCTGCCAGCCCGGCGCAGCATCTGCCAGCTGATCTGCCAGGGCAGTGGGATGTGCTGGCTGCCATCTGCAAAGCGTTGTGTGACCTACCCCCACTTCAGTCAGAGACTGCCTTGACAACTGCTGTCTGCAGCAAGGCTTTGGCTGCCTGCCCTCGGGGGGAGGCTGCAAAGCACACTCCTGAAAACCCACTCGTAAAAAAAGAAAGGGTTTTTTAAAATATGTTTTAAACTATTAACGTTCTTTATTTGCTAAAAAATGCCAGCTGCAGTTTTCATATTGTTTTCTACGTTTTAATAAAATCTTCAGGGAACACTTAGTGACAACAACGAGTACTTGAAGCCCAGGCAGTGGGATCTGTTTGAAGACATGAGGACTGAAGGTCGGCTGATGGGACAAAGGAAGGTCCCCACGTCACTGGGCTTGTGCCTGATGAAAGATAAATGGACATTTGTTCCCAGAGTGTGACCTGGCACTTTCTGATTTCATGACTAGAAGGATGGATGAGCTACTGAGTCCTTGGGCAGCTTCTCTCGGTCTCTTCTGGGAGCTCCTGATTTTTAATGGACTGATCCATGCTATCCCAGTGCAGATCACACAGGATCCCTGTATCCCGGTGTCAGGGACTTGGCTTTGCTGGGGTGCCCAATAGCACAGCTCCTCTCCTACTGAACATGCTGAGCACAATGGGGGCGTTCAGCCTGGAGAACAAAAGGCTCTGGGGAGACCTTGGAACCACTTTCAGTACCTGAAAGGGCTCCAGGAGAGCTGGAGAGGGACTTTGGACAAGGACCTGGAGTCACAGGGCGAGGAGGAATGGCTCCCCATTGAAGGATAGATGGGATTTTGGGCAGGAATTGTTCCCTGTGAGGGTGGGCAGGCCCTGGCACAGGGTGCCCAGAGCAGCTGTGGCTGCCCCTGGATCCCTGGCAGTGCCCAAGGCCAGGCTGGACATTGGGGCTGGGAGCAGCCTGGGACAGTGGAAGGAGTCCCTGCCCATGACAGGGGTGGAATGAGATGGGCTTTAAGGTCCCTTCCAACCCAAAGCTTCTGTGGTTCCATGAACTGCAGTGCCCTGACACCTTGCCCAGGTCCATGCCAGCCCCGTGGGTTCCAGGGAGCTCCAGCCACACCCCTGGTGAAAAAGCAAGGACAGAGTGTGAGACCCAGAGCCTCTGGTGACACCCCACGAGCAGCAGGAGCAGGGCCCAGGAACAGCTCAAGGGAAGGGGAGAGAGCCTCAAACAGGTGAAAGGCTCATTGTTGCTACTGGCAACATCTCTGGGTTGCCGTGTTTGAGGAGAGTGGGAAGGCAGGAGGAGGTTGGTTCATCCATCTACCGCTGCCGTAGGACGGGAATGTGTCTGCCACCCATTTTCAGCTGAGCTCATTACAGAGTCCAAACTGGTATTGATCATAAATTCTCTATTTAAACCACTTTGAGAGAAAAGCCCTTTCACTCCACAGTGAAGCTTTCCTGCCATGTTTTCAGGTTAATCAACAGTTTTCATCCTTTATGAAAAATCATGAAGCATGTGTTCTCTCTCTTAGTGCAGTTCTCTCTCACTTGGAAACCTTCTCCATCCCTTTTATTTTCCAAAGCAAAACAATTAAAATCAGAGGTTGTTTTGCATTCCAACGTAGCTATTTTTTAATGTGAACTCAAAAAACTGCACAGATAATTTTACCATGGGAATATTCTAACACACATACTGTTTTTCCCCAAACAGAGTAGGCATTATTTCTGTCTTGCAATGGCTTTGCTGAGGTTCCCATGCACTGGGGTGATGCTATCCCTCTGGATTTGCCCTGGGAGCTGAGCAGCGAGCTCAGCACTGCCCCAGCCCTTTGCTCTGCCCAGCACATCCTTTCTCCCATCCTGCTTTTCCCCTGCTCGCAGCAGCTCATCCCATCTCCCTGCCGAGTGCTCCCCAGCCCCAGCAAGGGGATAATAATGCTGTGCCATGCACGAGGATTAATATTTTAAAGTGGGTTGAGGTTAAAGGGTGTTACACAGATCTGATCTGTGCAGTTGGAGGTCAGCAGAAGCTTTAGGATAAGGATGGCGTGATAGTACTTTAAAAAAATAATTATGGTTTATTCTTTTGAAATCCAATTATTTCTTGGAAGAACAGCAGGGAGTTTTAGTGGGATGGCCATGGAAGTCGATTACAAGACATGCAAGCCCTGCATGGCTCACAATGCCTGCACCAGCCCTGTTGCCTTCCCTCCTCAGCACACCAAGTTCTGCTTGCAGAGGAGTTTATAGTAAGCTCTGTGCTGCATAAATATTCAAACATATAATCAGATGATTGCCTGCATGTTATATTTCCCTTTGCAGGGATGGTTTTGACTCTCAGCAGTGGCACAGCGTGCCATGCAGCCAACCCCAGCCCACGCAGCCCTGGGGGATTTGTCCCGTGGAACTTGTCACGTGTTTCTGCAGCTTGGACATCACCTCCTGCGTGGGTACCCGAGGTTGGTGTGCAGATAAATTCCCAGACATGGAAAAAAGAAGCAGCTGCCTCTTTGCTGGTCCTTCAGCCACGCAGACAGATGACCCATCTGCAGGGTGTGCCCCGGGGCTGGGTGGCAGCAATTTGGTGCCCTTTCTCCTTCCTCATCATGGTGCAAGGATCCAGGTCAAGCTGCAGGGGTGCACTGGATGATACCAGTTAAAGAGCTAGAGATGATCCACCCCAGCACTCTTGAGTGTGCAAACACAACTCCTGTGGCATGGATCCATCCCTGCTTTTATCCCGTGGATGAACAGGCAGCCCTGGCCCCGCTGGTGTTCGGTGTCAGTTTGTTGGAACACACTGCCCATCCCCTCATGGGATGTGCTGCATTATTCATCAGAGAGATGAAAAACTGGGGGAGCTATTGTTGGTCCTGTTTAAACTCTCCGTTCCTGCAGCACTGAAAGGAGCAGTCATTACCTGTCTCCTCTTTCAGATCCAATTTGCCAGGATGCATATTTCCCGGGAAGCTCCGTAGGGCTCCTCAGGGCCGGGATGATTTATTTATAGGAATGACCTTACAGCCACTTGGAAGACTGTCTGCTGACATTTGTGCACTGTAGAGTACTTGTGGCAAGAAGCTCCCTGTGTTTCCAATTCCCCCTCCAATCTGAAAAAGTTTTTGCAGCCTGTTTCACTGTTGAACTCCAGGTTAAACCTCTGCATGTCACAGCTGGATTCCTCCGTGGAAGCCCTCGCTTGTTTTCCACACCTGCGTTTTCCTGTTCCCTCCCCAGATCCAAAGCCTGGTTCCCTCTCCAGATGCTGCCCAGCTGCACGGAGCAGCATTGCTGTGTGTCCCTGCAGGCTGCTGTGGGATGCACATTCCCCTGGTGCTGCTGCCTGGCTGCGTGTGAAGCATTTCCACCAATGAAGCTGGAAAAGCCACCAGGGTGACCCAGCATTCCCCAAACCTGCTCTGGCTCTGACCAGTGCAGGTTCATGATCCACGGGCTTGGCCACGCAAAGCTCCGGGCATGTTCTTGATGAGCAGGAGTCTCTGAGCTCCCCGGGGCAATGTGACTGAGCTTTTTGTGTCCTGTTTATAAACAGCCAGCCTGGGCTCACCCAGAAGGGTTTTGTTTGTACCCGCACTGCACCGGGCTGTGAAGGGCTTTAAATAGCTCCTGACAATTATTTTAGGATTTTGAACAGGGAAAGAGCTAGTAAATGTCTTTGGGAAAGGTCTGATTATTGCAGAGGGAGAGCAGGGACAGGGAGAGGGAGTTGTGGATGCAGAGGGATGCACGGCTGCCCGAGCACGATGGATGTGCAGTGAAATGACCCTTCTGACCACTGCTGTGTATTCGGGGCAGGCAAACTTAGGGCTGAATCTTCTGCTGAAGCCGTTAAAATTCTCCAGTTTGGGATCTCTGTTTGTGAACCATTTAACACTTTGTGTGGGTAAGAGCAGAGAGAAAAGCAAATTACCCTAAAACTCATCACTGAGTCGCTGCCATGGGACAGGGATTAGAATTTGGCATCTGATGCTCACCTCTTTCTTGGGGATCTCGGCAGTGTTAGTTCCCAGGCATCTCCCTGTGACCCTTCATCAATCCCCTGTGTCCCCAAATTCCACAGGCAGCCTGAACAGTACATGCACCACGCCTGCCCCTCACTGGGCAGACCAGCAATCCAGCCCAGTGCTGTTTCAGCAGGGAACCAGAAGAAAACACTAAAATCCCTCACAGAAGGCTGGGAGAGCCAGGCAGATCCCACGTTTCAAGCTGCAGCTTGGTGCAGCTGCAGAGAAACACCGAGCATGAGGCAGGGGATGGTGGATCCCATCGGTTCCACCTGGGAATAAACACATTCCTGCCAACCCCTTAACAGGTTTCTGGCTTCATGCAGGGAAAACGCTGATCTCTGCAAAGAAAAAACCTGAAAAATGTTCCAGGAAAAAAAGTGGTTTATTCCCAGGGGGAGAAAATGGCACAGCCAAGGGAGAACGAAGCAGAAGGGGGCCAGGCTGGCAGGAAGGCTTTGGGGACGTGATGGCAAGTGACACAGACACCACATGGAGCAGTGGCAGGGCTGGACACTGATCTGGAAGCCTGTGGCCTGTGCTGATGCTGGCAATCATTCCAGCTGCCAGCCAGGGGAACATGGAGCTGCAGCCTGCACTGGTTCATGGGTGTTTATTGTCCCCAAGTCCCCAGTCTGTTCCTGCAGGACTCTGTTGGTCACCTGAGCTGTTTAATCCTCTATAATCTGCTTTGGAATATGGGGTCTGAGGAATGCTTTGTCCCATCCACACCTTTCCAGATGATACAGGACTGTCTTAGAAAGGTCCCCTTCAATTATTTTCAGGTATTAGATATTCTGCAGCAGGAGCTGAGATGGTCCATGACCTCCGAGACATCTCAGTGAGAAATGACAGTGATGCTCCATTTAGATGAGCAGATATCCAGCTGGGCTGGAAACTTTCTGAAAATGAGGTGAACTAAACAGTTAATAACTTTTGAAGTGACATAATGATGAAAGGATTATTAAATCCTGAAGGTGGGACCAGGTCTTGACCCTTGTCTTGGGTTAATTGTTTTCAGGGGCTCAATCCAGGAGCTGGTGCTTTTCAGAGGGTTGTTCCAAGGGCTTACATTGGAGCAAAGGGAGAAAAATTACGGATCTGCCACTTGGACCAGGGGTGGGAGTTATCTGACAAGCTATAATTTGAGATCTCTGAAGTCTAGGAGAGAGCAGTCCTTTTAAAGTCTCAAACTGGTGGCAGTTCCAAGCTGGGACATCATGTGCCATTAAGGAATGGAAATTCAGTCATGCAAAACAGCTAAACATAACAACTGCTAAAAGAGAGCCTGTTTTGTGCAAGAAAATAGGGAGGCTCAGCTTATAAATTTATTCTCTCATGTCCTGCATGAGGTTTTTGGAAATTCCCATCTGCACAAAACAAAGGTTAACCCCTGGTTGGGAGAATCCCTAAACCCCTGCCCTGCTCCAGGTCTTCCCAATGCCTCTGTGTGGTTAAGGGTTAAATCCTGAAACCCATCTCTCTCTCTGTCAAGTGTCTCAACCACCTCTAAATCAGGTAAATTGGACTTGGAACCTGTCTTTCAGCTCTTCATCAGAGAACAGCTTCCAGCTTATTTCAGAGAGTTTCTGCTAAAAGATGCGACTGTGGAAAATTTTTATTACTGAAAATCTGAAAGCATAATTTCTGCCCCATCTGACTTACAGAAAATATCAAAGTATTGTGTGGCTTTGAGCACACACATAACTGATGGGGTAAACAAGGGAAGTTTATCTCACATCTGACTTACCAGGGGTTGTGGTGACCTACCACAAGGTTTGTTTGAGCATTTTGCTTTTCACATGTTGTAATTTTGGTTTTTTCCTTGCAAAGCCATATCTATGCTTGAGAAAACAAAAGGACAGAGGCACAAATGTGAGTGTACCACGGAACCCCCTCAGCAATCCGTGGTTCCCAGCTTCACACAGCTCTTTAAATTTTGCTTATTTTCAGTCCTGCCTGGGGTTTCTATGGGGTTTCCCACCAATCTACAGAGGAGAGGGGAATTTTCCTCCTCATAACAAATATTTGTTATTTAGCTTCTGGTCACCACAAACACTTATCCAATATTTTTAAATGAATTTTGACTTTCATTTTTTTCTGTGCCAGACCTCCACATCTCTTCCCCTTGCACTGATTTTTCATGCCCACATATGATTCATTTAATCTTTCCCAAAAGAGTGTAGGAAATTAGATTAACGAGGCAAATTAATAAACCAGTGTAGCTGTGAGACCTCATACACTTTACTTACCAAGCACAGCACATCATCCTGCACTCAGAGGGCCAGGACAAGTTATTAATGAACAGATTTTGCCATCCTTGGTGCTATGTGGCTGCTGCCAACCTGGAAGTGCCACAGGAATTCGGTGGCTGTGCCCTGGATGCTGAGGCAGTGGATGGCCAGGAGTGCTCTCCTGCAGTTTGGGAATCGAGGTGTGCTGGCTGCTCTGAATCCCTGCCAGGAAATGCTCTGCAGAGCTGGAGATTTTATCACAGCCCATTGTAACCCGACAACAATGAAGCCATTAGAGCTTGGACCTGAGCCCGCAGCTTGGAAGTGTGTCAGACCTCACCTTTACGGGGACTAACAGCACAGTTTGTGGCTTTATCCATCAGCCCCAAAGTGACTCAACCTCCCACAGCCTCGGTGGGGTGAGTTTGGGGCTCTGCACCCTTCTCTGAGGTTTGAGATCTTTCCGTCATCAGGCAGCTGGAGATCACAGGGTTGCCCTACCTGTTTCCCTGCTGAGGTCAGTAACAAGCACACCCAGACTTTGCAGAGGGTCACTTTAGGAGCAGTAACTCTCTGTACTCTCAACACCTCCAGCCCTTTGGCTGGGATAAGGTGGAGAACGACCAACAGGGTCTGCCTCAGGTCCCTGAACCCCTGACTGTGCCTGGCACAGCTGCAGTGGGATGCTGTGTGCTCTGGACAAGCTCACCCCGCTCCAAGACAGGGCTGGAGCCCGTGATTCTGATATCGATCTTTGTTTAATACAATATATTAAGCAATTTAAACAGCAAGCACCTGGCAGTGCTCCTTGGCAGGCAGCCCACGCTCTGGGGAGCATCATTTGCTGTCTCTGCTCTGCCTCCCCCACCAGCAGCTTTGGGGAGAGGCACAGAAAGCTGGGAGAGACTGGGAGGGCAGGCAGCAGGGACCCTCTGGATGAGCCCACCCCCAGACAGCTTTTCTCTGAGCAGAGGGACTGGGAGATTTCTCTTTTCTCTTTCCAGAGACTGGAAGATTTCTCTTTTTTAGTCATATTGCCTTTTCTGGTGAGTTTTTTGCTCTGGGGTGGCTCTGGGATGGAGTACAGAGGGAACACCAGGAAAGGCCATATTCTGACAGGCTGCTTTTGCTGTCCAAGGCAAGGAATGCTGAGAGATGAGGGAGTGGACAAATCCAGATGAGATTTGGCTTTTCTTAGTGGCTTTCTTGCAAAGTGCACCTGTGTCTCTCTGGAACAGTTTTAAAAGAGACAGTTCTGGAGCACAGGGAGGTGGGACAGAGCAGGGTGCCCTGTTCCAGGTGGTCTCTGCAACCTTGGAGGCTCCTGACCATGGGAATGATGCTGTCCTGATTCCCTCAGTTCTCTGGATGTGGAGGTTGGCTCCTTGGAAACCTGGGGATGGCAATGTGGTGATTGCCATGGAGCACCTGCTGGGAAGTGGTGACTTTGGCTGTGGTTTAGTCAGACCCTAAAGCTTCACTGGCTGGAGACAGAAACATTTATCTCATCAGGAAGCGTAATTTCTGTGCATCCTTTAATCTGGGAACCCCACCTCCATTAGGGAGAATGGATCCAAGCACCCAGAGCACCCTGAGGCTGGATCACTGTCTGGAGTTCTGGCAGGTTTGGGACTGAATGTATTCCCAAGTTCCTTTATAAGCAGAATTTTCTCCTTGTTTATGTCAATTTTGCCCTGTGTAATCTGTTTGGTTTGCCTGGAGGAGCAGCAGGACACTAATTAATTAATGATCAGAGGAATGACTCACTTTCCTTGTGCCCTCCTGTGGCACCTTCTTTGTCACAGGAGGAAGCAGGAGCACAGATCCTGTCCCAGGCTGCTCTGGCCTGTCTCCTAGGGAAGGAGGGCAGCAAAATATGAATTTATAGTGACAGTGCAGCATTTGTCACTTGCCCGGTGTCACCACAGAAGGAGCAGCATGGTGTGAGCCTGCTCCATGAACAGTGTTCCTGAGGGAAGCTGGAAATGTTGGAATTTTAACAGCATTGGGGTTAACTGCCTGCTTAAATGAGGAAGGCAATAGCTCTGTAATTAGTGTAACTTCCTGAACAAAAATGGGGATGCTGCTCAGGGAAGGGGCTCAGCCTGGTCCCAGGGCAGGCTGGGCAGGAAAGCTCCCACTTCAGGGCTCGTACATCACCACTGCTTCCCCAAAATGCCACTGTCTGTAGGAGCTCCAACACTTGCACAAAGGCTGCTGCAATCTCCACGTGGGAATCCGTAAGGGTGGGAAATCTCACCAGGATTAAAATTCTCCCCCCATCCCCCCCCTGCAAGCTGTGTTCTAGTGAGAACACAGAATTAACATCATGCTTAGGACAAAATAAAATTAATCCAGATTTGACCACCTGGTCTGGAACAGGAGAGAGAAGGGATGCTGCAGAGAGGGGAGGAGCTGGGAACATCATGTGGAGGGGTCAGTTTTATTTGTGAGTGGGCAAAAAGCTCTTTGTTGTGGGCAGGCCCCTTCCCTCAGGTCATCCTGGCTGTCACCAGACGTGGCTGAGTTCTCCATTCCCAAACAAGGCTTGGTCATATCCTCTTATGACAGCTTAGAGTCTGTCATTACTGTTCATTACCAGATTGACAGAGCAGGGCCCGTCCTTGCTGCCCTGCCTGCAGCTAAAATCATGGATGCAGGAGTCAGGAATCCCTGCTGCCATTAGAAATCATTAGAAATCCTATAGGAAAAAAAGCCTCCGAACCCCAAATGCACAACCCCCAAGGTCACCATGCCAAAATAAAGCATATAGACACATTAGCTGAAGGGAAAGATTTCCATGTTACAGCATTGAAAACCAGCCTGAGGAGTGGCTTTTTGAGCCCCTTAGAGTTCCTCTGTACATTTCTTTTTCATGCCATACTGTATGAATGTAAGATTGAACATCACACAGCTCTCTTTGGCCCCTGGCCAGGCAGAGGTTGGAAAATAATTCCCTTTTTTACAGATGTCTTTATCCATCTAGAATGTATAAGTTTAGACAGGAAGGATGTGAGCACTTCAGAGAAATTGATGTCCAGGAAAAGAAAAGCCCCACTAGGTACTTGCCTATTTTCCTACAGATTTTCTTGAGAAACTTCAGGTGAACTGGAAGCAGCAACGCACTGAGGTGAAAGCTAAACTGGATGTTTACTTTCCTCCCACTTCCATTTGTGATCCGTAGCTAGGAACTGTTCAGTTCCCTATTTATTTAATGGGAGATGATAGAATATTTCAGGATACAGCAGCCCATGTTCTGCCAATTCATAGGATAAACAGACAAAATGTTTCCTGGGGTTGATTTGTCAGGAACAGCTGTTCTTTAGGACATTGTAGGTATCTTTTCCCTCAAACTAATTTGATCAGGACTTAGAAAAACCTCCACAAAATAAATACTCCACAGTTCAAGCAGACACTGCAGCTGCTTGGTGGGGAAGGCTTAGGTTATGGAAATAGGGAGATTGCCACTCCACAGGAAGATGGGAGCTGAATATTTCCTCTGGTGTGGGAGGAGTTGTCACAGCCATGGAGAGAAACAGAGCACCCAGGGAAATGGGGACCACAAGAAAGGGCAATTAGTGACTGTCAGATCGACATCATTTTCCTGTCTAAGTGCTCGGTATTAACACTTGAGGATAAACAGGGTCAGGACTCACCTTTAGAATATTATCTGTACAAGGAGAGAGAGAGAGAATGTGTCTAAATAGCAAAACATCTTCCTTTAACATTGTTTTACCATTTTTTTCTTCATGTCCTCTCAGCCATCGTTTTTAATAATTTAAATTTTAAATCTAATATTTAAATAATAAACAATAAAAGTAATATAAAAATAAACTTAAATTTTAATAATTTTAAAAATGCTTTAATTTGTCAGCAAATCCAGGTTTCCCTCCATACCATGTAAACTCCCCTGTCTTTTCAGTTTTAAAACTGTGCAGTGTTTTTGAGACCATTTATTTTAAAAGAGCTTTTAAAATGCAGGTTGTTCATTGCACAGAACCACTGAGATAACTGTCAGGAGTGCTGCATAAATTACAGCCTCTTCTAGTGACCATTCAATGCAAGGAAGATGGAAAAAACCAGCATGCAGATGATGATGAAAGCCAAGAGCATTTTTCAAAACTCAAGGTCTTCACGCTAATAATAAAAAATTCCTTGTCTCTGCTGGGGGTGACCTTGTAAAAAGCAGCTTGCATGTGCATCTCAAAACATCAGGACTAAATTAGGTCTTCATAATGTGAGTGTAGTCTGAACTAGGGTGTTTGTACTCCCCAGAGGGGTCAGTGTGCCCGGGAGGTAACTTGTTCAGCCTAGTTCAGATGCAGTGAAATGCTCCGAGGTGTGCTCAAGTGTGCTGAGCTGCAGGTGTTGCTTTCTCCTTGCCTTCAGAAGACAGCACAGCTCAGAGCAGCTCGCAGGCAAGTGGCTGTTGGGGAGGTGGATGCTGGATGAGAAGTGAAACTCTTCCTTTTAGATGGGAAATGTTGCTGGCTGGACAGCTTCCAAAAATGCAGACGTTGTGGTAAATGCTGGTGTGTTGAAACCAAGCTGGTTTGCACAAGCTCAGGAGTTCCAGCAGGTTTCTGAGCTACCCTAAAAGTGCTGCCAGGATGACCAGGAGATGACCTGGAGCTGATGGAGGGCATCTCTGGAGAAGCCCCATGTCACAACAAGGCATCCCCATCTCCTCAGGGTCCACCTCTGAACCAGCCTTGCTCCCTGGTTTGGACACCCGAGACTTTAGGAGATCCCACAGAGCTGTGGAGAGCAAGCTCCAGAGTTTCTGGATAAAGTACAAAAGCCCCAAATTCTGTGATAATTTAAATTTTTGTTTTAAATAACATTTTTCTTTTTCTGGCAAGTTTTCGTTATGTAGTTTTCATTACTTTCATTACCTCTTTTGTAGAATTAAATATTTTAGAACTTTGAAAATTGAAGCAGAAAAGAAATAGAGGCTTTGAATTGGCTCTAGCTATAAACTTGGATGAGAAATATCAAATTGTTTTTGTCATGGCCCTTCCAGTGTTAGGCTGGCAGAAAAAGAAGCCAAAACTGTTCTTGGTGTTCTAGGTTAATGGCTTGTGTTTCTAATCCATAACCTCTTTTATTTCATGCAGTCTCACATAGCTTGGGACTTCATGCTCTCAAGTCACATTATCTCTCAAGGAAAACCAACTCAATTAAACTTCATTTGGGTTTGAAAAGAGGCAGAGTGTGCATGTTTTGGAGACAATCAGTGCAAGCTTAGACTGCTTATCAGGAAAAAAATAATCAGTGTCAGTCAGACCCTGGCAGGGGGCTCAGAGAAGCCGTGGGATCTCCATCCTTGGAGGATTCAGACTCAACAGTACAAGGCCTGATTGAGCAGATCTTGTCTAGACTGTGCTTGGGCCAAGAAAAGCTGGACCAGAGGATCCTTGAGGTCCCTTCCAGCCTGCTCCTCTGTGATTCTGTGGCATGATCTGATACACATCGAACTCCAAAACCCTGGAAATCTGCAGGCAACACCTACGAGTGCAAAAAAGTATTGTAGCCAGAGCTGTGGCACAGTGGCCTCTGGAATGGGGTGCTGCAGCCATGAATCCAACTGCAAGGCCTGAGGGTGTGGAAAGAAAAGGAAAGGAATATGCAGGTATTCTGCTAGATGAGGAAAATCAGCTAAACAGGGCATATCTTCCCAAAATGTCACCCAACACAGATGCTAATATTCCTTATTTTTCCTGGTGTGTTTTAGGAACACTGTGATTACTACTAGGTGTAAGGGCTCAGCCTGAGTGAGCTCTGGGTGAGAGCAAATCTGCTCATCCCTCTGAACTGAGCTGGGATATTGATCCAGCACTGGCACAAATAGAAATGCTTTCTGCACTCTGAAACTGGCAGTCAAAAACTTTGAGAAAAAAATTAACCAGCTGGTTTGTTTTGTTCAAAAATGTTGGAATTATATTTTTAAAGAATGAGTTTCAGGAACTGATATTTGTGGTTCTTTTTTGGTCTTTGCTTTTAGTTTCTGAACCTTTTATTTATATTTAGTTGATATTTTATGCTTTTCTGTGCTGCTTTGAGGATTAGAAATGTAGTTTGAAAGTAAAACCTCAGATTCTAACTTAATCACTTGACTCTAGAGGCAGAAGGTCTAGGACAGGAAGCAAACATTCCAAGAAAAACATTAAAATACTGACAGCTGACAGAGCTGTGATGTAACAGTGTTTAACTGAGAAGATCTAACAGGACCATATGCCAAGGCAGTCAACAGCTCTATGGGGAAGCCAACGTCCAAGGGACTTTTCTCAAGGGGTTATCAAACCTAAACAAGATGAAGCTATTTTGATTCTGAGCAACACCAGTGAGGCCTTATTTGGAATATTCTCTGATGTGAGAGGAAGACAGCCAAGAAATGAACACGGTTCAGCTTTGGAGCCGCGTGCTCTGAGGGAAGCCCAGCTCACTTGGCCTGTTCCCTGAGTGCCTGAGGACATTGTGAAAACTCTTGAAGATTAAACAAATCGGGCAAGGCGTGTACTTGGAATAAGAGAGCGAAAATTCAAAGCCAGGATGGCAAGATAAGAGAAACAGCAACAAAATGAAATGGCAAAACTTCTGTTTCTTCAGCAGAGTGGTTGGAAAGCTCTAATCCAAACAGGTTTGGGCTTCATTTGAGAAATAAGCTTCCTAATTTCATGGAAGTGAGCAGCCCCATTCATCTGAACAGCCTTCTGCTTCTGACATGGATAGCCTGAACTCTCATCTACATCAGGTTGGATGGGGCTTGGAGCAACCTGGTCCAGTGGAAGGTGTCCCTGCCCATGGCAGGGGTTGGGAACAAATGACCTTTAAGGTGCCTTCCAACCCAAACCATTCTGTGATTCTGTGGTCAGCTGTGTGGTAGAGATTCCTAACATAACCAATGTAATGTGGTTTTTCTATACCAATGAAATATGGCTTGTGGGCAAAGGGCCAAATCTGGACTTTCTCCCCAGGCCTTGGGTGTTTGCCCAGGCTCCCTGACTGTAAAAGTTGACTTGGCAGAGGGAGGAACCACGGGAAGTCTTGGGGAAACTGGGCTATGTGAAAGCCATATCCAGGAAGAAAAGGACATGAATCTCTCCTGGCCAGGGATTTCAAAGGTTCCACCTCCAGTGGAGGAACGTGACCTTCCTGAGACCGAGCAGCTTCACCAGTTTCCAATTACTCCAGCAGGAGCTCAACATTTTGCATAATTTTGTGAAATTGGTTTTATTGATTCAGCTGAATTGCATTGGGCAAAGCTAAGTCAGTGGCTCGGGCTCTCTGCTGCCGTGGTGCTTGGGCAGTAATGAGATGTACAGACAAATGATTACACATGGATCTGGCTGGCTTATGGCAGCAATCGTTTACTCCTCAGTTAAATATCCTCCTGAACTCTCTGGTCCTCACTCTGACCTCTACGGAAGATCTAAGTCGCTGTAATATTTAAGCAATTTCAGCTGTACACAACCCCCAAATATGCTCTAAATTGTCCTTTGGTGTTAAAGCCCTGTAAATTTACAGCTGTGCCTGGACATGGGCAGCTCCAGAGCTGGCTGTCTTATAGAAGTGGGAGCTTTTGAAGCTTAAACTTTTTTCAAAGGTCTTAGGCAAGAGAAACTCAGATGCAGCTGAGACATCTGGTTGGAAAACTGAAGCAACAAGTTCCTGAAACACAAAATCTGTAATTTCTCAGGGTGGCAAGGATTATTTGGGAGACAGCAAACATTTTTTCATATGAGAGCAGAAATGTGTGTTACAAAAAGCCTGTTTACAATGCAGCTTACCTACCAGACAGCCACGTCAAGCTGTCAATGGAGAGAGGACTGACAACAAGCTAATGACCTCCTGCTGCTCAATAAATGTCTCAGCTTTGCTCCAGCATCTCTTTGTGCAGTGGGAGGGAGACAGTGATCCCAGGCAATGTTCTGTTGCAATTATTTTATTCTGTTTCTACCCATCTTTTTAACACAACATACAAGAAAGGCAGGCACAGCAGCTTTTGTGAGGCCTGATACAAGTAAACAATAGTTGCTCAAGCTATAATTACTAAATTATTTTCTTTTAAAGTTAGGAATAAAAGCAATCAAAGAACTATCCTTCCAGAAAAGTAATCTGTTTTGAAAATGATTTATTTTTATGTTCCCCTCACTGTGTCTGTAAATAAGGCAAAGCATGATGAGGTACCCTGCTAGACAGCTTTCTGCAAAATTAAATTAGGAAAAGATGGAAAGCTACTTTTTATGCCGTTGTTGAAGCTGCCTGTTTGTGATGAAGAAGGCTAAGAGAAGGTAAAAATTTTTTACAGTACACACTTTTAAAATATATTAAATCATATTAAAGTAGTAAGAATTTATGGATCAGGCCAGGCCTGAATTAAAACACAAATCTCATCCAAAACCTCACGATGCTCCAGAAAAAATGTCCTTTCCCCATTTTAATTCCAGACTTGTGTATTCCTTATCTTCCTCAGTTACCATCCAAGATCTCCATTAATGGCTTTAAAGTATCCCTGATATTTTTTCACCATCCTGCTAAGCCAGTAGCATGGCAATTGGCACTGCTCTGTTGGAATCTCACTCTTACCTGGTTTGTGTTCTGGTTTTTATTTGAGCTGTCTGTGTTTAATCCCAGATTTGCTCATAAAAAGGATAAGTCTCGATAAATGGGTAAGGAAAGGCTTCTGAGACACAGAATGAAAATATCCAGAATCCTTAAGCAGTCTATTGGTGGATTACGTCAACTCAAAGATAGATTTTGCTCCCTCTGGCTCATCAAATAATCTGATTAGCTGGTGCTGATTACGCTGGGCATGATGCACTGTGTTCTGCAAACCAGACACAGAACGTCCTTTCTCTGTTGCCTCATGTGCTCCTGGGCAGCCTTATTTATAATAAATTCCATTTTCACTTTTGCAACCACCAACAGCTTTGGCTCGAATTTGGGCCATAATAAAGCCACCTGATAAAGCTGCCTTCTGCACAGGAGAAGTGCTGGGCTCTCCAAAAGCAGAAAAATGTCTGAGTTTTTGCCTCTCAGCTCCACAGCCACTGAGTTTAGCATCTATGGCTTTTATACAATGTTTGGGGAGGGGTGATGCCATCAGGGGGCTCACAAAAGCCAGGAGTCAGAGGAGGGGGCTGCCTCACCCAGCATCAAAACCAGTGGCAGCATAACGTGGTATTTTCATCTCCTCCAGCCCCAGTTGCCAGAGTTGGAGGAGTCAGTGTTATGCTGACCCCACACTTCATTTTCTGCTGCCAAAAGCATTTTGGAGGGGTCCAGGGGGTTGGTGATTGTTCAAAGTGTCAGTGGTGAGGGCGAGAGAGACGGTGGCCATTGTGCAGAGCCATCCAGGCTATTTAGGCCTGAAGGATCTGTACAGCAGTGAGTTTATGGATTTCAGTCCATTTTTATAATGGATTTTTGTCTCAGGCCCTCACAAATGTCTTACATGCCCCTGAAGGGACTCAGGCTGCTGCGTCCTTTTACAGTTGCGTCCTGACTTGTCACTGTCGTCCCCGATGACTTCCGGAGTGCATCCAAAGAGCTCTTTGCATTTCCCTGTTCCATTTTTCTTTCCGCTTTGTTTTTGTGCTCACATTTTGCTCGGTTCCCTGTGTCTTTCCCTCCTCCCTGTCCTCCCCCTGCATTCCTGTGCTGTGACAGAGCTGCTGATGCACGCTCGGAGCGGCGGCAGCCACGCTGTGCTCACCATCTGGGACGGGCAGCGCCTGCGGTCTCGTGGAGCCTCCAGATCCACTCCGGGTTCTGGAATACAGCCACCCCATCGCCTCCCAGATTCCCGTTTTTCTTCACGTGTGCTGCCTTTCCGTTATTCACAGACTACTTCATCTACACGAGGTCTGCCCAGTTGAGGGAAGTTTCTAAGGTTCTCCGATCACAAGGCTCAAACCCTCCAGCTGGAAAGCCCTATCCCGATGGATTTACTCCTGCACCCACTTCCTCCGCTCCATGTGGAACCAGAGAAAAAGCAAGAAAAATATGAGAATGTGGAAGCTTTCAATTCAAATGCTCCCCACTTCGAACCTTTTTCTTTTTGCTGTTGAAATACACTTCAGAGTGAGGAGGTAACAACTCAGAACAGACTTCAGACATATTTCTGCAGTTTTTCCAAGCTAGATTTGTTTATTCTCTATCTTTCCTGGCTGTTTTGTCCCTGAAACAATCCACCTCCACACACTGACTACTTGGAGAGCTGCGACGGGTCTCTTGCTGGCTCCATGGATGTTCTTTCATGTTCTTTCCAACCCATTCTATGGTTCTATGATGAAGCCTCCTCTGACTTCATCCTTGCCTGGATAGGGGGATAGTGATCTAGCTATAGTTGAATACTTTTATGATTCAAATGAAAATGGGAAAAGGAGCCACAAGGATGGGATTTAGCAGGTATGAAGGCCCAGGCTGACTCAGAGGATGAAAAACTGGTAACAAATCAGTGAACCATTTAAAACATCCTGTTCTCAATAGCTCCATAACCTGTGTTTCCTTTGGATTTTTGCGTGTTTCTATTCCTCACCCTTTATCTAAGTGTTGCAAACCTTCCTTGCTCCTGAAAACGCAGGATAAAGCAATGGCAAGTGCAGGATCCGAGGAGCTGGTTGAGTAGGGAGCTCGGCATATTCAAAGTTCAGCTGGTGAGAAATAACCATCTGGTGAGCACGTACATCCCTGCTCCTGGATAAGCTGAGGATGAATCTCCTAATGGGAGCCGGCGCTCTGCCTGAGAGCGAGGAGTTACCAGGGTAAAGAGAATTACATAAGAGCAAGATCTGCACTTAGACATCACTAACTAGATGTAATCTTTGCACTCAAGCTGAGGTAATTCTGCTGCAGCACAAAAACACTCCATGCCAGCAGAAAATAATTAGGTTTTTGTCTTTTTTTGCTTACCTGAAGCACAATTTTGTGTCACCGAGTCCCCCCAGCTACTACACGCAACAAATGTGCTCCTGTGGAATGTTTCAAGGCTCCTTTCTAATTATAGCTTTGGGTATCATTTGCTCGGGTATAAACAGGGTGAATCAGAACAGAAACGTCAGGGAGGGTTGAGGGAAAAGGCCTTTTACTGACAGCGAGCATCAGGACAGAAAAAATGAGGGCATCTTGTAAGGCAAAGCGCTCGTGTTTAACAGGAGACAGCGGCAATTTGCGACTCAGGGTTGCGCTGAAAAAATCCTAAATTTATAAATTCTTTGTAGGAAAGGAAGGGAACTTCCCAGCCATCTGCCTCTCTGGCTGCCTGCAAGGCTCACACCTCTCAGGCACAAAGGGTTCCAGGCTGGTGGGGCAGCTCCAGGCTGACAAGGAGCGAGAACCAAGGGGGTTCTCAGCTGGATATTCCTGCAAAATCGCATCATTTGTGGATGTTGCTTGGGTTTATCAAATCTGTGAGCTCTGATAAGGAGATTTACTATCAGTTCTTGTTCTAGAGGAAGAGGAAGAAAGGAGATTGGAGTTAGGATGGCTGAGGAAGGTGGGGAGTTACAAGAACAGGGATTTATGATGTTTGAGAAGTGTGGAAAAAAGAAGGCTGGAACACATAAATGTGCAAATGGTGTTTTTATCTCCTGGTTCTGCCGTGGGTTTGTTGTGAGGCACGTGGGGTAGTTGTACAACTCTGTGTGAAGGCACACGAGCTGCAAGGCCTGAGCAAATCCAGCTCTGCAAAGGAAGGTTCCCAAAATAACAGCTTAAGCTGTCAAATGAGTATGACTGTTCCAAATTCCTTCCTAGGGAGTTAAAATTTCTCCTTAAACTGCTGAAAGGAAATGAAAATTTTAGGTGGGATATAGGAAATTAGTACTTGCTTACAACTTCTGCTACCTCTAACAAAAATAGAATTATCTTTCTGACAT